>JBBBDQ010001120.1:3867500-3885000 GCA_037127315.1 Ascarosepion bandense | reverse complement strand
CATTGAGAGAAAGAAAAACTAAAATCTCATATACATATACATATACATATACATATGACGGATTGACATATTTGCGGACTTAGCTGACCACTTGATTCACATTTTTTTCTTTCTTTTTTTATTATATCATGCGAAGCAATGCAATAAACTTTATTGAATAAAGCTACTAAGAGGCAAGGGTTTACTGAAAGGCGAGAGAATATAAAGAAAACGAAAGTATTATTAAGGAGAGAGAACAATGAAAGAACAGGAATAAAGGGAACAGAAAATAATGATTAACATTCATATACACTAGTTTAAACGACTGTAAGACTGCGTGTTTATATATATATATATATTTTAATTCAGATACTTCAATCCAAGGGAAAAAAGCAGGAAGGTAAATTCCAAAAAACCCGATCCTAATTAATATTAAAGATTTATTTTAATATTAAAAAATGATACAGAGAGATAAGAGAGCTCCATGTAATAAAATATTAGAGAGCAAATATATATTAAAAAAGGATTAATTCAAAGATGTTGAATGGCCATTTCGATATGAAGATCCCCACGGGGAACGACACATCACCTCAGCAACACTGAAAGGTTTTTTTCTGTTGCTGAGGTGATGTGTCCTTCCCCGTGGGGATCTTCATATCGAAATGGCCATTCAACATCTTTGAATTAATCCTTTTTTAATATATATATATATATATATATTAAAAAAGGATTAATATATATATATATTAAAAAAGGATATATATGCGCTAAAAAGTCTGCCTACTTCCACCGAACGCCCATAGCCCAGGGGTAGAGTCGCCGACTGACGCCGTTTCGGTCGGGTTTCAATCCTGGGTAAGAAACAATCGGAGTCTAACCGTACTGATGGGCTGTGATACGGCGAAACAGATCTGTCTGCGGATGACTATATATATATATAGGCAAGGCTAGGACCCCTAATAGCTTAAGAGACAGATGTAATCTATGTTTAACAGAAAAAAAATAACATTTTGAAATTTCAATATCAGAATGTCTTCTGAATAAACGTAGAGAGATCATTTATATATGTTGTCACAGAAATAGATTTAAATTGCAATAATTATCTTATTCTTCCATTTAGTCATAATATTTTTTTTTAAATTGGCTAAGCAGTTACCTTTTCCCTCCTACCTACCACTACTAACCCAATGGTCAAGCCACATACATTCCACTGACATAGAAGAAAATACTAAGATTCCGCTAGCTTAACTCTATAAAAGCCAATATTCCCCCAGCCTTTCCTTTACTAGACTCCTACATTAGAATTTTTCCTCATTCTTTGTTTAAACGGGATTGACAATGCATGTCTTAAACTGACATGTTGAAAATGGCTATTTCCCCCTAAATTTTATCTGAATTTACATATATATATATATATATATATATATATATATATATATATATATATAATGTCCACCTTCATCTACCGAGCGCCCATAGCTCAGCGGTAGAATTGCTGACTGATGTTAATTCAGTCGGGTTTCAATACTGGCTAGAAATAATCGGATGTCTAACCATACCGATGAGCTGTGATACAACGAAACAGAACTGTCTGCGGATGACTATATATATATATATATATATATAATCATTTCAAGCGAGAGGCCAATTAAAGAACATGAATTAAGAAGACAGATTACGATTGTCATTGTATTTAAATTATTAAAGCTCAAAACTGAATGGAGATTAAGAATTTGGAAGAGAGTTCCCTAAGTCATCAAAGAAACTATTAGCATAGAACTTAGAGTTACATTTAGCCATTTCAACCGTAAAATGATGAGACCTAGCCGCCAGTCTAGTCAGTCAATTCATTGCCATATGTGATATACGCTTGGGCAATCATGTCTCTTTCGATTCATGACTGACTAGATAAAAAAAATTTTCCCGCAGTCAGTCAGTCAGTTACGTTGGGCGATCATGTCTCTTTTGAGACATGACTGACTGGGCAGAAGATTTTCTCGCAGCATGTTGCCATTACTTTCTGCGGTAGACTGGTTGCCAGCCAAGGCTATAGAACCCAAACTGTCCTGTTATTTAACCCATAGCTGAAGGGAAGAGACGGATTAATACCTTTCCTAAGGGTATTTTGGCGTAAGTGAATGCAAGGAATTCAACTGAAATTCGAACTCGACTCCCCGATTTCTCGTTCTGAGCCGATATCCACTGCACCACAACGCACATCCCTTTTCTCACAATAAGTTGCCATTTTTTTCTGCGGTAGACCAGTTACCAACCAAAGATATAGAACCCAATCTGTTCTGCTATTTAACCCATAGCTGGAGGGAAAAGAGATGGATTTATATGTTCCCCAAGGGTATTTGTGTGTAAGTGAATAAAATGAATTCGACTGGAATTCGAACTCGGCTCTCCGATTTCTCATTTCACGCCGATGTTCATTACATCACAACACACATCTTATCTACTACTGTGTTTAAGTTCGTAAAGTCATGCTATCAAAGAAGAAAGCTCATCAGAACAATTACCATAAAAATGGTACAGAAAAGCTAAGATAAGAAACTGTTAGCATTGACCCAGGGCTGGATTTCGATGAAGCCCTACGCCAGACACGTCCAAATTCCGATCCTGAGGCCAATTACGGCTCGCGATCAAATTTCATATGGCCTCCATCCTCTGTCCTCTGTCATAGAATGTATCACTATCGGCCTGACAGTGTTGTCAGTCAGAGTATATAAAGTCAGTCAGTTAAGTGCCATACGTGATACAGGCTTGGGGGATCATGTCTCGAAAGGGCGGAAGATTATCCCGCAGTAGGTTGTCATTGCTTTCTGCGGTAGACTGGTTGCCGACCAAGTCTATAGAACCCAATCTATCCTGTTATTTAACCCATAACTGGAGGGAAGAGACGGGTTAATACCTTTCCCAAGGTATTAACAATGGATTCAACTGGAATTCGAACTCGGTTCCCCGTTCCGAGCCGATATCCACTGTACCACAACGCACATCCTATATAAAGTATATAAAGTACACACCTAAAAATTGCAATTTCAAGTTTTACCAAAAGATGGCAGCAGTACTGTGGCTGCCCTCTGGCGGTCAGACCCTGACCTTGGCTTTTTCCAGCTAATTTCTAAAATCACTACCTTTGAACTAGACCTGGCCTACTTACTGCAGTCCAGATCTCAGTATAACCCTTCACATTAGTGCAAGCAAGTTATTTAATTTGGTTATCTGAGATTAATAAATTGAAAAATATTAGTGAATTAAATTTGTTCTATGGTGGTGAAAATCAGTTGTAGATATGTTTAGGCACTTTGACTTTAATTTTTCTACTTCTTAATAAAATGAGTATTGGTGTTATGTCCCTATCCATCTGTTTTTACCTTAAAAGTTGATAGACAACATTAATTACCAATAATATGCAATATTTAAGATTAACTTGAGGTATAATATAGCTTCCCGGAAGTTCTTTTCTTGTACATATTTTATTTCATGTTATATGGGCATCAGAAAAGGCAGTCTAAGTGATTACGTAATTTGTGTGAAATTCACACAAATTCACACAAAATGTGGAGAAATAAAAATATGCCATTTGCAATAACATTTTCATAAGACAATTCATTTGCATTTAATGTTAATGTTTCAAAGAAAGCCAAGTAGAATGGTTGGTCCCCAGGCATATTCACTTAAAATATCTGACCCTCTTTGAAAAAAGTTTCGACACCTCTGCCCTAGGCTATTTAATTTATGCGGTCCCACTAAACTCCCCGTTCTCACGAGTAGAGGAAAATGGAAGAGAGTTAAACTGAATAATTTGGTTAAAACCGAGGATGATTATCGGAGTTTCAAATTACTGATGAGTTATTTAGAGCCCACAATGTAAGAAAGGCCGATGACAGTATCAAAAATATTATGCACCTTAGCTGGAGGGCCCCTAAATTTTGAGAGTCTAGGCTTCAGTTTGCTAAGCCTATAGATCCATGGTTCCCAACTCCGGGGTAAATTACCCCAGTGGGGTAATGAGCCCATATTTTGGGTGTAATGGATGTTTGGTCTGGGAAGAGGCAATCAGCTTATAATTTCACACTGTGTCCTTGGAATGAAGAACAATAAACGTAGCAGACTCAACGTGGAAAACAACGCCCGAATAGCTCTTTGAACCAAGAATAAATAAACTGGCACTGGCACTGGCACAGGCAATACAAGCTTAACACTCACATTAAGAATCACGGCTAGGTTACGGCTACTATACCTCTTATTATTATAGATCAGTACTGTTGTATTGTATAATCTCCATTAACTTTGTTTGCTTTTGATGTATAAAAATATAGTTACTTCTTTTCCTATATTAAGGGTATTTGTTCATTGGGGTAATGGATAATAGTGAAATTGTATTTTGGGGTAATCGCAGCAAAAAGGTTGGGAACCTATGCTATAGATAAATCCGGCACATCATAGAACTTACGGTTACATCTACATTTTCAACTGATATCATCATTTAAACTGACAACTTGTAACCAATCTCGTAGCTTAAAAGTAGCTTACGGTCATATCGCGTTGAATCCACCGGTTCTCGCTCAATCACCGAAGTTGAGCCTGGTCAGTACTTAGATGAGTGACCGCTTGGGAATATCAGGTGCTGTAAGCGTTTACTGACGGATGTGCGTTGTGGTGCAGTGGATATCGGCTCGGAAAGAGAACTCGGTGAGCCGAGTTCGAATTCCAGTTGAATACCCTTACGCACTGGTATCCTTGGGAAAGGTATTTATCCGTCCCTTCCCTCCAGTTATGAGTTAAATAACAGGGCAGGACTTGGGACCCTGTCCTTAAACAAATCCCAGTGAAACTTTACCCATCGGGTGAATGCGGCTTGGACATAAACAATCTGGTAATACATGTAAATTTATAAAGTCTAGGTACCAAATAGGAAAGCTCACCAGAATGATTTCCATGAAAATATTTATAGAAAAGTCTCAAGAGAATCACATTACGGTGCTGGAAAAGTAACTAAGGTTTATATCATATGTAACATTTACAGTGTTATACATATGTTCGATGTAGATTATAGCATAGCGGTATTACTGATTTTACAAGTGGGTTCGAGTTTTGTTTAATGACATATCAACCTCTGTGGGATTATTTAATGCCAAAAAGGTAGTGTTTTGATTATAGTGAGAAGGTTGATTTAGTCAGATTTTGATGATTTTTTTGTTTTTATTCTTTTTCATTTTAGAAATCTGAATATGCCTTCTAGTTTTGTATTCAAAAATGTATTGCTGAGAATAATTTTGTCCTTCAAAAATGTCTTGTGGCAATAATTTTTTCTTCAAAATGTATTGTTGGTAATATTTTTCCTTCAAAAATGTATATATTTCTATAAAAGTCTATTTCTATACTTTTATAGTGTTTTAACCCCAGTTTGGATGGGGGGGGTAACTATTTGCCCATAGCTGGGACCCTAACAGATGCTACCACTCTGGGTCAGAGTAGACCTGGGAACAACAGCAGTTAAGAGGTGATTCCATGTTCATCACAACCTCCCAATCAGAGGCCTTGCTGCCGGATGCAGTTTACCGTCATGCCCGGGACCGATTTTACAAGTGGATAACTGTACTAATTTCTAGCTGAAAATGGTGAGAGTGTATCTGTCAGCTTATTTTGAAGAACCAGAATCCGAAACTTGTCTTACTTTTGAGTCCAACATCGGAGACAGATATGCAATCATTTCAATTGCCAAACATACTCCTCAGATAGATAGATTTTTTTAATCATTTCATCCCATGCAAGGCGGGGCTGCTACTTGTTTTCAGGGAGAGATAAAATTGAGTACAGGGAATATTAAAGAAAGATAGATTAGATTCAAGAAGACAGAAGATGGCAATTTAAATTTTGCATGTAAAATTTTGAAGATTGTAGCTATCAGGAGGCAATTAAACAGAAAGGAGTTCCACAGGCGGGAAGTGCGAGGAAAGAAACTGAGAAGAAACGGCGGTTACATTTAACTATTTCAACGGTAAAAAGGTGGGACCTAGATGCCAATCTAGCAGCATGTCTAAATTCTCGTAGACGGGACACAAGGAAAAAAAAAGTTGTCATGAAAATCTTTCTAGATAGATAGATAGATAGATAGATAGATAGATAGATAGATAGATAGATTTTTTAATCATTTCACCCCAAGCAAGGCAGTTTTACTGCCACTGGTGTGCAGCGGTTTACATAGGAGAAAAGTGATTAGAAAGAGTGAAAGGTTATAGGGGGTGTCAGGAAGTGGCTAAGAGAAGGAAGAAAATAATGGTGTGATGAGAGTGCAGTGGGCAGAGAAAAGAGCATGAAGGAAAGGATGCTAGTCAGAAAGATAAGAGATGACTTTTGACTTTACACTTAAATTCTTTGGTGCTAAGAAATGTTTTTTTTAATAAAACAATGGAAATATTCGATATCAGCTATATGACACTTTGCCATTTGTAATTGTATGTAATCAGAAGCCTCTTGGTTTAAAACAGGAAAAACCGTAAAAATTTGTTAATACATCCACCTTCACCACCACCAGAGCTAGGGGTTATGTCAATGGGACACTGAGTAAAAGTATTTCGAAGTAAAAAACGTTGTTTATATTACATTACGTAAAGAATTTGTTGGGGCCACTCAGCCAAAGCTCGATCTTACTAGATTTCTTACGCACCTCATTGTCATGTAGACATACTTGTAAATAATCATCATCATTTATACGACATGTTCTTTGAGAACGTAAACAGTGGTGGCTCTCCACAATTTCCTTTTAGAGCGAATCACCGTCTCTAATAATCCTTGCTTTGCAATCTAGCCACAGAAACCTATTAAGTTGCCCACTATTTCCATCTATCGCATTGTCCTTCAATACGTGAGTATTTAGTTTTCCAAACCACTCTTCCTCATAGTCGATTTTCTAAGCCAAAAGTTTGAAGCACCCAGTGAGGATCGAACTCACATTTCAATCTTAAAATGATGTAGCGAGATAAGCTTGCTAAACATTACACCACGTCGAGTTGCCCTAAAGGTTTTCTAAGCGTACCTTAGATGTGACACTACGTGGGGATCGAAAACACTGTTCAGTCGTTTTTTTTTTAATATTTTCGTCAAAGGTACCCCAGAGATGTTATTGGCCAAATTAATCAGTTTTATTTTTTAAATCATATCACCCCGAGCAAGGCGGTAACGCCACTGATGTGCAGGGGGCTACATAAGAGTGAAGAGATTGGAAAAGAGAAAACCGGAAACCGCATCCTAAACAGGAAACAAGGGATGAGCCTCTTCACCTGTTCAATAGATGTGGGTGGAGTGTGAACCGGGCGATAGTTTAGTCTATCTACTCCAATTGAAAAAAAAAAACAAAGTGAGAAGATTAGAAAAGAGAAAACCGGAAACCGCGTCCTAAACAGGAAACAAGGTTTGGTTTGTTTGTGGCATAAGGTTAATTCCTTAAGAATAAAAAGATCATTTCTTCGGTGTAAGGTGTACTATGACGTCTATTCCGTTCAAATCTGTCTTTTCTCTGGGTACAAATCTCTTTTTGTATATTTTCGTCAAAGGTACCCCAGAGATGTTATTGGCCAAATTAACCAGTTAGTTTGTTTATGGCATAAGGTTAACTCCTTAAAATTAAAAATATCCTCAGACTGCGACACTAATGACCTTCCGACCTTGATGCAAAACCGTGGTGTTTGGCGTGATAGACTCCTGAATGTCCAAACAAAAAGATATTTTTAGTGGATACCCCGTTTAAAATAGACACTCCGTTTAAATTTTAAATATAACAATTACAGACACTAACTGCCTTAACCCTCTAGGGCCATTCGTATCATATTTGATACAGTATTTCCCTATAAGGAAACATTTGGTATTTCCCTATAAGGAAACATTTGGTATTCATTGACTGAGCAGTCAGTACTGCTTTCATTTGAAATTTATAAAATATTTCTCTTAAAAAATTTTTCAGGAAAATATTTCTTTCAAGGCTTGTTTTCATACTGTATCAAATATGATACGAATGGCCCTAGAGGGTTAACCATAAAAAAATAAAGCTAGCATCAATGAAATATCATTCACTTTAAGAACAAATATCTCATTCTTCCTACTGTTTCTGGCCTTTTCACACCGATCTTTGAGAAGTTTAACACGTCCTACTCTCGTCTCATTTTTCTACCGTTTCTGACTTTTTCTCTCCGATCATTGATAAGTTCAACACGTCCTTCTCTCGTCTCATTTTTCTACCGTTTCTGACTTTTTCTCTCCGGTCATTGATAAGTTCAACACGTCCTTCTCTCGTCTCAATCTTCCTACTGTTTCTACCCTTTTCTCTCCGATTATTGAGCTGACGAGATATTTCGCGAGAAATGCATTTGTCCTTGAGCGGCTGACGAGATATTTCGCTGGAAATGTATTTGCTCTGAAGCGGCTGACGAGATATCTCGATGATACGTTGCCACTGGTTGACAGGTTCTGCGGTTATGCCACATTAAAAATATAGCAAGTTAAATTTTCCTCCTTGACTAGGAAATGTTGTCGTACGCATTTTAAACAGCACCGATTAAACAATATGCGGACATTTCAAAATGAAGTTGTGCAAGTTTAAAAATCATGCATATATTTCTGGTGAACTTCTGTATTTTCTGAAAAGTCTAGGTTTCTTCCCCTAACATTGGATTGAGTAAAGATTCAAGACAACTCGCAGCTGGTTAGGGAAACAATGAAAGTAAAAGGAGCAGTTGACGAAATACATTTCTTTGTCTTGAGTTTTCTTACACCGGCAGTAAATCGAACAGTATTTCAAGACAATTCGTAGTGCACGCTATAAACGTCCTAAATTGATCAATCAGATATGTCGCCGATATGACATAACACATTCACATATTGTAAATATATAGAAACGTCACGGTTGAGGGGATATTCAGTCAGACTTTCTGTGTCAAGTGGCCCTTGAGACGATCACGAAAGAAAGTCATCTTTGTCAACCAATGCGTTGAAAGCCGTTTGAAAGTGTTCTAGGACCACCGTTCTTCTGGCCATTCTGCAGACGTGTCCAAGCAATCCCCTGGCAGGAGTAAATAAAATTTAATTTTACTAAAATCTTAGAAAAAAAGAAAAAATGCAACTTGGAAGCAGGCTGTATAAAAATATTCAATTTTCAATCAGTTAAAAAGCAGTTGTAACTTAAAATAATAGAAAACATATGACTCTATATTTATTTAATTTTTTTACTAGACCCGATAGAAGACTTAGCTGAAATAAATGTTGGCATTATATATTCGAACACAAATCTAGCTCGATAGTCGTATCTATAGATTTGAAATTATGTAACCAGTGTATTGTTGATGTCTTATGATAAATATTTTCGCAGCCAATCAAAGAACTATGAATATTTTTTATTCTTTTATATATATTGAATCTTTGGAAAACCACTACAAAAGAAAACTACTTGAACAGAATTGGTGGAAACAAGATGCATTTTTATTTAATTTTTGGAGTCAAGCATTTTGGTAGTATGCTGTATTCCAGGAGATAGTTAAAGATTCTTATATACACTGAAGTACCAAAAATTAGAAACGCCTAAGAATTTGCAGAGATTCTCTTTTGCATTAATAATGGCGGTTATGAGATGTAATTTGAAGTTTGCAATGTGCTAAAATCTTCTTTTTTTTTTTTCAATTCAGCCCAAGCAAGGCGATAATATCACTAATGCTCTATTGTACCGGATGCTAATAAATCGTACACTTCACCGACGGAAGTAAAGACGGGCATTCGTTTTGTCATAGATTTCTAAACTGAAACTTAACGAATATCAGTACCATTACGTTTACCACTTCACTTAATCTTCAAGCTCAAATTGGTTTTTATTAACATTTTCAGCGCTATTTTTTTACTGCTACGTGTAGAAGACGATCACATGACACGGGCCTATATTTTCTTTTCTAATGATACTAAATGTTTTGTAAAACGTAATTTAATTCAACCAGTTCGTCCCAAACAAAGGAACAACGCCACTAAGACGCAAGGGGGTTACTTGGAGTGAAGAAGAATGAAATTACTTTAGGAGAAACTGGAAAAGTGATCCTAAACAGGAAACAAGGAATAAACATCTACACCCGAGAAGAAAAATATAATAAGGGAATAAAATTTCAGAGTTCAAAAGGAGAAGTATAGAGTTGAGGTAGTCTTTATAAGGAACCGGAAACCAATCCTAAGCAGGAAACAAGGGATAAGCCTCTACTCTTGTTCAAAAGACCGAAGAGGACTCTGCTTTGTTTGAGTATACTTATTCCGACAAGTTCTGCGACTGAACAAAACTGAGTTCAGATTGAGTGAAATGTTTGTTGACTGTGGCTACAAGGAATGCAATGGGATCTACAGCACATCCCATACACGGCCAACGGTGTGTAAATCTGCGGAATGTGGGGATTAACAGAGTACCGAGAAGTCCACTAAATGTTGCTGGGGTTGCATTATCTCCTTGGAAGCAAACATGGCTAGTATAGAGAAGTTCTAATGATCAGTACAAGGTGTATGGTATGTTTCGATTGTTGTGATAGACTTTAGTTTCCTTTATGGTCATGGCGAACTTCAATAGAACACGTCACGTCACAAGTCCCATAAGCAACTAGGATCGTAAGGAGCACCAGATGTATTGTAGCCATAGTGAGTAGGGCTGGATAACTGGTTGCAACCTCAAGGCAAGAAAGCCCATGTTGCTCTGCTAAAAAGCGTGAATCTATCTTCGTATAGGTTATACGAAGATAGATTCACGCATTTTCCAAGGGTATTAGCTTCGGGCCATCAACCTCATCATGGTTCTTATACTCAAGGTTTTTGGCTGTTGCATTCTTTTGCCTTCTTCGGATGTCCAATCAGCATAGATACAATATAAACCATAGATTGGCATTGTGGGTGCCGAAGAAATAGAAACGTGCCTGAGCAGGACTTTTTAATATGGATTAAAGAGTAACCGCAGCAGACGGGTATCCTCTATTTTCTATATATATATATATATGTGTGTGTGTGTGTGTGTGTGTGTGTGTGTGTGTGTGTGTGTGTGTGTGTGTGTGTGTATTGATTGTTTAATTACTTAGTTCTTGTTCATAATAAAATTAGACCAGTACACATTTGTATAAAAAGTGTTCAATGTATATGAAACGTAAAACTTTGGAATATTCTTCATTTGTAAACGAGTTATTGCGCGATCTAGGTTTCTACCATAAGTAGTGTCTTCAGGCGATTTGGAAGAACTTATTGCAAATCGCCTGAAGACACCACTCTTGGTAAAATTCTATGTCGCGTAATAACTATATATATATAAGAAAAATGTCAGTTAATTGCTGAAACCCCCTAAAGAGTGAATTGAACAATTTCAAAATGTTTAACCACGAAACTCTACAGTCCAGGTACTGAATATAACATATATATAAGATAACGGTCAGTTTTAGTCCTACTGGAGTGACAGGGTGTAATCGATTTCTATTTTTTCCTCAGATTAGGTCATTTGCTGTAGTGTGCAGTAATATGAATCTATTTTCAGGGTGTATGATAAAATTTGTTTGGCCTTGAAAAATATTGCGGCATCCGTGATTGCATACGAATTTTATCACACCCAGACACTACTGTCTCGACTGTCAATTAGTTATCATACGGCCATTGTCTGCGATAGACTTTACTCCAAGGAAGCGTTCGAAAATTGTAACACTGCATGAACACACTGGCAATCCTAAAGAGATCGCGGATATTGTTGGTGCCAGTCTTTCAACTGTCAGTCGTGTCATCAAGGCGAAAAAAACTGAATCCATCAGTCCAAAACGTAAAGGAAAATGCAATCAGAAGAGAAAAACAAAGCCAAGAGACGACGGATATGTGATCAGGAAAAGTGTGAACGATCCTAGGAAGCCATTATTCGTTTTTTTTTTTTTTTTTTTTAAATACATTCGCACAGGGGTATATATATATATATTAAAAACAGAAATAGTGGTTGTTCCAACGAGAGAAATTGGTATAGAAGAAAAAAGTGCGAGAAGCCGTGAACGTTTTGTTTAAAGTGTAGATTTAATGTTGTTATTATTATTAATATTACTTGCTTTTTGTATATATTAAGTGTCCATAATGTTATTTGTGTCGCTACACGTGTTTCGAGTCTAAATTTGACTCTCTTCAGGCGATTAAACTTGTAATTTCACATATCGAGATCCGTTTGTTTTTCTGATGGCCCACAGGGTAATTTTCTTTTTATTTTTACTAAAATTTTCAGTTACCCCTTCCGTTGATTCAGATCACTCCTAACAGATTTTCTTTCCATAATTTTTTCTCCGTTTTACAGTCCTGATGAGAGGGGACGAAACCGGTCGACTGGTGCTTTTGTTTTAAAATTTTATAAAAATCTTTTGTCTTTAACGCCATAATATATATATATATCATTTCAGCGTGGTGAGTTCGAGCCTCATTGAGTGTTCCTTGCTTTCGGCTTTGTGTCCGATCTAACCTACGCCTACCTAGATGGGTGACTGCTTGGAAATACAAGGTACTGTAAGCCTGGATGTATGGGTGGTGCAATGGATAATGACTTGGAAATGTTAACTGGAGAGCAGAGTTCCAATTCAAGTTGGGTTCGTTACATTCTCTCATGTGCAAATACTCTTATGGTTCTTTTGTTAACACTGCACAATAACATGAGCATCAAATGAATTTATAAATATTTAATAATTACCTATATTGCAGTTTCATCAATGAAAGAATGAAGAAAATTTAGGGTGATTCGGACGAGTTCATCGTTGCTTCTTTGCCTTGTAAAATTTTGCAAAGTAATTATAACAAAAGAACCATTATACTTTCATTTGACAATAAATACTAAAAAAAGAACTACATCATTCCTTTAAAAAAACTAGGCTGGCCTAATAATTTAGCTGGTAGTATATATATATATATATATATATATATATATATATATATATATATATATATATATATTATTCTAACCTCAACACTTCAGCCCCTTTACTCATGAAGTAGTACAAAATTAAATTTTTAAAATATAATCCAACCCGCTGTTAAAAATTATTGTCTACCCATTTAAAAAAAACTATGGTCCCACTATGTAACTTATCCAGACAAAATTACAAAGTAACATGTCTAGACACCAGGCCATCCTGCTTCCTTTCGCGACCCAAATGTTAAAACTCCATAGTTACCTAATTCTCAATTTTGATTGAACAATATTGACACACCTAAAAACATATCCTCCAACTACTACTCCTTAATTTCCTAAATAACCATGAATTCGTCTTATATTTTAAAAATAAATCATTTTCATCATTTATTTTAACATATCACCTGAAGAAGAATAGTATTGTTCTGAAACATGAAAAAATGTTTGTAGTAATATAATGCTTTTATAAACCATTGTAATAACAAAATCACAATACTATATATATATATATATATATATATATATATATATATATATATTTCTAAACATATATTGTTCAATATAACAGACAATGAATGTCTATCATATTCGATCATGAGCGTTCTAAACATCGTATTTTGACGCAGTTCGTAAATTTGTAACTATTCGGTGACTGTTATCGTTGCATAGCAAATTTTTATGTCAACACAAGATAAAATCATCTTTGATTCTTGATGCCTTTGTGTTAACGTCCCTGTAACCTATCTGAAGATGGCTCATGTGAGCCGAAATCTTAGAACTAGCATAATAACAAAATATCCAAATGTTGGACAATTTTTGTCTTTATTTTCACCTGAAAAATGTTTAGATGTTTAGAACGGCTCGTGACTAAACATAATAGACATTCATTATCTCTTATGTTTAACAATATATGTTTAGAAAATTATCTGCTGCTTCGATACACTATATATATATATATATATATATATATATATATATATATATATAGTGATATATATATATAGTGTATCGAAGCAGCAGATAATATATATCACTATATATATATATATATATATATATATATATATATATATCAGATGTTATTTTTAGTGTATACATGTATGCGAGTTAGCCTTCCGTTAATTTTAAACTGCATTTATTTGTTTTACCGGCCTGCGTACTCGAGAAAACTTAATACTTTACAGTAGGAATCACCGTCAGATCCGACATGTTTCTCCTCCTCGGCTATGAAAAGTGTCACAATAAACAAAGGTTCTATTTTGATGAAATAAATACTGTTCAAAACAAACGGAACGTCTACTGAAATATGGATCAGTCAGTTAAGTGCCATACGTGAAACACGCTTTGGGCGATCATGTCTCGAAAGAGACATGACTGACTGGGCAGAAGATTATCCCGTAGTAGGTTGCCATTGCTTTCTGCGGTAGGATATAGAACCCAATCTGTCTTGGTATTTAACCCATAACTGGAGGGAACAGTCGGATTAATACCTTTCCCAAGGGTATTTGTGCGTAAGTGAATGCAATGGTTTCAGCTGGAATTCGAACTCGGCTCTCCGATTTCTCGTTCTGAGCCGATATCCTCTGCACCACAACGCACAAATATGGATATCTACTCAAAAAAAAAAAAAAAAAAAAAAACATTTGAAATAATAAAAATATGTCTGATTAAAAAAGTTTCTTATTTCTTTACACACACACACACACACACACACACACACACACATATGATAAAAATATGTATTTTTAAGGGATGGTATATTTATGGGTCAAAATGCTCAATATCAGAGATAGAGCGTATGTAAATATAAACCTAACATTTAAAAGTGGACACTAACGCAATCTTCTAGCCTGAATATTATATTCAACAATGAAACATACTGTCGCCGCTTGGTGTTGACCTCGGTTCCCATATTTTAAATTCATATATATCCTGATGCGAATGTTGAACCTAGAAGCAAGCAGGTTGGTAACATATTCACTACGCCACCGCTACAGGACTAGTAAATAATTCTTTTCTTTTTTTTCTTTTTTTTTTTTATCATTTCACCCCAAGCAAGGCATTCCACTGCCACTATTGCGCAGGGGGTTATATAGAGGAAAATGATGAGAAAGTGTGGTTAGATATTGGAAATGTCAGAAGAAGGGTGATAGACGGGTAAGGATACCGAGGATGAGGGTTGGCTAGATGGGAAGAGTGTTTGAGAGAATGGATGCGAGTTAGCGTGTTAGGAGGTGTCTATTGACCTTACATTTAAACTCCTGGAGATTGTAGCTGTCGGGGAAGCAAGTATGTGGAAGGGAATTCCACAGGCGGGAAGTGCGAGAAAAGAAGCTGTTGCGGTTGCATTTTATCGGTTTCACTGTAAAAGGGTGGGACATAGTTGATAATCTAGTATCTCGCGCAAATTCGTCCCTAGGGGGGCACCAATAAACAAACTAAAAATTATTGGGATAGAAAGAAATGAATTGCTCAGGTCATTTAATTTTTAACTCAAAAAGTGTCTTTTTGGAAAAAGAACATTTTATGGAATAAAACGTCTTCTTCTTCATTAGATAACTACCTTTATTATATCGGCTTGATTTTTTGTTTGTTTATTTTTTGTTTTGTTTGTTTGTTTTTTTTATCAGTCAGCTAAATTAAATTACACAGAAAATATCGAAATATATGAAAACTATTTCTCTAGAGTGATTTATGTCCTTTTTATACTACCATACAATTACTGTGCTATCATATATCAGTCAATTAATTGTCATACGTGATACACGCTTGGGCGATCATGTCTCGAAAGAGACATGATTGACTAGGCAACAGATTTTCCCACAGTATGTTGCATTTAAATTTACTTTCTTCATCAGACCGGTTACCAACCAAGGCAATAATTATTTTGAGATTGCATTTTTTTTTTTTACGGCCAAAATTGAAATAACATCGATTTTGTTTTATTTAGTCATTTATTTATTTATTTATTTATTTAAATTTAGAACTTTTTTTTTTTTCGAATAACCAATTCAGCTTTCTACAAGAAAGTTCAGATTAAACGAATTAAATAAATAATTATAGTTTTCTGCTGGAAAACTTGGCCAAACACCACCTACGCGACAAAGATGTAATCAAAGAAAGAAAGAAAGAATAGAAGAGAGGGTGAATGGAAAAGGAATTTTCTGGAGGAATGGGCCAAAAGGAAACAGAAGATGTGCTGAAATTCGAGAAAAAAAACAACTTGTTAGTCGTACGCGGGAGGAAGAGTTTCTACAAGAACAGCCGAAGATCGACTAGTCGTGCCTCGAAGAAAGTTGCTACTCTGGTGCTCTCAGTGCAGAAGTCAATGGCGGACCCTCCCTCTCTTCCCCTACTACTCTTCCTCTGTGTGTGTGTGTGTGTGTGTGTGTGTGTGTGTGTGTGTGTGTGTGTGTGTCCACCGCCCAGTTCTACATGCAATGATGGTTGGACGCAGTGGTGTAGGGTCAGGGCAGCGGGGATTTAAGCATCTGGTTCGGGTTTAGCAAAAGCAGCATAAAGCGATGACGACGATGATAGTGCTGATGATGATTACGAGACCGAGTAGGAGGAGGTCTGAAGAATTTACACACAGGCGCGCGTGCACGAGCGTATGTGTGTGTGTGTGTGTGTGTGTGTGTGTGTGTGTGTGTGTGTGTGTGTGTGTGTGTGTGTATGTGTGTGTGTGTGTGTGTGTGTGTGTGTGGCTACACAAACTCACATATCGTCGTAAAAACGCAGTTGAGGAGGAGGTTGAGAACTCAAGAAATCTTTCAAGGCTAATTTAAACCTCCATAAAAATTATTCAATAAAGAATGTGAAAAATTGAAAGAAAACGATGAAGAAAAAGAAACAGGGAAAACGATGTAAATTAAAAATGAATAAGGAAGAATGGCAAACTGAATGAGTTTTTTTTCTGGAAAAGGAAGCAAAAAAAGGAGTGTGAAAGAAAAGATTGAAAGTTGTTAGAGATTTGGATATTAACCTGTTAAAGTGAATGGATCTTGGCGGGAAAGGGAACTGCGATCGAATAAAAAAAAGAAAGTGATAAAGGATTGTTTTAAATTGTAAATGTCAATAACAGTGATTATTAAAGAAAGAAAGAAAGAAAGAAAGAAAGAAAGAAAGAAAGAAAAAGCAGAAAAAATAAAAGAAAAAGAGAGAAAGAAGGTAGGAAAAAAGAAAGAAATAATAGAGGACTAAAGGAAAGAAAATAGGGATCTATCTATCTATCTATCTATCTATCTATCTATTCAACTGAATAAGAACAAAGAAAATAATTGGAGCGTTCAAAACATTAATTTAAAACAGTGTTCAATATAAAAATAGAGCAAAGAATATTTATTATGAATTATTACTTTAGAACATGTACAAACTACAAACTACTACAAAATTGTACATTTTGTTTCGACATTAAAAAACAATGTCTCATCAAGTAGTTAATATATATAGTATGTATCCGTGTGTGTAGACGGATGTAAAATGAAAAAACATAACCTAACTCAACATAGCATATTTATCCATCTATATATATATATATATATATATATATATATGTCGAGTGTATCTGTATCGAGCATT
>JBBBDQ010001120.1:3860000-3862500 GCA_037127315.1 Ascarosepion bandense | reverse complement strand
AACGCTATACATTTTTTTAAATAGCGTTTACTACCTGATGAGACATTGTCCCTTCAATGTCGAAACAAAATGTACACTTTGTAGTAGATTGTAATTTGTACATGTTTTAAATTATAACTTACAATATGATAGATAGATACTAATGTTCGCTCAGTACAAGGCCAGAGAGCCACTCAAGTTGATAGGGTAGTTGTGTTAGCGTAAGAATTTGGGTTCTTGGGGCTGTGCAAGAAAGATAATTTCAAAATTCAGTTGGAGAATATAAAGTGGAAGTAGACTTTAGAAGAAACCAGACAAAGAAAAAACAAATTCTAAACAGGAACCCCTGTACAAAAGACTGGGGAGGGAGCTGAACCGAAGGCTAAGCAAGCCTATGTGCGGCGTGTGTCTGTGTGTATATATATATATATATATATATATATATATATATATAATCGTTTCACTCCAAGCAAGACAAGACAGGGCCGCCTCTGGTGCGTAAGGTGGGAGGTTACAGTAAGAGAAAAGAAAAAAAGAAGGAACTCGGTACAGGGGATGTCGAAGAAAGGATAAGAGGTCTATCTATCAGTATCTATCTATCGATCGATCAATCTCATTCTATTCGCATCGTATTTTCTTGATTTCAACCGCTCGCATATTTCTACCCCCCCAACTCTCTCTCTCTCTCTCTCTCTCTCTCTCTCTCTATCTCTCTGCATATATATATATATATATATGGGTTTTTTTTTCAACGCATCCCCACATCCTGCCAATAATTTTTCTTTTAATCTAGTTGTTTTTTTTCTTTTACTGTTTTTACTTTCGGCCCCATTTTTTCTTTTTTCTTTCCCGTCTTTTTTCTTTTCTTTTTTTTTTTTCTTTTTTTTTTGTTCTAATTTTCTTTACTTTTCAAATAACTTTCTATTTATTTCCAATTTTCTAATATTCTTGAGTGATGAAATTCCACATTACCACTTATCCCCCGCCCCACCGCTTGATTTTATTCTTTGCGAGTTTTCGTTTTCGGCAGATTTTTCTGTCTTTCTTTTTTTCTTCCCCCCTCTCTCTCTCTCCCTGTCTCTCTCTCTCTCTTTCTCTCTCTTTCTCTCTCTCTCTTTCTAGGTTAATTCAATTTCCATTCTTCCTTGTTTCCATCATTATTTTTTTATTCCGCACACTCTCACTCTCTCCTTCTCTTCTATCTTTCTTCCATTTCCATTCTTCCTTGTATTTTTCATTATTTTTCTTTACCTTCTCCCTTTTCCCTTCCATTTCCATTCTTCACTGTTTTCTTTCTTTTTCTTCATTCCTCTTTTCTTCCCTCTCTCTTTTGTGTCTTTCTTCCATTACCATTTTTCCTTGTTTTCTTCATTATTTTGATTTTAATCTCTCTCTCTCTCTCTCTTTCTCTCTTCCATTCCTACTCTTTCTTTTTTTTCCTTCATTCCCATTTTCTTTCCTCTCTTTTTCTGTCTTTCTTCTATTACCATTTTTACTTGTTTTCTTCATTATTTTTTCTTTACTCTCTCTCTCTCATTTCTCTTTCATTCCTACTCTTTCTTTCTTTTTCTTCATTCTTCTTTTCTTTCCTCTCTCCTTTCTGTCTTTCTTTCATTCTTACTCTTTCTTTCTTTTTCTTCATTCCTCTTTTCATTCCTCTCTCTCTTTTCTGTCTTTCTTCCATTACCATTTTTCCTTGTTTTCTTCATTATTTTTTCTTTACGCTCTTTCTTTCATGTCCATCTTTCATTCCCGTGCTTCCTTGTTTTATTCATTCCTCTTTCTTTCCTCTCTCTCTCTTTTCTATTCTTCTTTCATTTCTATTCTTCCTTGTTTTCTTCATTCTTCTTTTTCCCGCTGTTTTTTCTATCTTTCTTCCATTTTCATTCTTTCCCATTTTCTGTATTATTCTTTCCTCTCTCTCTCTCTCTCGCTCTCTCTCTCTCTTTTCTTTCTTTTTCCATTTGTATTCTTTCTTTTTTTCTTCATTCCTCTTTTCTTTCCTCTTTCTTTTCTATCTTTCTTCCCTTTCTGTTCTTCCTTGCTTTTCTTCATTCTTCTTTCTTTTCCTGTCTCTTTTCTGTCTTTCTTCCATTTGTATTCTCCCTTGTTTTATTCATTCTTCTTTTCTTTCCCTTATCTCTCTTTTCTATCTTTTTTTCCATTTTTTTTCTTCCTTGTTTCTTATTCCTCTTTCTTTCCTCTCTCTCTCTTTTCTTCTTTCTGTTCCGGTTACTCTTTTCATTTTTTCCATTTTTTTCATTCTTTTTATTTTCTTTCTTTTTCTTTTTTTTATATTTCTCTTCTGACTTTCGCCTTTCTTCCGTCATGAATTTTTCTTTCCTAACTTTATTTCACTCTGTCTTTCTTTTATTCCTTCTTATTTCTTCACTATTTATTTTTCTTTACTTTCATCATTTCGTTCTTCCTTTCCTTTTTCTTCTTTATTTTTTCCTTTTTTTATCTACTATTCTATTTTCTTTCCTTTTTCATTTCTTTGCATCATCTTTTTTCTTTTTCT
>JBBBDQ010001120.1:3795000-3857500 GCA_037127315.1 Ascarosepion bandense | reverse complement strand
AAACGATACTTCGATATCAGGTGCTGGTACTATATCTGTAAAACGATGCTTAGATATCAGGTGCTGGTACTATATCTGTAAAACGATGCTTAGATATCAGGTGCTGGTACTATATCTGTAAAACGATGCTTAGATATCAGGTGCTGGTACTATATCTGTAAAACGATGCTTAGATATCAGGTGCTGGTACTATGTCTGTAAAACGATACTTCGATATCAGGTGCTGGTACTATATCTGTAAAACGATGCTTAGATATCAGGTGCTGGTACTATATCTGTAAAACGATGCTTAGATATCAGGTGCTGGTACTATGTCTGTAAAACGATACTTCGATATCAGGTGCTGGTACTATGTCTGTAAAACGATACTTAGATATCAGGTGCTGGTACTATGTCTGTAAAACGATACTTCGATATCAGGTGCTGGTACTATGTCTGTAAAACGATACTTAGATATCAGGTGCTGGTACTATGTCTGTAAAACGATACTTCGATATCAGGTGCTGGTACTATATCTGTAAAACGATGCTTAGATATCAGGTGCTGGTACTATATCTGTAAAACGATGCTTAGATATCAGGTGCTGGTACTATATCTGTAAAACGATGCTTAGATATCAGGTGCTGGTACTATGTCTGTAAAACGATGCTTGGACATAGGGTGCTGGTACTATGTCTGTAAAACGATGCTTTGATAGCGGGTGCTGATACTATGTCTGAAAAACAATGCTAAGACATTGGGTGCTGGTAGTATGTCTGCAAAACGATGCTTAGTCATAGGGTGCTGGTACTATGTCTCTGTAAAACAACGCTTAGACATAGGGGGTTGGTACCATGTCTGTAAAACAAAAACACGATAGAGTTCAGCATTTATGGATAATCCCAAACACACATAAAATATATGTCCGTTTGCGCATGCGTATTTATATACTGATAAAAGTTTCCATTCACGAATATTCTGCATTTTAATACGATGCTGGAAATCTATTTACAGATGAAGAAGAAAACTGAAGCGACAAAAAATGTGGTTCGACCGACGAATATTGAGAATGCTATAGACAGATCATACAAACAACTTGGAAACTTTACAAAAAATAAAAACTTCATATAAATTGATATTTAAGATCGGGAAAGGACGGTTAAAATTTATGAGACACATAATAAGGAAAGAAGTTCTTGATAATTCAATACTCACAAGACATTTTCAACTCCCCAACCGCCCTCTTAAAGTCTATCACTTTTCTATCGCTACTTCTATGGAAAGTGCTCGAATGAACAACGTTCTTTGGCACCGCCGGGTCACGCCTTCACGACTAGAACCCACCATGTCGTTTATATAATAGCAAACCACCAACATTCCCTCCATATTCAATCGGTAAGAAGTCAATTTCACTCAGGCAGTTTCTTCCCATGAATCACTGCCCTGTGGAACAGACACCCAAGAGAATGTTTCTCCAGTCGCTACAATCCTAACTTGTTTAAATCTAGACTTAACCAGTCCTGGGTACGATGGTAAACCAGCATCCGGCAGCAAGGCCTCTGAAGGTTGTGAGAAGCATGGAACCACCTTTTAATTACTGTTGTTCCCAGGTCCACCCTGCCCCGGGTGGTAGCACCTGTCAGTGTCCCAGCTATGGGCAAATAGTTAACCCCCAAACTGGGGTCAAATCACTAAGAAAGTATAAAAATAGACTTTTATATAAATATATATGTGAAAATAGACTTTATAGAAAAATATACATTTTTGAAGGAAAAAAAAGTTATTGTCATGATACATTTTTGAAGGAAAAAATTACTACCAGCATTACATTTTAATACAAAATTAGAAGATATCTTCAGTTTTTTTTTGTTTTGTTTTTTTTTGTTTTTTAATCGTATCACCCCGAGAAAGGCGGTAACGCCACTGATGTGCATGGGGCTACGTAATAGTGAAAAGATCGGAAAAGAGAAAGCCGGAAACCATATCCTAAACAGGGAAAGAGGGATGAGTCTCTTAACCTGTTCAATAGACATGGGTGGAGTGTGAACCGGGCGATAGATAGATCTATCTACTCCAATTGAAAAAAAACAAAAAAACAAAATGAGAAGATTGGAAAAGCTTAAAATTTAAAATTAGGCAAAAAAAAAAAAAGAAAAAAAGGCTTACTTTAAGAATATTTCAAACAAAACAGAACTCCAACACGACACGAGTGTCTGAATTTTGGTCAGTTTCTAAAATACAATAAAAAAAAATTATTTTTTTTCATCAAACTCAAACTCTAGACTTAACCGTTATCTTCCCCCTCAATCCATATAAACTACTCTCTCTACCTCGTGTTGCTCCAAGGCCTTGTACAGAATGAGCCTTAATGTAAAAAAACAAAAAAACATATCGAAAGCAAAATAAAACGTGGGAAAACAACGAGTTTGTGTGAATGGATAGCAAAACAAAGAAAAAGAGGGGATACTGAAGAATCAAATATTCAGTCAGTCAGTTAAGTGCCATACGTGATACACGCTTGGGCGACCATGTCTCGAAACAGACATGACTAACTGGGCAGAAGATTATCCCGCAGTAGGTTGCCATTGCTTTCTGCGGTAGATTGGTTGCCGACCAAGGCTATAGAACCCAATCTATCCTGTTATTTAACCCATAACTGGAAGGAATAAACAGATTAATACCTTTCCCAAGAGTATTTGGGGAAGTGAATGCAAAGAATTCAACTGGAATTCGAACTCGGCTCTCCGATTTCTCGTTCCGAGTTGATATCCACTGCGCCACAACGCACATCAGATATTACTTTGGGCAACAAAAAAAAAAAAAAAAAAAAAAAAAAAAAAAAAAAAAAAAAAGGTGAAAACTGGAAGCTGTCACATTAAAGAAACAAACACACAAAAAAAGTAATTTCATAAGTCACGTGATCAGGTACCAATAACAGTACCCAAATAAGTATTTAGATGCATGTGGATAAAAAAAAATATTGATCTCCACAGAGAATAAATCTGAACGAGCCCAAGACTTTATCAAGACATTTTGCTAGGTTTCGAGTTTTTGTGAGTATATGTATAGAATTGTTAATTCCATATGTACGTCAGCATGTATCTCTGCAAGTATACTACCGGCTATAATATATAGGGCCACCCCAGTTTTTTAAAAGAAATGATGTATTTCATACTATTTTTAGTATTTATTCCCAAATGAAAATAGAATGTTTCTTTTATTATTATTACTTTGCAAAATTTTACAAGGCAAGGAAGCAAAGATGAATTCGTCCGAATCACCCTAAATTTTCTTCATTCTTTCATTGATGAAACTGCAATATAGGTAATTATTAAATATTTATAAATTCATTTGATTAACATGTTATTGTGCAGTATTAACAAAAGAACCATTCAATTTTTATTTACAATTATTCACCTGGTAATAAATACTAAAAAATAGTATGTAATACATCATTTTTTTTTTTTTAAACACTAGGTTGGCCTAATAATTATGGCCGGTTGTGTGTGTGTGTGTGTGTGTGTGTGTGTGTGTGTGTGTGTGTGTGTGTGTGTGTGAAAATTGCGTATCTGTGTTCGCGTGTATGTAGAGAATGCAATGGATAAATTGTCATCTAACTTACGCAAAAAGGAAAACACCATATCTCATTTGAACAGATATATTGACCAAAATTACACACAAATATTCTTGATATACTAAAGAGTAAATTTATTTAATAAAATCGCCATTGGCTTCAGTCATGGTCTCCAAACGACTTCGGAATCTCTTTTGAAAGGACTCCCTGCTTAAGTTGGTGAATGCTGCCATAATCGCTGCCTTTAGTTCATCTTTGATATTACAAGGAGTTTTGTTGGCCACTCACTTAACTGCTCCCTACACATAATGATCAAGAGAGTTGCAGTCTGGGGAGTTAGTTTACCAGTTGTAAGAGGTGATGTGGTCGCAGCAATTGTCTGATACTCATGACTGGGTTCTCCTGCTTGTGTTGTTTGGTGCAGAGCCCTGTTTTCAACCACCCTCTTGACCAAGGGTAGCACTACCTCTTCAAAGCACTTGATGTAATCCTACGTTTTATGTATGAGGCCCTGTGAGAAGATGAATGGAAATATAAAGTCCCCATCACTAGTGATTACTACAAACACCTTCGTAATCACCATTAGACTCATCCAATTCTTCCATAATCATCTGTACTGTCCTCAGAATGACATCTAAACACTCTGAAATTTGGGACTTCCGGCGCGAATACCAAGCAGTACAGCAAGCCGTTTCCCAATTTCTGGCGAAGTGAATGGTACTCTTTTTCTCACATAGCGCTCTTTTTTTCCCAACTGACCCTACTATACTGTACAGTCTTGTGCGTGTTTGCGTTCCTTACATGTATTTGCGCATGTGTGTATATGTCTGTATGCGTGTGAGTCTGTATACGTGCGCCGTGTGCCTGTCGTGTGTGTGTGTGTGTGTGTGTGTGTGTGTGTGTGTGTGTGTGTGTGTGTGTGTGTGTGTGTGTGTGTGTGTGTTTGCGCGCGCATTAGGGTTGTAAATGTTGAGCATGGGATTTCGTGTATTCCACGTATCTCTTCAGCTGATGACCTACTTAAGGCCGTGCCACGACCTAAATATCTGACATTTGTAGATGTTTACGAATGTTATATAAGACATCCGTCTACTGAACATCTGTGGAAACTCACGCGAATTCATACGGCCGTGTAATAATCACAGAGAAAATACATCGTATCGTTTGTTCAATGATATACATGAGACGAACATTAGGTACGATTGGATTGGCATAGATAGATAGATAGATAGATAGATAGATAGATAGATAGATAGATAGATAGATCTACTGCATGATATACAAATAACTCCGCCCATGGTTTCTGATATAATCTCTAAGCTAGATCCCTACGAAGGATGTGTATTTGATAGTATCTCTGCGACTGTCCATAAGAAATGTGCTTCTGAACTGGCTCCTGTTCTCTCTAAACTTATAAATTCTTCTTATTTTTTTACTTGTTGGAAATCCTCTTCTGTAGTTCCATTTGTTAAGATGCATGAACTGTTTGATCTTTGTAACTAAAAACCCTCTACTTCTTTTGACAAAGTGTTACAGGCTCGAATCAACTCCGAATTAGTTAAGAATTTCACTTCGCTGGGGCTTTTATTTAGACAAGCAATATGACTTTCGCGTCTCTGTGTCAACTGATGATGTGTTAACGGTTATTGCTGAAAAATTCTATCAAGCTTTGATTTAGAATTATGAGGCTTGAACTGTTGCTTTGGATATTTCAAAAGCGTTTGACAAGATTAAGCATGCTGGACTTCTTTACAAGTTGAACGGTTATAGTATTCTGGATGATGTTTTTATTTGATTCAACCTTTCTTATCAAATCCCAAAATGAAAGTTGTCTTGAACGGACATTCGTCTAGATCTTCTTCTATTATTTTATTTTCTTAATAATAGTTTTCTTTTTCTCATATTCTTTTACACTCAGTAGCCCACTTCCATCTTAGTAGTTTTATTGCCTTGGTTGGAGTGAAATGACTAACAAAAATGTATCAATTTAAAAGAGTTTTCAGATGTTCATTTGTAATTCCTTCATCAAAGTTTTTCATCTAAAAAAATAAAACATAAAACTCACTTTTAACAAATTTAACAATAGGTTGTGTCATAAGTAATTTCAGTTTTGGGGAATCTATTGTAATGATGAATGTATCTGACGAAGTAATCGTTTCTTTAATCTAAACTTATTTGTAAATGGAACTGTGTGTGTGTGTGTGTGTGTGTGTGTGTGTGTGTGTGTGTGTGTGTGTGTGTGTGTCCGTTACCTATAGACTCCGAAACAGCTGAACCGATTTTCTTGAAAATTTACACAGTTGTACTATAGGCGTCTGCGAGTGTTCTTAGCTAGGTTTTGTGTCGCGGTACCCCCGATAAATATCGAAAATCGATAATCGAAAAAATCGGGTTATAGAAGGAGTGGTCCGATTTTAATCAAATTTGATACACTCATAGACAAAGACATAAGAAACAATATTCAGAAGTTTCAAGGTTGCAGTTCTTACAATAGTGCAGAAAATTTGATATCGATAGCAGGAAATCAAAATTTGACTTACATCCATTCATTTTTCTTTCAGTCTACGGTTTCGCTTTAACTGGAAACAACTATTGCTTTTTAGTCATTCGTGCCACCGCCCAAAGAGTCTGAGCTCCAGGACCATGGATTAGTTTTAAAGTTTTCATTACACCCGAGCAACGCCGGGCTATACTGCTAGTATATCGTAACAAGTGATGAAAAGTGGGTTGCATACAATAATGTTTAATGCAGAACGCAGTGGATTAATAAGGATAAATCACCACGATCGACCTCAAAAGCTGAGCTTCCTGTAAGAAAAGTAACATTATGAGTGTTGTTATGCGTGCTGGAATAGTATTCATTCAGAGTCCTTAAAATGCAGTAAAACACTAAATGCACATTTAAACGTCTGTCGGCTGCAATGTGAACATAGAAGTTTGGTCAAAACTGCGCTTGTCAGTAAAGAAAATGTTAAGGCTACTTACAGCAGTAGAGAAAACTCAAGGTTGCTTACAGCAAGAATAACAGAGAGGAAACTTTTCAAACTCGGTTGGTCTGTTCTATTCCACCTGCCACATTCACCTGACCTTGCATCAAACGGTTAATAACGTTTTTGATCGCTGGAAAATGCTTTAAAGGAAAAAGAAACATTCTCAGATTCAAGAGTACGTCGAAAATTACTCACCTTAAAACCAGCAGAATTTTGCTCAAAATGTATCGAAGATCTATTGCAAATAGCAAGCCTAAACCAGCCAGTCGTAAATCGCCCAAACCTGCGTTACCTTCACAAATATACGAGGTATTCGCAGTAACTTTAATAGTGTAGAATCTTTCCTTCTAACTAACTCACCCGATATCTTAGCTATATGTGAGACTAACCTTGACACTTCTATCCCCTCTTCAGAGCTGTTCGTTCCTGGTTACCTTCCTCTCTTCAGGAAGGACTCCAATGTCCATATGCATGGGCTTGGTGTATATGTCAGCGAACAACTCCCCCTAGCCAGGGTCACATCTCTTGAATCCCTTGATCATTCCTTCATGTGCTTTCGCCTCTCACTTCTTAGCTCGGTTAGCTATCTCTTCTTCCTCTACCGCTCCCCCTCCTCCTCTGACTGTACGGTACTTGATTGCATCTCTACTAATATCGACAGGGCCATTTCTTCTCACCCATCTGCCCATATATTTGTATTTGGCGATTTTAACGCCCACCACACCAAGTGGCTTGAAAACTCAGCCACCGACCTTGCTGGGATCCGCACCATGCACTTTTCAATAGCCCAAGCTCTAACGCAAGTTGTGGACTTCCCCACGCGTTTCTCTAAAAACCCTAACGGAAGGGACTCTTTACTCGACCTTTGCTTTACCTCCATCCCAGACTCCTGCACTACCAGGCAACTCTTCCCCCTCGGAAACTCTGACCACGCCGTAGTCTCCGTAAACATATCAATCCGCACTAACTCTACCCAAGAAAACCAGACCAGCAGAATATCATACTGCTACCAAAGAGCCGACTGGAACTCGTTCAGGGACTTCCTCTGCGACGTCCCCTGGAACAACGTCTTCGATCTTCCTGTCGAAGACTGTGCCTCCGAAGTCTCCTCTTGGGTTAAGGCTGGCATCGATGCTTTTATCCCGGCCAGGAAATTCCAACTAAAACCAAATTCGTCCCCCTGGTTCTCACCCGCTTGCTCGACCGCCATTGCCCACCGGAACCATTTCTTCCGACTCTATCGAAGCTGCTCGTCGAACCAAAACAGGCGCCTTTTCACCTCAGCACGGAACAAGTGTAAGAAATTACTGAACGAAGCCAAGAGGGCGTTTGCTACCAGAATTAGGCAACGCATAGCATCCTCTAAGTTTGGTTCCTAAGAACAAACTTTGCGTCAGCTTGCAAAAAAAGGCTCCGTAAAATAATTTGTTTCTGATAACTGAAGATTATTTGAATTTTGTTTTTAGATGTTTTTTATTTTTCTATTGGCTGAAAAACATTTCGCATCGAGGTGTGAAATTTCACGAGTTTTGTTTTGGTTTCGCTTTTGTATGTGTGCTAAGCAAGGTTTTGTAAATTCGAATAAATTCGTTTATTTCTAACAAAATCAATGAGTCAGCGCTTAGCATTTGAGAGATCACGTGATGAAACATAAACAGAGCAACGATTTCCCTTTTAGGGGACGTGTGTAGGAAAAACACGTTACAAAATCGGTTTTGTTATTTCGTTTATTATGAAGTGATTGCTGCTAGACGATCTCGTCAGAGGCGAAAGGCTTGAGTCAGCAGAAATGTGGTTTTACAGAAGGATGCTGAAGATACCATGGACAGAGCACGTGTGCAACAATGAGGTGTTTGAAAGGATGCAAACGAGAAGAAAACTGATGATAAATATCAAGAAGAGACAAATGAGGTTACTGGGACACGTAATGAGGAAGGAAGGCGTGGAGAATTTGATACTCACAGGTCGGATAAATGGAAGAAGAGACAGGAGAAAGCAACGCAAAAGGTCTGAGCAAATGGTTGACGAAGCGGAGCTTGGAAGAGATTAGTCAGTCAGTTAAATGCCTTACGTGATACACGCTTGGGCGATCATGTCTCGAAAGAGATATGACTGACTGGGCAGAAGATTATCCCGCAGTAGGTTGCCATTGCTTTCTGCGGTAGACTGGTTGCCGACCAAGGCTATAGAACCCAATCTGTCCTGCTATTTAATCCATAACTGGAAGGAAGAGACGGATTAATACCTTTTCCAAGGGTATTTGAGCGTAAGTGAATACAATGGATTCAACTGGAATTCGAACTCGGCTCCCCGATTTCTCATTCCGAGCCGATATCCACTGTACCACAACGCACATCCTAAAAGAGAAAAACTATTGAGAGCGACAAGAGACAGAGTCAAGTGGAAGTCCATGATCCTGAAGGAACACGGCACAAGAAGAAGAAGAAGAAGAGAAGAAGAAAAAGAAGAAAAAGAAAAAGAAGAAGGATACAGTAACAACATTCCCAGTAACATCATTTTTATATAATTAATAAGCAGCCGTCTTATACTACAGATACATGATAAATTCATGAAGATTGGTTATATTTTTTACCTCGTCCTATCTAAAGGTCACCTTATATGCGAAAATATACGGTAATTGAATAAAATTTAACTGTACTTTCGTTTTTAAAAAATAAAATTGATAAAGGAATAAAGAAAATATTTATGACTCAATCTAGTAGTTTAACCAACCAACCATATTAACCTGACTTAGCACCAAATCACTATTACTATTATTATTCAGTCGTTGCAAAACATTTTGACGAAGAAAACTTTCTCTAATGAAAACCAGATTCAAGTGTTTGTCAAAATGCTTTTCGCATCAAAACCTGTGGAATTTTATTCAGAAGATACCGAAGAGCTGCCTGATAAGTGCCAAAAAATCATTATAAACAATAGTGATTATATCCTCTTCATTATAATAAAGAACATTATATATATATATATATATATATATATATATAAGCTGAGTAAAGTACTAACACACAGGAAAATTTCACTATAAACAAAGAAAAGAGTGCTGGATTGCTATGTGATGTCAGTTCTTCAATACAGCAATGAATGCTGGACAATATAATCGAAAATGAGGACAAAACTGGAAGCACCGGAAATGTGGTTCTACAGAAGGATGCTGCGGATATCGTGGACTGAGCATGCAAGCAATGGTGGGGTGTTGGAAAGAATGGCAACAAAAAGGAAATTAATAGTGAGCATCAGGAAGAGACAACTGAAGTTCCTGGGATACGCAATGAGGAAGGAGAGCTTGGAGAACCTGATACTGCCTGGCTAGATAGAAGGAAAGAGAGACAGAGGAAGGCAGCGGATAACCTATTGGCAGGGCCTGATCAGGTGGATGACAGAACGGCGGTTTTCAGAAGTAACAGGAGCAAGCATACTAAGAGCCACAAGGGATAGGGAGACGTGGAAAACCATGATCGCCTACGTCCTGAAGGGACAGGGCACATAGAAGAAGATATATATATATATATATATATATATATATATATATATATATGGCACGTCTTAGACCTCTCGACCACAAATGACCATTAGTCTAAACGAGGATTTAATCAAGCCTATATAACACAGTTTTCGATTTATCACAATACAATTTTCAGAGAAGATATGGTTATTGCGATAAATCAAAAACTGTGTTATATAGACTTAATTAATATATATATATATATATATATATATATATATATAACGTAGAATATTTGGTATTTTTGTCAGGTGTAAATTCCAATTCCAATAGAGACAAACTCAAAAGAACTCAATGTTAATTTTTTTTATTAAATTTAACAGAGTAATATAATCTTGAAAAAAATTTGGGGATATTCTACAAATCCATGGATAATAGATATTTCGCATCCAAGCAGCCGCTCCTCAGACTCAAAACCATGTTAATGTTTAAAACCATCCAGAAAATCGTCACATACAGACATTAAATTTCCATGTCATGTTGTTCAAAGAAAACAGACGAATTGCAATTCTGGTTAATACTCGCGCTTTCATTAACGTATATTAGTGATATATGTAAATCATAGACGCTATGCGTCGATCTAAGACGTTAACTTTAACCTCCTTTCTCCTTATACTTTTCGTTCTCCTTTTCTTTCTCTTTTTTCTTTTAAAACTTTTCTATATTTTTCTTTTTTTGTTTTTTGAATGAGCGAAGAAATTTTTTTGTAGATTGCCATTACAAATATCTAATCTCGATATGGGCACGTGAGCGTCTGTATGTGACGATTTTCTGGATGATTTTAAACATTAGCTGTTGTATAGTTTGGGTCTGAGGTACGGCTGCTTGGCTGCGAAATATCTATTTCCCATGGATTTGTAGAATATCCAAAAGTTTTTTCAAGAATATATATATATGTGTGTGTGTGTTTGTGTGTGTATGCATATTTTTTATCATATATGCAGAGAATCATATTACTGCACACCACTACAAATGACCTAATCTGAGGAAAAAATAAAAATCGATTACACCCTGTCACTCTAGTGGATCTGAAACTGACTTTATGGTGAAACAAAGGAAACTAAAGCAGTTGTTTCAATTAATTTGAACAAAGGTGTAGTTACTGAATTTCTTACTTAAAAAATATAAAAGATCTTATTTTGAGGTGTTTTTATTTTAAGAAATACAGGGTGAAACCAAAACTTTAATTCAGTGTATGACCAAGGGATACTGAGGATCACTACTCTACAACGAATGCCGGCTGATCCCGACTATTTTTTTTAATTTTTACTTTTTGGTACTGGGTATCAAATTGCATACCCTTTTTTTTTTCTGTTTAGTTGGCTACACACAGCCTGAGAATTTTTGTCGCATTAACCACAATTTCCTTTACCGTGGAATTTCAGTTTTGCTTCTTTCTCTTTTTTAAGGTTTTCTTTCATTTTTTTTTTTTTTCGGCGCCGGATATTTGTCCTTAAGAATGTTATCTAGACGTCACGTGACGGATGGGTCTCGCCCGTTATCGTTATCTTATCATTTGCTGCACTCTCATAGTCACTTGGACATTACCTTTTCTCTAGATCTTACGCTTGTCTCCCATTCCATCGCAAAACGCTACTTTGTCTCGTGTAGCCCAGGAACTTGAGCGAATAGAATTCAGGGCCTCGCAACAACGGTATCAGATACTGGTGTTGATATTCGAATTCCATATAAAAACCGAGATTTTGCATTTTGGTTTTCTAGGCTGTCAAGTCCTTATTGGAACCATCAGCATAAGCTAATCTTCCTACCTCACCCGTCTAGTAGCATACCTGAGAAGGTGCATGTGAGCAATGGAGAAGTGTTAAGGAAAATGTGAACGAAAAGGTTACTTAGAGTATCAGATAATAATTCTGCTTGTTCCTTCCTTAGTTACTTAGTTGCTTAGTTAGTTAATTCGTCCGTCCGTTACGCCACTTACTTTCTGCACGAGCTTTCCTTTCCCTCTATCTCTTAGAGAGAGTAAGAGGAGAGAGCCTATAGCATTACCGTATCAGTAGCAGCTTAATCTGGTGGAGGTGGCAATAATTGTGTGTGTGTGTGTGTGTGTGTGTGTGTGTGTGTGTGTGTGTGTGTGTGTGTGTGTGCTGTACAATATCGTAAAAGTAGGTAGGTTTGTTGTCGTATCCCGCGATCTAATAACGAAATTTCTGGTCACTACACCCTTGGCCATTACTCAGTTGGTCTTTTCTGTTTACAAAGGACACAGGAGCCATGATTTTTCAGTAATAAAAAAAACATGTTCTCTTTCAAAATCTGACACAATATAGCGTACAGTATTTTGGCTATGTTCTGTGCATACGCCGCTTACTATAAGATTAGAGTAAAGTAGCTTCTATGGACATCACTTTTATAAATATTTTAATAAGATTACACTCTGTGTTATCGTTATTTTATTATCCAATACCTTTATGTTTGAAGACGTTACCATCATTTGTAGTATGACAAAGTAAAATTTTTCCAGGAAATCCTAATTTTGCTTCCGTGGAAATTCCACGAGTTCCGCTAGTTTACAGTATTCGGACTATTTTCCTAATCTCCGTTGCCATGTGTACGATGTTTCAGCCGTTGTACGCTCTTCTTCAGATACTAAGAATTTCTAACCAAAATCTTTATTACAATCACTGGGGTATATGAACTCCATTCCTTGCATAGTAATGCCTCTGTTGGAAGTCATGAGTTATCTCCCTCTAACCCTGTAAGTTATTTGTTCACCACTGCTGTAGTCCACAACACTTTGAATCAAGTCACAGGAACTAACCAACGTCTATATCCACTGGGTCATGTGTTCTTAAGAACAACTGAATTTTTGGGACTTATAGATCTCATGTCCAGTAAACCTTTTTTTACCAGAGTTCATTTTGCATTTTTTTATGTTAATGATTTTCTCTAGTACTTTTGATGTTAATGGTTTTCTCTTGTATTTTTTACCAGAGCTCATATTGCAATTTTTGATACTAATGATTTTCTTTGGCACTCTGTATTACCGCTTCCATATTGTGTTCATCGCTATGCTTGGTCAGCTTAGGAGATTTTTGTAACCTAACATATGTGCTGATTCCTTACGTTTACGTTGTTTCTCTATCTTTTAATTTCAACTTCATCTCATAAGGGGCGTTGATCCCCTTTCTCCCTCCATAGACTACCTCATCTCAGAAATATAAACATATACTGAAAAGGTTACCTAAACTGAAAAGCAGAAAGGAACAGTTGAAATTTTCTGGCACATTCATTGAAGAAAAGTTTGGAGAATTTGGCATTTATATAGGATACTGAAGAGAAGAGTGACAGGGGGAAAAATCAGTGAGTAGCTTATCGAATGTGCTTAGCAGAACATGAATTGGGAGAGACAGTAAGGAGGAAACTATTACGTATAGCTACCAAGGATGAGAAAAATAGTAGAGAGCCATGATCACCCACGATAGATAGGTATAGACTGATATAAATAGTTAGATATAGACCAAAATAAATCGATAGATAGATAGATAGATAGATAGATAGATAGATAGATAGGAACAGAATTAGATAGATAGATAGATAGATAGATAGATAGATAGATAGATAGATAGATAGATAGGAACAGAATTATCCCTGATATAGAGTACTTTAACCCATGAATATAGCATAATGCAAGCTATATTTTATCACACCCACCCACCCACCCACACATTTATACATAGATAGCTATATATATATGAACATACTGAGATAGATAGATAGATAGATAGATAGATAGATAGATAGATAGATATAGATAAAAACGGAGTAAGGATAGATAGATAGATAGATAGATAGATAGATAGATAGATAGATAGATAGATAGATAGATATGAAAACTGACACAAAAAGATGACAAAATGTACAAGGACAGAAATAAATGATTAAAAATATTTGTTACTCAAATCTGATCATTATATAACGGCTAGGAATAAATATTACATGTTTTAACTCCTCCCCTATCGCTATTTCCATGGCAAATATTCTGACGAGCGACGTTCATTAGTTCTAACAGTTCAAACGTCTACTGATAAAAGCCGCAATGCAACGTACGTTGGGACAAATCGTCCCTCTATTTCTTTTTGTTCCAAGGAACCGTTAGTTAGTGGAACGGACTCTCGGGATAAGATTTTTCCAACCACTACATTCTTAACTTCTTCACTTCTAGAGTCGACCGTTATCTTTCCTACATATCCTCATAATCTGATCGTCTTAATTCCTAATCTTAGCCTCATAAAACAATCTCATTCAGTAAATCGCTACTTTGAGTGGCTCCTTGGCAATATATTGGCTTAATAATTAGTAAAATCAACAAAAAAGAAAGTATTTTCTGTTGCAATGATAGGAAGAGAACGGTGCAATTAATGATATGGATGAGGGCTCTTGCTTTACTAATAATTTTAGACGTGGAGAAAAAGTGAGTTGGTACAAGAGAGAACCACACAAATCAGATACTGAATATTGGTAGAAAATAATAAACTAATCTCTCTCTCTCTCTCTCTCTCTCTATATATATATATATATATATATATATATATATATATATAGGGCCGTAGCTGATGCTAAAAAAACACCGGGCACAGAAAAAATTGCCCGGATTTATTAGTTGACATAGTCATGACGTCATCAGTGTCATCCGTTTCCAGAAACTATGATTTTTACGGATTTTTTCGGCTATTCCAATGGAAATTAGGCACAGAACGTGAACGAAAACAGGAAATCAGGTTCGGACTTTCTGAGTATAACCAGTGCTTTTCTCCCAAAATTAATAAATAAACAAACAGATTTTTACTGCGTTTATTCGGATGTTTTCTTCGTTTTTCCTTTCTTTCTTTATTTCTTCGTGAATTGTTTAGTTTGATTTCTGACGAAGAAATTTTTCCTTGCCCGGATTTTCACTATGATTTCACGGATCGGCCCGGACCCGTGCCCGGTGTGACCGGTAGTCAGATACGGTCATATATATATATATATATTTGGATTGGAATCCGACAAGATGAATAGAATAAGTAAAGAATAAGTAGGAATAAGTGTCTTTAATCTAACATGTTTTACTTTAACAAGCCTCTTCAGAGAGTCATTAAAGAAAAATGATTTAAAAATCCAAGAGACAGTATGTTGATTGAGGTATAGTTTTTGTGTATATTTATTCATAATAAGCATCTATCTACATGTAAGCAAAAACAATGTGTGTTAAGCGCATCCAAACCTTAGACGAACTAAGTGTGTGTATATGTCGATAACATTAGTATGTGTGAATGGCAGTGACGAAATACATTTCTGTTCAAAATACGTAATAAGTATTATATACACGTATCAAGTGAGAGAACGAATTTTCTTTCTTAAATAAAATGAGAGAATCAGTTATGAATGTATGTGTTGAGAGAAATCATGTGTGAATGTGTACGTTTATAAGTCAGTAAAGAGGTATTCTTTTGATATTATTACTTTGCAAAATTTTACAAAGCAGCCAGGAAGCCTTTGCTTTGGCCAGCCAATAAGAAGAGACGAGGGCATGGGAAAAAAACACAAAAAGTGCACACCAGAACAGTTCATTTGATGCACATATTATTGTGCAGTATTAACAAAAAAAGAATCATTTTTATTTAGAATTATCCACTTGGCAATAAATACTAAAAATAGTATGAAATACATCATCTTTTTTAAACTGGGGTGGCCTAATAATTCTGGCCGGCAGTATATATATATATATATATATATAGGTATTGCAAATCCCTTGAAGTCACCATATGGTAGAAACCTAAGCCACGTAGTAATTCGTTTACAAATGAAGAATATATATATATATATATATATATATATATATATATATATATTGTGGAATCCGGAGGAGGAAGCGCCAAAATAATGAACAACGGTATGGAGATAGAAAGTAGCTTATATTGAACGTAATATACAAACTGGAACGCGGGTTAGTCAATTCAAGAATTCTATTAGTAGAAATAAGTATATGCAAATGTTGAAGTGAAATAGTATGTCCAGGTAACTTATTCTAGCTGAGTGGAGCTCAGAGCTAGTCTGGTCTCTGGGTAACTTCGGTATCTGTCGGAATTCCTCGATAACTGTAACGGATCTCTACGAATTACTCTCCACTGTAAACCGCAACTATAACTGAGATTCCAGATCTTCCAAAACTGTTCTCTATATGGCAGGATCATAAGTACACTCAGTCGAGTCCATTATAATATACAAAAGGGGGATCCCACAACAGTATATATATATATATATATATATATATATATATATATATATATAGTCATCCGCAGACAGTTCTGCACCACAGCTCATCAGCACGGCCAGACTCTGATTGCTTTTTAATTCAGGATTGAAACCCGACCGAATTGGCGTCAGTCGGCGATTCCACCCCTGGGCCATGGGCGCTCGGTAGAAGAAGGCAGACCTTTTAGCGTGTATATTATCATTATACGCGCCCAATAGCCAGAGTGCTCTAATTCATTTTACTGAATGAGCGATGCGTATATATATATATATATATATATATATATATATATATAAAGACAAAAGGGAAACTTATCGTCCTCTGACAGACTTAACCAGGGTAAATGCCTGAATTTTATTGAATACAACGAATTCATACTCTACTCTCCGATTTCTCGTTTCGGGCCGATATTCACTGCACCACAACGCTAGTATGCGTTTCATAGTCTAATCCACATTAGTATATTTATTTTGTGGATCATGTGTTTCAGACATATACTTAGTCACGAAATAAGCAAACTGTATTTAGTTTTTCACGTGTTCTGTCTTCCTGTCATTTTGCTAAAACTAAGACCCTTTCATTGAATCACTCCGTCCTGTCCCTTTATTGGTCAAGTTACCCTACTAGATATATTAAACTTATTCAACGAAATGCTGACTGATATGCAAGAGCTTCGTGTTTTTTTTGTTTTTTTTTCTTTGAAGACTTATATCTTAAGTGTGACTCACACCCATAAACCAGAACGAATTAAAGCGACCAGGATATGTTATTCTCTATGTGCAACTCTATGTTATATAGTTTTCATTAAGGCAAACAGATTATTCGGATAATTAATTTTAATATATATATATATATATATATATATATATATATATATATATATATATATATTAAAATTAATTATATATATATATATATATATATATATATATATATATATATATCCAAATATATATATATATATATCCAAATGAATAAGGAACGAAGAAAATAATTGGAACGTTCAAAACATCAATTTAAAACTGTGCTCAATATATAGAGCATATGAATATTTATTATTAATTATTACATTAGAACATGTACAAACTACAAACTACTACAAAATTGGATATTTTGTTTAGACATTGAAAGAACAATGTTCCTCGCTTTGTAAATAAAGAATTGTTTGCTTGGGCTTGCTCTGTTGAGTCTCTAACATCTTTAGATGAAATAAATTTTATCAGATGTCAAAAACAAAATGTTCTCCCTCTTCCGTTTATTTATTTCACCCACAACATTCTTTTCTCATAATTTTTCCCTGTTTACAGTTTTGAAGAGAGGAGGCAACACCGGTCGCCTGATGTTTTTATTTCAAAATTTGGCATGGTCGATTTTTTTTTTAATCATTTCACGCCAAGAAACACAGCCTCACCGCTACTGGTGCGCAGGGAGTTACATAGGCGGAAAGTGATGAGAAAAACAGACAAATTATAGGAGGTGTCAGGAAGTGGGTAAGAGAAGGATGAGAATACTGGTATGATGAGAGTGGAGTGGACGGAAAAAAGAGCATGAGAGAAAGGATGCGAGTCAGGGAGATACAAGAGGACTATTGACCTTACATTCTTGCAGGTTGCAGCTGTTGGAGACGTAAGTATACAAAAGGGAAGTGCGAGAAAAGAAGCTGATGAATACAAGTTTCGTTTACATTTTATTTGTTTCACTGTAAAATGTTGGGACGTAGTTGCTAGTTTAATAGCTCGAGTAAATTCATACATAGTGGGCATCAGTGAGCTAAGTTCTCTGGAGCAGAAACCGTAAAAGTATTTGTAGAAGAGAGATAAGGAAGCCACATTACGCCGGTGAGAAAGTGACTGCATATGAGCCGCCAAGTCGGGATCGATCATATTACAGATTGTTAAGAACCCCGAGGTGGATAGCAGAGGCACCCGACTAGATGTGACAGCAGTATTCAATAGACGGGCGGATGGTAAATTTATATATGTGCAGGATGGATTCAGATAGGAAAAAACTTCCTGGCCCTACACGGAACCGACTTTTTAGCAGCGGATTTATCTATAGATTCGATGTAGGCATTCCACTTGAGGTTTGCTGAGAAAGTTAATCCGAGGAGGCGCAGTGTTTTGCTTTCAGGGAGGCTCCCCTGAACCATGCTAATGGGGGTAAGAGTGATTGTCAGTGATGATTAACAGATAGCAGCTTCGTTTTGGAAGCATTAAAATTCACGAGCCATTTCTTACCCCTGTCCACCACAGATTGGAGGTCTTTTCAAGCTCACCAGCGTGGTTCGCTTTGTCAGACTCAGCAGATTTTTGATCGAGACGAGAGTAAACGGTGGTGTCGTCAGCGTATATGCCTACTTCGGATCTGATACTACCTTTCGATTTGAAAGGAATGATTGGATTAGGTCAAACAACTGTCCAGTTATGCCATAGCCCCGCGGTTTGCGTAGAAGGCCATCATGCCAGACTCTGTCAAACGCTTTGGGGATATCCAGGGCAACAGTTCAAGCTTCCCCGTTCTTGTCGAGAGCCTGGTGTATATACTTAGTGATGGTCGTTAGCATATCAGCAGTAGGCCTGGTGAAGCGGAAACCATACTGTTTGTCAGAGAAGAGACTGTGGGCTGTGAGATGTTGGACCACCTCGGTGCTGATAATGGCTTCGAACACTTTGCCAAAAATCTGTAGAAGACTGAGAGGGCGATAATTAGAAGGGTCCGATGGTTCTCCAGTACTATTAAATATAGGTACCTCAGAGGAGAACTTCCATCAGGCAGGAAATCAAGAAGGAGAGAGGCAGAGTTTGGAGAGGACATAGGAGATTTCAGGGACACATTTCTTCAAGACAATGATTGGGATTCCGTCACCTCCGCTCGCTTGATGGGGTTCAAGCTATGAAATGATGTTAGAGACCAGCGAGGAGATAATGTGGACGTCATTCAGTTGGGCCTCAGTTCTAGATGGGAAGTCGGGTAGAGATACCCAAGAAGGATCCAGTGTCGAGTTGGTGAAGTGAAGAATCTGCGAGCAAAGCATAATAAAAAAATTTTGCCTTTAGCACCATAATTCAATTTTGTACCATTATATATATATATATATTTCGGAAATTAACGAAGATTAACGAAACTTGATTATAAACAACCGACAATTTTCAAACAATGTTCAAATAATGTTCAAACAAATCATTTCATATATATATATATATATATATTGAAATTGTGATAATATTTAGCGCCAAGATTGTTGGGGTTTTTTTTCAGTGTTTATACGGATAACATTTTTGGCAAGCAGGTTTTTATTGTAGTACGTTGTGGTGCAGGATGTGCGTTGTGGTTTAATGAATATCTACTCGGAACGACAAATCAGGGAGCCGAGTTCGAATTCCAGTTGAATTCCTTGCATTCACTTGCGCACAAATACCCTTGGGAAATGTATTAATCCGTCTATTCTCTCCAGTTATGGGTTAAATAATAGGACAGGTTAGGTTCTATAGCATTGGCTGGCAACCAGTCGACCGCAGAAAGCAATGACAACCTACTGTGGGATAATCTTCTGCCCAGTCAGTCATGTCTCTTTCGAGACATGATCGCCCAAAGTGTGTATCACGTATGGCACTTAACTAACTGACTCGATATCGAGGCGGTTATAGATAAGCACAAATAGTTTGATACTTTAACTGTGCAGGCACGAAGTGGGTATGAACCTGCTCAGTTAAAGTGGCAAACTCTTTGTGATTATATATATATATGGCATATATTATTATGATATGCTATATTTATTTTTAAAAGTGACCTATACCAGCGATAAAGCGTGTGTAAATATAAAGTGGACTCTGAAGTCAGTCGACACCAAAAGGCGACATTCTGATTCATGCTTGAACATAATCTTTTGCCGACTTTGTAGTTTCGTGGGGGCATTGTTGTAATGTTTTCGATCTTCAGGGTCATTTGGTTTTCTCTGCTGCTACTTCTCAATCCATTCGTATTTATGTGGATTTGAAATGACCCTGAAGAATGAAAACATTGCCTTCACTAAATTCTACCACTCAGCTAAATGACAAAATTCTCCATGTTAATTCTATTAAGGCTCTAACATTACCTTTGATATCGAACACTTTATGACAACAAAATCTGCTTACCTAAAATGCCTTTCACCAGTAATTTATGAAATTTTAAATCCCTATTCTGAATTCTTTCTTAACGAAACGTTTTGTGGCTTCAGATCAAATTTGTTATGGTCTTGAAAAATGTTACTGTATTGGGGTTATGTTATGTCGTGAGTAAGAATAAATAACTCAACAACAGGAATAGGTTAATTGTTGTATTCCGTGAAAATAGTATTTACAAAGGTTATTAGTATCCAATACAAGAATAAACGTTAATCGTCTCAACCGTCGAAAGTCGAAAGTACTTGAAACAATATATAAAATTTAACTGGCAGTCCTTTTCGGTTCTTTTTTATCAAACTTGGATATATATATATATATATATATATATATATATATATATATATATATATATATATATATATTGTATTGTTGACTAAATCTGTTTGATATTGTTATGTCGTGAGTAAGAATAAATAACTCAACAACAGGAATAGGTTAATTGTTATATTCCGTGAAAATAGTATTTACAAAGGTTATTAGTATCCAATACAAGAATAAGGGTTAATCGTCTCAACCGTCGTAAGACGTAGTATGAGCAATGGGTACTTCCGGGTCGTCACCGGAAGTCTACGACTGACTTGTCGATCGGCTGCTCGGCACACTCTCCTACGTAGATGCCACCATTACTTTACATAGTAATGGAATAGTCCGTTATAGCCGAATAGGCGCGGGCGTCCCAACAGGTTACTTAGCGTATCGGAGCCTTATAACAAAACTTATCATCCGAATTCTGATTAACAAAGCATGCAGCAGAATCAGATCAGAAATAGGAGAACAGTGCGGGGTTGTTAAAGACACTGGAACAAGGAATTTGATATTTATGCACATAATTCAGTCAGAAAGGGCAATACAAATGCAGAAGTATATATACCTATGTTTTTCTAGCGTTTGATGAAGAACTATTGAAACTGCAGAGTAAGATTGATATATTTGGAAGAGTTATTGGTATAATCTGGCAGCTAACCGACTGCATACGGATAGAAATGAATAAATAAATATACAAAAATAAAATGGGATGTAAGACAATGATGTATCTTCTCACCGGACTTATTCTACCTATCCAGTGAGGCGATTCTGAGAGAAGTAGATGTCCAACCAGGATTCATTATTGGTTGTCAGAATCTTAACAACATCAAATATGCAGATGGTACAGTGTTGATAGCATGCACAGAAAGAAAACTACAAGAATGTAGGAGTTTTGTGAAAGAAAGCTTTAGGAAAGGATTAAAATTTGAAATATGCCTTCCAAAACAACAATCTCATTGCAGATTAAGAAAAGACTTGATGCAACAGAAACGTGGTTCTACAGAAGAATGCTGAGAATACTATGGAGTGAACACGTGAGCAACGATTGGTTGGATGGTTTTTTTTGGGTTTTATGGCAAATCAACCTCGGCGGGTCATTTATTGCCAACTAAACTTTATTGCTGGTAATACCTTTTTCTTTCAACAATTTAGTGTTTTTTTTATATAAGATTTTGTGTCTAGTAATACATTTTTCTTTTTTGAGTATCAAGCTTCATTAGGATTTGTTTTTAAGGGCAGGGTCCCCAGTCCTACCCTTGTTATTTAACCCATAACTGGTGAGAAGGGGCGGATTAATACCTTTCCCAAGGGTACCAGTGCTTAAGTGAATGCAGGGTATTCAATTGGAATTCGAACTTGGCTCACCAATTTCTCTTTCCGAGCCGTTATCCACTGCACCACAACGCACATCCATCACTAAAAGCTTACAGCACCTGGTATTTCCAAGCGGTCACCCATCTAAGCACTGACCAGGCTCAACATTGCTTAACTTCGGTGATCGAGCGATAACCGGTGTATTCAACGTGATAGGCCGTAAGCCTGTGAGCAACGAGGAGGTTTTAGAGAAAATGGAAACAAAAAGCATACTTAATACTTATACATAACATCAAGAAGATGCAGTTAAAATTTCTAGGGCACATAATGAGGAAAGAGGGTCTGGAAAATCTAATGTGCACAGGACAGATTAAAGACACGAGGAACAGAGGGAAAAAATGCATAAATTACTAAGTGGGCTTCAGTAAATGGATGGTAGAACAAGATTTTGGATAAATAACAAAAAGAAAAATCATTAAACGGTTACAAAAGACAGGAAATTGTGGAGAACCATGATCAAGGTAATGGTTATGGGGAAATAAATTATTTCCAGACGGGAAACATTCGGCATTCATTTTCTAACCTGTTGGTTGAAATTTATAAAATCTTTCTCTTAAAATAGTTTTTCGGGAAATTAAATTTTTCAATTCCACTAACTGTTATAGCTCTTTCTTGTAATGACAGAATTTTCGTTCCTAACCCTTTCTTTAATGCAGTGTAGAACGTTAACATCTTAAATTTAATATCATTTTCTTTTCAATATATATTTTTCTAGTTGATTTTGCTATTGGAAGTGTTAGCTTAATGAAGTCTATTCTTTTCAGTAAATACAAATCCTTAAATTTAAATTTAAATTTATTACTGCGTTCTGTCAGTTTTTGTATTTGAATAAAGTTTTTTGAGAAACTCGTTCTGAAATTTTATGAGTATAACACTCTGTTCTCAATTTGAACCAAATGTGACAAATAAAAATAATTATCCAGCCAAGCAAGCACTTAAATTTAGCTGATTTGTCTGGAATTAAATATTTTCTAAAGGAAATTAACTTTTAAAAATGCACGACTTTCATTTTTTTCTGAGGAGAGCAAGATATGCTTAGCTATGTTTTTTTTTTAATAAAGAAAAATGTGTTTTATAGTTCCGTTCGTTTGTTTGTTTGTTCTTTCCAAAGTCAAGGAGCACTATTTTTATTTGATCTTACCTCCGCCTACGAAACCTGGGGGAGAAATAGTGCGAACAAAAAAATGGAGTTCCTTTGTTTACAAAAGTTGTCATCCGTCTAAATATTTATTTGTAGAATTATAATTTTGTAAGGTTATTACTGAAGTTCTCAGTGTTGTTGCTTGCACAAAGTTAAAACAAAAATACATAAAAGTGTCTTTCAGGTTTTTTTTCAAACCTTTTGCGCGCATGCGCACGCGCGTGTGTTTGTGCACTCTTTAAAACTTGTAAAAGACAAAATCATGGCTGATTACAAATTCGAACACTAGAAAAGAATAGTATTTTGACAATCAAAATATGAAGAAAATGGCTACAGAAGTAAATGAAAGCGCTTTGGACGATACAAATCGTGAATAATTTTTTATATTCCTTATCTTCAGCAAAACGAAAAAAAAGTTAGGATGCTAGAAAATTTAATGAAAAATTAATCAAATCGTCCTTGTCGGCCGTATCTAATGAAAGATGTTTGAAAGAATGGTTGCTGCCCAAGTATACATTAAGATATATATATATATATATATATATATATATATATATATATATATATATATATATATACAGTACTGTTCAAAAGTATTAGGACAAGAACTATTTTATCTTTTATGAGGCATCAAAATAAAGTTTAAAATCGCCCGTCCTAACACTTTTGCACGCTACGGCAGTTTGAAAAAGTATTAGGACAGGGGTAAGTTTCCTAAAATCATCACTGAAATTCAAATATAGGGTGAAAAGCCAAACCTTTATAGGAATTATTTAACTAAAAAGGAAGAGAAAGGAAGGCTTCGGAATTTGAATTGGCCCTCACAGAGCCTTGATCTCAATCCTATTGAGATCAATGGGACATTTTGGAAAAAAATCGATAAATCTAATGTTACTTCGAAAGACACACTTTAGGAATAAATACAAGCTGCTTGGCAGAAAATACCATTAGATGCATTGAAGAAGCTTATGATGTCAATGCCTGACAGAATGAAGGCTGTGATCAAAGCAAAAGGCTATTATACTAAATATTAAATTTATTTTGTAACAAGCATTTTTTCTTGTTAAAGCATTTGTTGAGAAAATCAATTAAAATTGCTTTAATTAAATTATTTATTTTCTGTCAATATGCCTCATAAAAGATAAAATAGTTGTTGTCCTAATACTTTTTCACAGTACTATATATATATATATATATATATATATATATATATATATATATATATATATATCATGAAGAGTGAAAACATCACAATAATGCCTTTACGAAAATTCGAAGTTGGCATAACTGAAATAACACTTCTCAGCTAAGTGACACATCTCCACATTATATATATATATATATATATATATATATATATATATATATATTACGGAAATTAACGAAGATTAACAAAATGGTTATAAACAACCGACAATTGGAAATGATTTGTTTGAACATTATTTTTGTTCGATACTCGTATTTAAGTAGATATTCTGTTTATAATCAAACAGTATATATATTCATTTCTACCGGCCTGATTATTTACGATAAATGTTTCTTACGAAAAGGTGTGTCATTCGACAGGATTCGAACCTGCGACCTCTATCAACTCCTAGCTATTCGTTTAGAGTGTTGGTCATTCGTGGTCGAGAGATCTAAGTCGCGTCAGATCAATTTGTGGCTTCCCATATGTTGATAGGGGTCGCAGATTCGAATCCTGATAATATGACGACAAATCGACTATAGTGATATAAAAACAAAGGTTTTGCTAATATTGTTACCAATTGGCCACACATCCATATATATTCATTTATAATTTGTTTATGTTTATATATATATATAATACAACACACGGAATTTTTTTATACATCTTAGGATCATACAAGCCTGGATGAAAGTGTTTTAAGATCCTTAAGTAAAGCCTCCTTAATTTTGGTTGTTTAAAAATTCCAGTCGCGCGTTCGTAAAACTCCATGTTGTACGTTTGAATCCATGTTGTACGTTTGCAAAATCAGTTATTATAAATCACCTGAAGATACCAACAGGTTGAAACCTAGGTTGCGAAAATAACTTATGTTTATATATATATATATATATATATATATATATATATATATACATATATATATAAACATGTTATGGAAATTAACGACCCACCCAGAACTAAGGCTCAACTAAATAACGTCCACATTACACCGTCACTGGTCGCCAAGATAATTGCGCAACTTGACCCACACAAAGCGAGCGGCGGTGACGGAATCCCAGTCATAGTACTGAAGAAATGTGCCCTAGAACTCTCCTCTGTCCTTTCTAAACTCTATAACCTCTGCCTATCTGCTTCCTGCTTTCCTGCCTGTTGGAAGTCCTCCTGCGTAGTACCTATATTTAAGAATTCTGGCGAACCCTCAGACCCCGCCAATGACACACATTTTCGTAACAAAAATTTATCGTAAATAATCAGGCCGGTAGAAATAAATATATAATACTGTTTGATTATAAACAGAATATCTACTTAAATACGAGTATCGATCAAAAATAATGTTCAAACAAATCATTTCAAATTGTCGGTTGTATATAACCAAGTTTCGTTAATCTTCGTTAATTTCCGTAATAGATAGATAGATAGATAGATAGATAGATAGATAGATAGATAGATAGATAGATATGATAGATATGAATAAACTGAGATAGATAGATAGATAGATAGATAGATAGATAGATAGATAGATAGATAGATAGATGAATAAACTGAGATAGATAGATAGATAGATAGATAGATAGATAGATAGATAGATAGATAGATGTGAACAGATAAAGGTGAGATAGATAGATAGATAGATAGATAGATAGATAGATAGATAGATAGATAGATGTGAACAGATAAAGGTGAGATAGATAGATAGATAGATAGATAGATAGATAGATAGATAGATAGATAGATAGATAGATATAGAACAGAATTGATTAGATAGATAGATAGATAGATAGATAGATAGATAGATAGATAGATAGATAGATAGATAGATAGATATGAACAGAATTGATTAGATAAATTATTGTTACGAAAATGTGTGTCATTCGGCGGAATTCGAAAAAATTAGATAGATAGATAGATAGATAGATAGATAGATAGATAGATAGATAGATAGATAGATAGAAATATTACAAGAAAATGAACATAAAATAAATTAGAGTATAAATCCGAGATAAATCAACAAAAAGAATAATACGAGAAAACGTAATATAATTTAGTTTAATCTGCCTTTTAATTTAGAAGTAAAGTCTAAAATAAGGAAAATATTTAGCAAACACTTAACAAATATATTTTGAAATACTTAACAAACACTTCTCCAAAAGCTCCGAGCTACACAAAATACTTAATTGAAATACGGTTAAATTAAGAAACAGCTGTACTCCCAATTTAGAAAATCGCATGAAGAACAAAATACTAAATTTTTTTTAAAAGAACGTACGAAAAAATACCGTTAATGAAAAATATAACTGCAGAGAAAAAAACAAATGTCCGCTTAAAGGCGTTAGCCGTGAAGTCATCTGTCAAAACAAATCGCCCGACGAAACCGAAAAGGTTGAAACCATTTTATCGTAGCCGGTTGATCTTCCCTAAGATATCTAAATGTCCTACATGTTGAATCTCCAGCTTCCTTCAAACATTTATTGAGCATTCAATACAACTAATAATTTCTAATACAACTGTTGATCTAATTTAATGTAAATTTTAAATATGGCTTATAACTCTTCAGTATATATATATATATATATATATATATATATATATATATATATATATATATATATATATATATCACCCTGATTGAGCACTCTGAAAGAATGGTAGACTTTGAAAAAACAGTGGCTACCCTAACATCTACGCATCACTCATTCAGTAATGAATTAGAGCACTCTAAAAGTCTGCCTCTTTCTACCGAGCGCCTATAACTCAGAGGTAGAATCGCTGACTGACACCAATGCTGTCGGGTTTCAATCCTGGGTAAAAGCAATCGGATGCGAAACAGATCTGTCTGCGGATGACTATATATATATATATTGAAATGGTTTGTTTTGAACATTATTTTTGATCGATACTCGTATTTAGGTAGATATTCTGTTTTTAATCAAACAGTATTATATATTTATTTCTACCGATCTGATTATTTTTTTTTTTAATTTTGTTCGAATCCTGCCCAATGACACACATTTTCATAACAAAAATGTATCGTAAATAATCAGGCCGGTAGAAATAAATATATAAAAGTTTGATTATAAACAGAATATCTACTTAAATACGAGTATCGATCAAAAATAATGTTCAAACAAATCATTTCAAATTGTCGGTTGTTTATAACCAAGTTTCGTTAATCTTCATTAATTTGATAATTAATTTGATATATATATATATATATAAAATCATATCACCTCAAGCAAGGCGGTCCACTGCCACAATAGCGCAGGGGTTACATAGAACGATTGGGTATAGGAAATGTCAGTGGGAGGGTGATAGACGACTTAGGAGGTACGTAGGGAGAGTGTTGAATGGAATGGGTGCGAGTTAGTGTGTTAGGAGGTGTCTATTGACCTTACATTTAAACTCCTAGAGGTTGTAGCCGTCGGGGAAGCAATCATGCGGAAGGGAATTCCACAGGCGGAAAGTTCGAGGAAAAAAGCTGTTGGAGTAGAAATTGCGGTTACATTTCGTCGGTTTCACTGTAAAGTGGTGGGACCTAATTGCCAATCTAGTATCTCGTGCAAATTCACACCTAGGGGGCACCAGTGATTTAAGTTCATCCGAGCAGAAGCCGTGAAAGTACTTATAGAAGAGGCACAGGGAAGCCACATCATGCCGGTGAGAGAGTGACTGCAGGCGGTCAGCTAAGTCGGTATCGATAACATTACAGTTTCTCCGCTGTATTTTGTCAAGAACACCTATCTATATGAATATGTGAGCTCTATCACTGATATTGAGCGATTTCAAATAAGTACTGCGCATATATAATATATAAATAATATAATATATATAACAAATTGCATATATATATATATATACTTAAATTTAGTGTATCGAGGCAGCAAGTAATAATCTAAACATATGCTGTTAAATATAAGAGACAATGAATGAGCCGTTCTAAACGTCGTATTTTTGCTTTAATTTCAGTTGAAAATGAAGACAAAAATTATCCAACATTTGGACAATTATTTATTGATTTATTTATTTATTGATCATGTGAGCCGAAAGCTTAGAAGAAAATCAATAAATAATTATCCAAATGTTGGAGAATTTTTGTCTTTATTTTCAACTGAAATTAAAGCAAAAATACGACGTTTAGAACGGCTCGTGATTAAACATAATAAAAACATAATAGACATTCATTGTCTCTTATATTTAACAGCATATGCTTAGAAAATATATATATATACATACACATTTTACATATATATATATATATAGAGAGAGAGAGAGAGAGACAGACAGACAGACAGACAGAGAGACAGACAGACAGAGTTAAGTTCTGATGATGCATAGTGCCAAGATTTTTTTCGGTGGCTTTATGATAAAAATGATACTTTGTCAAACATGGTTTTTGTCGGAAGTGCTCGTTATCGAGTTAGAGATAAAGCGTTAATATAACGCTGCCCAATTAAGTGACAAACTTCTCCAAATTAATCATGTGTGTGTGTGTGTGTGTGTGTGTGTGTGTGTGTGTGTGTGTGTGTGTGTGTGTGTGTGTGTGTGTGTAGAGTTGCGAATTTTGGAGTACTATCCCAAAAAAATGTGCATATGTCCTGCCTATGTGGGTGAGAGAATGGGGAAGAGAGTGAAAGAAAGGCATGCGTGTTTCGTTTCGGGTCAATGTCCTCTTTCAAAGAACTGTAATAAAAAAAAAACAGAAGCCTAAAAATACTGGTATAAGCTTAATGCATAATTTTTTTTTTATTAATAAACACAAAAAACAATTCAGAATATGTTTTTACACCAAGTGATTAATTGAGGTCTTCTCTCATTCACTTCCCCCGACCAACTGAATATCTGTGTGAAAGTTTAGAAACATATTTGTTGTAGAACAGCGCTCTCAAGAATGGAAGGGTCTGCGGACCTATATAGCTATAAAAATAAAAACTAATAGCAGTTTGGGATTCAGATTGTCATTGACAGTCTGAAAAGATCGACTGCGTGCGTCAGTCAATCACTTGGTCGGACTCTGCCTTCGGTCGGAGAGGAATCCAGACGGGGCTCCGCCGAAGGGTAGAGTCTCGTCTGAGGAAAAGCAGACAAGAATTTTTGTTCGGGCTTATGGGATCGGTTTTACCCACGTTAACTGGCCTTGTCCCGCATTTACCTCGGGCTTCTTTCTGTCTACGTAGGGAGGCCGTAAATAATTCGGGCTCTCATTGACAGTCTAGAAATGACTGCGACCCTTAGTAGTTCACTTTGTCAGACTCTCTACCTTCGGGCGGAGAAAAACCCAGACGAGGCTTCGCCGAAGGACAGAGTCTCGTCTGGGAAAAGCAGACAAGAATTTTTGTCCGGAATTACGGGCTTGGTGTTCCCACTTAAATGGCCTTGTGTCGCATCTACCTTGGGCATCTGCCTATGTGGGGAGGTGGTTGATACCTTCGGAGTGTCATTGACGATTGCTATCAAACTGAGCTCTCTGCGACTCTGACGACTTAACCTCTCCTTTCTTCTATTATTTGTTGTTCTGGTGTTTGTCTTATTTGTATTGATATCCCTTAGCACGGATATTGTGCTGTAGATACTCAGTACACATCTTCTGGGTATCGTCCTTTTCGGCAATACAACACTGTTGTAAGTCTTGTTGATTTGAGTTTGTTAGGGAACCGAATCAGGGAAAAAGAATAGAAATTTCTTATAAAGACTGAATGTTATTTCAAATAATGCTCACCTAAAGAAACTGCGGACAGCTTTACGCACGAATTAGTTTTTGTGTATATTCCTGTCATGTGTCATGTGTGTTTGTCAGTATATATCTGTATGTATATAGGCGCACTGAATTGTCTATTGTTTTTCTAACATGTGAAACAATTCTTTTAAATTTAACGTTTTCTAGAGTAATACCTCTGTATAGGTGACACTTAATGGGTACCCGCTTGATTAATTTTGTCGCCTACTTATTCAGATGATTTTATCTGGGTTTGAAGTGACGGGCAGTTTTATGACAACCAACTTTAAAATCGAAAGGAGATAGCTTCAAAGCCACCTCCCGCAGTTCAGTAGTAGCGAACAAAGAAATAAATAACGACTTTCGGAATCATGTGTCACTCTGCCGGAAACTATGTAGTTCAGGTCAGGGGCTTATATAGCCAAGCCGGATAATACGTAAAGTTAGACGGGCAGTCGTAGCCACACTCACTGCCAAAGTTTGAATTACGGTTAGCTTTAATTTTTTTACGGCTTATCAACATTTTCAGGTTATCCAAAACCATAAAATATTTTTAAATTATAAGAATTTTTTTCGAAACAATAATGATTTACTGATACATGTTCTACTAACTAAGGGGTTGAAGAGACAAATTTATATCTTTGAAATCGAAGAGCTGAGTTATAAAAAAAAAAGGTTACTACTACTTCTCCCACATAATTTCTCTTCTCACCCACCCCTAATCTAAATGGGTTTGTTTGATTGGCTAAGACGATTTTCCTTGACCAATCAGTGGACACCTAATTTTGGCGGGCTCAGTGCAAAAATCCTTCTATCTTCCTCTTTTTTTAAATGTTCTAGCAAGAAACAACAGGTAGGAAATTTCCTCTCCTTATTTGAGGCTACTTTGAACATTCTAAGAGCCGTCTGATTTATTTGGACGTTAAAGAACATTTCATAGTTGGACTTCTAAAGCCGCAAAAACACAAATAGTTTTGCAATGACTTTTCTTCTCTGTAATTTGCCTTAATAATTAATATTTGTTTCTTTATCTCTGTCTTGTGTCTTTTGTATTCCTTTTTTTCAGCAATTCCAACTAAATTCACTTTAGAGTTCGAATTCTAGTTGAATTCGGTACATTCACTTGCGCGTAAATACTCTTGGGAAAGGTATTAATCCGTCGCTTTTGCCTATTTTTCGCTATGGGTTAAATAGCAGGGCAGATTGGGTTCTATAGCAGACCAGTATACCGCAGAAAGTAATGGCAACCTACTGCAGGGAAATCTGCCCAGTCAATCATGTATCTTTTGAAACATGATCGCTCAAGCGTGTATCGCGTATGGCACTTAACTTACTGATACCAGGTACTGTTTATTATTGTTATTGTTGTTGTTGTCGAGTGAGGGAAAAGAACGACAACCAAGTGACGCTGATCTGTGTTGGTAAAATTCGCAATAAAGCGCAGGGATTAGTTGATATATTGATTATAATAGAGAATCAATCTCCCAAATCTATATTATATAGCAACACCAGTCCCTGATGGTCACAAAATAAGGGATTGAAGGTAATGTTGACAACGTTCCTGGATATAGTATCCTCTTGGCACGTAATCTGTTCAATGAAACAACGTCAAAGATCATCACTCTCGAATCAGACACTCTCCAGAATCGGATTTGATGTCCAATACTTGGAAAAGTATAGCCGCCTTTTATACACGTCGCATTGAACATTTTGAACTTCCTGATTGGTAAGCCTTCTATTGGTGAACTATGAAATGGATTGGCACATGGGGGTATCCATAGTATAGATTTACCAAAAAGTCCAATAATCTACATATATATGAAGTCCAATATACCTTACCACGACAGTCAAAAATCAGTACTATTATTATTATCATTATTATTATAAATTCTATAAATAGAAATTTATATCACTTTAAGCCTAAAGGCTTCCTCTGGAAGTCTAAGTGAGGATATATATATATATATAATATTAATTTAAGTATTTTTATGTGTAAATTGCTCTATGTGTATACTCTCTAATGATGCATACTTCAACCATGTGTGTGTGTGCGCGCGCGCATGCGCTTCCGTTCAGTGTGTCTCCAGCAATGCGTATATCCTTTGTTAATAACCGCTAATTCTTGCCTAAAAATTAAGGAAACTGTTATAGTGGAACATCTTGCCACCCCCGAGAATGGAATGTTCTAGACTATAAAGGACTGTTACAAGCGGTATGAGAGAGAGCAACCGTTTTATGATGACTGCTCTATAACACTGTCAGCTCTTTGCCTTCGGGTAGAGGGCGCTCTCTGCTTCCGAGCAGAGAGCACAAACCCAGTCGTGGTTCCGCCGAAGGGTAGAACCACGACTCGGTAAAAATAGACAGACATTTTTTTGGCCCGGCTATATGGCTGGGAATACCCACTATAAAATGACCATGTGTCACATCTGGCCTTGCGTGGGAAGGCTAGTAAATACAGCAAACGTCTTAGGCAGAAGACGTCACTAGACGGCGCTATGACATTGTCAGCTCTCTGCCTTCAGGTAGAGGGCGCTCTCTGCTCGGAAGCAGAGAGCAATAACCCAGTCGTGATTCCGCCGAAGGGTAGAAGCACGACTGGGGAAATAATAGACAGACATTTTTTGGCCGGGCCATATAGCCCGGAAAGCCCAGTTATAAATTGACCATGTGTCACATGTTGCTCTTACTGGGAGGGACAGCTAAATAATGCAAACGTCTTAGGCAGCAGACGTCACTAGACGGCTCTATGACACTGTCAGCTCTCTGCCTTCGGGTAGAGGGCGCTCTCTGCTTCCGAGCAGAGAGCAATAACCCAGTCGTGGTTCCGCAGAAAGGGTAGAAGCACGACTGGGGAATAATAGGCAGACATTTTTTGGCCGGGTCATATAGCCCGGAAATCCCAGATATAAACTGACCATGTGTCATATATTGCCCTTACTGGGAGGGACAGCTAAATAATGCAAACGTCCTAGGCGAAGGCATTCTCTATTTGATAGTTTATTCCGCTCCTACTCGTTGATTGCTTATCTGTATCTTATTATTAATTGTACAGTAGTACAATAAATCCATTATATCGTATTCCCGTGTCGAGTACCATTCTTCCACTAATCTTTACACTGATATTCCTTTCCGGGATATATCAGAAACACAGCCATAAAAAAAACAAAGGTTTAAAATTTATGTGATGAAATTGATCATATCTTAGCATTTCAACTTCAGTCACTTTCTCACCGACACGGCGTGGCTTCCTTTGTTTCTTTTTTGCAAATATTTTCATGGCAAATCCTCTGACAAGTTTTTTTTTTCTGGGTGCCATGACTACTCGAATTTAATCGTGCTACTAGATTAACATCTAGGTCCCACGCGTTTACTGTTGAAATAGCTAAATGCAATCTCCACTTCTACTCTAACAGTTTCTTTTTTCTCACACCCGGCCTCCTTTGGAACTCCATTTCGTTTACTGTCTTCCCTAATAACTACAATCTTCAAAAATGTAAATGCAACGTCAATTGCCATCTTCTATCTTCTTGAAATCCGTTCAACTTTTGTTCTTCTCTCGATCCTCCATATACTCAGTCTCTTCTATCATTTTCAAATTTATTTTAACTCCCTGCGTAATAGTGGCATTCGCGCCTTGCTTGGGGTGAAATGATTTGAAAAAGTTGTTTAAAAAATTAGCCCTCCTCCCTCCCTCTCTCTCTCACTCACACACACACACACACACACACACACACACACACATACACACACGTGTGTACATAAGGAACACTTACAATTTTACAGAGAAAGATTATTTTTACTTAAGTCTTTTCGAATGCGTTGTGGTACAGTGGATATCGGCTCGGAACGAGAAACCGGGGAGCCGAGTTCGAATTCCAGTTGAATCCATTGTATTCACTTACGCGCAAATACCCTTGGGAAAGGGTCTCTTCCTTCCAGTTATGGGTTAAATAGCAGGACAGATTGGGTTCTATAACCTTGGTCAGCAACCAGTCTACCGCAGAAAGCAATGGCAACCTACTGCGGAATAATCTTCTGCTCAGTCAGTCATGTCTCTTCCGAGACATGATCGCCAAAGCGTGTATCACGTATGGCACTTAACTGACTGACTCTTCGAAACAATAAAATGAAACTCATTGACTACGTCAGAATGGTTTATGTAGAATCAACATTTTATCATTCTTGGCATGGAAATCGCCATTAATTTATATTCTGAATAATATTATTGGTTCTTGAATTTGTATTAAATTAAAAACACCCTTTATTGATCTGTCAATATTTCTGAGATGAGTTATTGTAATTATTTACATTTTAGGTACCTCCCCTCATTTTTGATAATTAATTTGAATTTTTGAAAATTAAAAAAAACCTTGCTTGAAATGAAATGATTTTAAAAAGTTGTTTAAAAAAAAATACCCCCTCCAGTCTCTCTCTCTCTCTCTCTCTCTCTCTCTCTCTCTCTCTCTCTCTCTCTCCATTTGACATTTATTTCTCTTTATACTTTTGTTTGTTTTCTCTTTGCTGGCGGCCATTCAATGTCTATCTATGACTCTCTTTCTCTAACTTTATCTTCTTTGTTCGTCTCTTCTTTCTTCTACTTCTGCTTCTACTATTACTACTACTACTGTACTTTATTTCTGTTCTCTATTTTACTTCATCTTTATATAATCTCCTACTTGATTTATTCATGTCAATATCGTCTCTACCTTCCTCGTCATTATTCTCATCTCAAATTCTTTATTCTTTTTGCTTTTCCCCTGTTCCTAACTCTTCTCCAACTTCACACTTTATCTCCACCTTCAGCTCGTTCAATATTTTCTTGCTCTTTTTCTTTCAATTTCTTGTCCTATGTCAACTCCGTTTGTTCATAATTACATTTCATATTTACAATAATAATAATAATAATAATAACAAAGAATGCGGTCTAAATAGACGCTGATGATTGTTCAAGAATCAAGAAAATGTCGACTCTTGTTTCTGACGACGGTAACATCACAATAGGTTAAAATGGCCTATTTTAATTTAGACACGATTTGCAACGAATTTTTTAACAATAGCAAACTGTCCATAAAAAAATACGAACAAATATAAGAAGTAAAAATTTTCAGAAAACTGGCTAGCCATCGGAATGGGATGCAAAACATGGACTTGCTTTTATGAACACATTTTTACCCAATTTGAAGAGTGTGTGTTTATTGGATTAGTTGTTTCTTGGCACAAAACGTTTCGCCATTTCTGTTTCTTTCATATATTTTTTGTTCCACAAAGCAAATACACATACAATACATATTTATATACATATTCACATACGCATATATGTTTTACCCAACACGCATAAGTGTATATATATATATATATATATATATATATATATATATATATATATATCAGCATGCCTCTGGTAGGATAACTCTCTAAGAGAGCTCTAAACATATATGCATATAAATACATATAGAGCAAATATAAGAAAAACGAAGGATTCTACACGAATTCTTGTAGAATCCTTCGTTGAATAAAGACGGAAGCTGACGATGGCTCGCCTGAAATAGGCTTATACCACCGATTCACCATGAAATAACGTGTCTGTCTTGATTTTTCTTATATATATATATATATATATATATATATTGTAACAAAGTTGTGGAACTCGTAGGTTTTTTAACCTGCTGTTCATGCATTTACTTTTATAAAGAGTGCTCGATACAAACGTAGAGCATTATATTGTAATAGTTGTTACAATGGTTTATAAATTCATAGTATCACTACACAAAAATTTTCGCGTTTCGAAGCTACATTTTTTAGGTGCTTCTCATCGGGTGACGAAGTTGGAATGAAAATTATCTGGTGAAAAACGGTTTATTTGTGGTGAATATGCTTTTTAAGTGAAAGTGGGGTTGGGAGCTTATTTTGATTCTGTTGGCCATATTGTAGTCCTAGAGTTTGGGGTTGGGAGAGGTGGCTTAGGACAGGTTTCCTATTTATCTTGTCTGGATGTAGTAGTAGTGGCGTCGTTGTTAATGATATATGTGGTGTGAGATTTTAGAGTGGTCTAGTCGTTCGTTTATGGTTCTTAAGGTTCTGCTATTTGGTTTAGAGGAGGGCATGGGTTATTTAGTTTTGGGCAGGTCGCTTTTTCGTTTAGTTTAGGTTATTTTGTATTGGGATATATGTTTTTGTTTTTTGTTTTTTGTTTCTTTGCAGTGTCGATAGTTTCTTCTTTTTTTCTACCATTTTCTTTTTAAGTAGATGGACTTATTGTTGGTGTGGTGTGGGGTTTGTTGTCTTTTATTTCTACGTTTTTTGTTCTATTTATTAATAGGGTTGATTATGTGTATTTATTGCATTTGGGGGGTCGTGGGGGGTACTTTTTTGTTTACTTAAATTTTAACGAGAAATATTTGCGATGTTTGCATAATACTGCTAATTCGTCTCTACGGTTTAATAGTTCGCTACTGTTGGAGTACTTTAGAATGTATAGCTTTTCACTGAAATATATACTACATTATATATATATATATATATATATATATATCAGTCAGTCAGTTAAGTGCCATACGTGATACACGCTTGGGCGATCATGTCTCGAAAGAGACATGACTGACTGAGCAGAAGATTATCCCGCAGTAGGTTGCTATTACTTTCTGCGGTAGACTGATTGTCAGCCAAGGCTATAGAACCCAATCTGTCTTGTTATTCAACCCAGAACTGGAGGGAATAGACGAATCAATACCTTTCCCAAGGGTATTTGCGCGTAAGTGAATGCAAGGAATTCAACTAGAATTCGAACTCGGCTCCCCGATTTCTTGTTCTAAGCCGATATCCACTATATAAAAGCTAGAACATGTAAGTTTTCAAACGACTCTTGCCCCTTGTGTCTATGTGAAAAAATATATATTTATTAAATTTCTTAAGAATAAAAATTATTAATTAAACGTAATGAAATCAATGTCATATGTAAACATTAAAAATAATCACCTTAGAATATGTTTAAAAATTATTTATAAAAAATATCGATTGACTTACATATATCCGGTAATTTGTTTTGTATTATGATATAATATTAATTTAGTACATATTAACATTTATAAAAGTTAAGAGTATATGAAAAATTGAGGGAAAAATGCACACTGAACCGAAATAAAAATAGTTTAGTCGTACCAAGTTCCCTTTAAGTCAGATCAAAAATATGTTTTCTTTCTTTTTTGTTTTTAAAAAATGCTGGTATACACAGAAAGCTAAGCTTGTAACAATAATGGATACATCACACCGAAAAAAAGTGATCTAGACTGTAGCTCATTGAGATGACACTTTCCCGTTAATCTTGGAAGAAGAAACCCTGTATTCGTCAAACATATAACCTATATTTTCAAATTTAAAAGTTGAACTTCATTCAGATTAGTTAAATTAAACACACACATAAAACCTTTTTTTTTTTCTGTCTTCTCCTCCATATAAACTCTTTAAATAACAATCGTTTTATTTTCTACATCCAAATGTAAATCTTTTTTCCCAACAACGAGTCAACATTGCGTGATGACGAGGTACAATCTCGAAACAGAAATTTCCGTGTTACAATGTAATTAACTTAATTTTAAATAAAAAAACAAATTTAATTATAATTATATTATGCTCTACGATATATGTTGTATTGAGAACTTAAAAAAAAGTAAATGCCGGAGAACTCGGTATTCTAAAACTGTTTTTTATCTTCACCTGGATATATATATATATATATATATATATATATATATATATATATATATATATATATATAGAATAAAAAGTGTGAGAAGCCGTGAACGTTTTCTTTAAAGTGTATGTTTATTGTTTTGGTATTTATACAAGTTATGAAGTATTAATTGTTCATGATGCGTTACACGTGCTTCGAGACTAAAATTGACTCTCTTCAGGCGAACAAATTTGTGTAGCGCATCATGGGCAATTAATACTTCATAACTTGTATAAATACCAAAACAATAAACATACACTTTAAAGAAAACGTTCACGGCTTCTGACACTTTTTATTCTATACTAATTACTCTCGTTGGAACAACCCTATTTCTTTATTCGATATATATATATATATATATATATATATATATATATATATATATATATATATATAAAGGAAAGTCTCAACGCATCATACAAGGCGGTTAGACTATAATGTTTATTTTGACGAGTAAGTTTTTCTAATTTGTGGCCTGATGAGATGGGTACCAAATATTTACTCGTCGAAATAAATTATAGTTTATAACCGCCTTAGACAATGGGTTGAGTTTTTCCTTTATGTATATCATATTCCTTTGGATAGTAGCCACTGACCCCTTTGTATGGATCTATCTCTTTAATAATTTATATGAGGAATATCTATTTGGATTATACCTTCTATTTACAGATTTAACTCACGTATGTAGTTACCGGAATTTTATTTGATAAAATATACACATTTGGCCTTGTAAATAAATAATACTATTTATATCGAGCCCTCCACCTTATTTTTAATATTAATAAAATTAATATTAATAGAATCTGGGTTTGGAATTTTACCTACAAGCTATTTCATTTTTGGATTTAATATATATATATATATATATATATATATATATATATACAGTAATGGTTGTTACAATGTTTTTATAAATTCATAGTATCACTACACAAAAACTTTCGCGTTTCGAAGCCAGCCCATTGTGTTGTTGGCTTCATCTTCAGGTTATTTTTTAGAAATGAGAATTATCTAGTTGAAAAGCCAGTTTATTTGTGTTGGATTTTTTTGGTGGGGTGTTAGAGGGGTTGGTCTGTATTTTGAGTTCTGTTGACCTTTTTAAGGTCTTAGTTTTAAGTGTTTGTTTGTGGCTGAGTTCAGGATAGGTTAATCTATTAATCTTGTGAGGGCTGAGGCTGCTGGCGCCTTGCGTGTTATTTGGTTTAGGGGTTTGTAGGTGTTTTTTGTTTTGGGGTTGGTTTCTTCTTAATTTAATTTATGTTATTTTGTATTGGGGTGTGTGCTTTTTTTTGTTTTTTTATTTTTTATTTTTATAAAATACATTTTTTATAAAATATATTTTTCATAAAAAATATTTTATAATATTCTATAATATTTAAAATATTTTATAATATTATAAAATATAATATTTTATAATATTTAAAAAATATATTTCTTTTATAAAATCTATCCTTTATAAAACATATTTTATAAATATAAAATATATTTTTATTTATATATCTACTATTCTGCTGCAACTGCATTATTTTTTGTTGGTATTGTATAGAGTTTGTTTTCTTTTTCTGTTTATTTATAGGGTTGGTTGTGTGCATTTTTGTGTTTTTTTGGGGGGGGGAGGTTCTGGTTGGGGTGTTTTTTGTTTGCTTAAATTTTAGCGAGAAATATTTGCGATGTTTGCATATTACTGCTAATTCGTCTCTACGGTTTAATAAATCGTTGCTGTTAGGGTACTGAAGAATGTGTAGTTTTTCACTTAGACATAAAGGGTAGATGTCGTTAAGTGAGTTGCAAGTTCTAGTTTTTTCTAGGATTGTCCATTTTACTTTGGGGTTCTGTTTTGAATCCTTTAGCTTCCAAAAGTATGTGGAAAGGGATGTTTGGTTTCGGTATAAGCTGTTTTTAAATGAGGTTACGTGCAAGTACCAGCGCTGCTTAAAAGTATTCTTAGTTGATCCGATATACACTTTATTTATAGTTGGATTTTCGATGGATGTTATGTTGCATTGATAGATTATTGAGTTTGTTTTGCATTTATTTTGTAGTGGGCAGTTGCTAGGGTTTCTACAATTACACATGTTTTCGTTGTTGGGTTTGGTTATGTTTTGGTTACCGGTTTTATTTTGGTCTATATATATATATATATATATATATATATATATATATAAGAAAAAGTGAAATAACACATAGATTAAAAATCTACTGTTCAAGCATAAAAAATAAAGAGTGCTCGATACAGAGTAGAGCGTATTATTGTAATTTTGTTATTACAATGGTTTATAAAAGCATTATATCACTACACAAAACTGTTCATGTTTCAGAACAAAACTGTTCTTCTTCAGGTGATATGTTAAAATAAATGGTGAAAACGATTTATTTTTGAAAATATGAGATGAATTCATTTATTTTTGAAAATATAAGATGAATTCAAGGCTATTTAAAAAATTTATTTTAAGAGGAACAATTTTGTTCTGAAACATAACAAAATTTTTTCTGTAGTGATATGCTTTTATAAACCATTGTAATAACAAAATTACAATATATATATATATATATAGTGAGTGTGTGTGGTGGATAAATTGTTGTCTAAATTATGCAATAATGAAATAAGACTGACATCTCATTTTTACAGATATATTTATCAAAATTATACAAGAAATATCTGGAAATAGTTCATGAATTCAATAAAATTTTCTTTGGCTTCAACCACGGTCTCCAGAGAACTTCGGAATCTCTTGCAACCCTTCGGGACAGTTTCCGTGTTTAAGTTGGTGAATGCTTCCATAATTCTTGCCTTCAGTTCATCTTTGGTGTTAAATGCGCTCCACTCAAAATAATCAAGTGTGTTGCAGTCTGGGGAGTTAGGATGATATGCTTGCAGAAATTGTTTCATAGGTTCTCCTGATTGTGTAGCATAGTGCAGATTCTAGTTGTCAGACATAGAGTCTTCCACCAGCCTGCCACTTGACCCAGAGCAATACTACCTCCTCAATGTACTTGATGTTGACTGCCACATTGAGTCTAAGGTCCACACCGACAAATTCGGAAGTTCTTTTCCTATCAGAACGATCAAAGTAAGTTTTCCGGGCTGCCGTATCTTCGTAATCATCATTAGACTTATCTGTTTCCGAATCTTGTGAACTGTCCTCAGATTGACATCCAAACACTCTGAAATGCTTTACTGGGACTTCCGGCGCGAATGCCAAACAGTACAGCATGCCGTTTCTAAATTTATAACGTCAATGTTTTGTTTTTTCACAGACGGTGCGTAAGTGACCCTACTATTCTATGCAATCAACAAAATTTTAAAAAAAAAAACAACGCGCATTCGCGAATTTTAAGAAATATAAAATAGCGACAATTTGCCCATCGCAACTTTTATATATATATATATATATATATATATATATGCTTCGTTAAAAACGACCAACAAGGAAGATTTTATTAATGTTTTATTTAATTTTTACAGTATTCTTACATGATTCTTTTTTGCTATAGATTAAGAATGTAAAAATGTTGCATAATTTTCGAGTTCCAAGTGCTTTCAGACTCTTCACAGGCCATTTTCAAGGATATTATTTTTCCAGTGTTGATATGTCTTCATGTTTGACTGTAATATATTTTTTCTGTTTTTAATGTTTTTCTGTTGTTTTTTTGTTTTGTTTTTTTGAAAAGGAAAAAAAGATGCGTGCGGCGGCGGGCATCGTGTGAACGTCTGTCTATTTTTTTTTAACTTTCAAAACTCCATTTCCACTGTTAAATAAATTAAGGTTGATGATAGGAAAAATTGTTTGATATCTAGTGCCTCTCTTATAGCGAGGTGCCTTTGATATTGTGATTTAAACAGCATTTTTGTATTTTCAACCAAAACTTTTCTGAAGGGTCCTTGTAAATTATGGGTTAATAAATGATTTTTATTGTACTATCATTACTAGAGAGATGGCATGTAAGGCTTCTAAGCAAGAAAGTGGTAGTATGGCCAATGTAGGTAATTGATTTATAACAAGAAACACAATCTTGTACATGGCATTGAAATTCCTACACTATATAAGTCATTGCTAGTTTAGATTTGATGGGGTTATTATTATTAGAAACAAAAAGGTTTGCTGTCGTCCATTTTCTATAATATATTATAAATTTTACATGTTTTTGAGAAATTACGGCAGAAATATGGTGTTTAATATTTTTTCGTATAGAAAATTCGTCCTGTCTATAATCAATGTGCATTTAGCTGCAATATGTTGATGTTTTCTTGTGCGTTATTTTTAATGCTAGTATCGTGTATTTTTTGTAAGAATAATTTTATTTGTTTATCAGTGATGTAGTTGGGAAAATTGTTGTTGACTAATGTTTGTTTATGTCTTTTAGTTCGCTCAAAAACATTATTTGGGAGGAGGAATTTTGATGTGCTCTATTTTAGAAGTTTGTTATTACTGCTGTTTTATATACTTCTGTGCATTGGCTATTATAATTAAGAAGACGAGAGTTCTTACTGGTGGATTTTTATACGGGTTAAGTGATAAATTCGTTGTTTTTTTTGGGGGGGGTAGCTTTATATTGAAATAGAATATTTAGCTCTATATTGAAATTGTCAAGAAACGGGGTTTTGTTATTGTCCATAAGTTCATAAGTACCCTTCAGCGAGTAGTTCTTTTCAAAATTTAATTTCAGATTTACGATTTCGTCCATATTTTTTTTTATTAAAACAAAAATATCGTCGTCGTACCTTGTGTAAATTTCCGGTTTGTCGGTTGTTCTAAACACTTTGTTTTCGATATACATGTAAAAATTCGAGAAAGTACGACCTAATGGATTTCCCATATTGACACCGTTAGTTAGTATGTAGATGTTACTATTATGGTCCGAAGATGGTGCTTGTGTAGTGCACGCGTTCAGTCGTTTCCGGAGAATTGCTGATTGGATTTTTGGAGGATGGATAGATGGGTGTTTGTAAACGCAGTCGCTAATTATATTCAATGTTTCATCAATTGGGACATTAGTATAAAGGTTTTCAACATCCAGCGAAACTAGAATGTTGTCTTTGAGAGTGGTAGCTTTTAATATATGTAGGAATTTGATAGTTGAAGTAATGCAGTAATTGTTAGTTATATATGGAGAAGTTATATGATTTTAGATTTTAGATAGTTGGTATACCGGTTTAGGTATTTGTGATATGATGAGTCTAAGAGGAAGATCTGGTTTATGGGTTTTTACGTTACCATTAAAATATTCCGGTTGGTAATCACAGACAATTTTCTTGATTTTTAAACTACTAACGTCCGTGTTGTTCTCTGTGATTAATTTATTTACGTACTATTTTAATGAAGTGGGATTTTTTTTTTAATTTACTAAATTTCGTTGTGTCATCTAAGATAGATTTTAATTTTTGGTTGTAAGTCGGGTCTCTGTGCAGGGCCCAGAAGTTTTTCCCGTCTGAATCTATCCTGTACATTTACAAATCTACCATCCGCCCGTGTATTGAATACTGCTGCCACATCTGGTCGGGTGCCCCTGCTATTCTCCTCGGGATTCTTGACAAAATACAACGGAGAATCTGTAATGTGATCGATACCGACTTGGCTAACCGCCTGCAGTCACTGGCTCACCGGCGTGACGTGGCTTGCCTGTGCCTCTACTATAAATACTTTCATCTGCTCCGATGAACTTAGATCACTGGTGCCCCTTAGGTATGAATTTGCACGAGATACTAGATTAGCAACTAGGTCCCACCTTTTTACAGTGAAACCGATAAAATATAATTACAATTTCTACTCCAACAGCTTCTTTTCTCGCACTTCCCGCCTGTGGCATTCCCTTCCACATACTTACTTCTCCGACAGCTACAATCTCCAGGAGTTTAAATGTAAGGTCAATAGACACCTCCTAACACACTTACTCGCATCCATTCTCTGAAACACTCTTCCCATCTGCCCAACCCTCATCCTCGGTATCCTTACTCGTCTCTCACCCTCATTCTGACATTTCCTATAACTAATCACACTTTCTCATCACTTTCCCCTATGTATTCCCCTGCGCAATAGTGGCAGTGGAATGCCTTGCTTGGGGTGAAATGATTAAAAAAGAATCATGCTGGTTGAGAATTACATAGTTGTTGGTTTTGTCAGCACGTCTAATGATGATATTGGAGTTGTTTCGTAAATCTTTTGCAGCAACTTTTTGATTGTGAGCATATTAGTGTGTTTGTTGTGTGAAGAACGGTTTTTTTAAACCCTCAGCTTTTAGAAGATCCTTCAGATTTGGGTGTTTTATTAATAATTTTTCTTTTGGATAGATTAATACAGTATTTCGATTTCAGTTTTCTTTTGAATGGGCTCATATCGAGGCTGAAGGTGGCAATTCGGGACGATATTCAAGAATTCTATTTGATCGTCAGTAAGTTTTTGGTCGGACAAGTTTATAAAGTTACAATTACCATTAGGTAATAGAATTTTTCCTTTATATATATTGCAAAGTATTGTGTTTTTTTTGTTTTTCTTTTTGTTTTTTTTGTTTGTTTTTTTTTTTGTTTTTTTGTTTTTTTTGTTTTTTGTTTTTTTTTTGTTTAGTTCTAACGTGCTATTGAGGTGGTTTAAATGACGTTCGGTAGTTATTAATTCTGTCGTACTCATTGTAGTTTTTAGAATATCCTTGTCTTTGGATTTCTGTTTTAACATTGCGAATCTTTTTCTTTGCCTATTGTCAGTTGTTGTTCCACGAGTTTTCTCCGGAATGTGCAAGTGGTGTGTTCCTTGTTGGATGCCGGGTCGTGTAGTTTGATTAATGTATAAAAATAACCTGTGAAAATGTTGAAATGTTGAACGTCGAAAATTATGGAACATTTTTACATTCATTATCTCCAGCACAAAAAAAAAACATGTAAGAACACTAGAAAAATTAAATCAAAATTAACATTTTCCTAATCGATCGTTTTTTTTTTGTTTTTTTTTAATCATCTCACCCCAAGCAAGGCATTCCACTGCCACTATTGCGCATGGGGTTACATAGGAGAAGCAAAAGAGAAGGAGTGGTTAGACATAGGGAATGTCAGGAGGAAGGTGACAGATGAGTAAGGATAGCGAGGATGAGGGTTGGGCAGATGGGAAGAGTGTTTGATAGAATAGAAGCATGTTAGTGTGTTAGGAGGTGTCTATTGACCTTACATTTAAACTCCTGGAGATTGTAGCCGTCGGGGAAGCAATCGTGTGGAAGAGAATTCCACAGTCGGGAATTTTAACGAAACATGTTTAAATAAAGGATTGCTGTCCAAATATACATTAATATATATATATATATATATGTGTGTGTGTGTGTGTGTGTGTGTGTGTGTGTGTGTGTGTGTGTGTGTGTGTGTGTGTGTTATCTAGGGCTAGTCGTTAAATTCGGCGCTAAAAGATCTAATCCGATACTTAAGCTTTTCTCATCATTTGTTCCCAATAACCGCACCCAATAACTGCCCCTGCACCGTTGTCTGAAGTTGCTCCTGTCCTGTACGGAGAGATTGAACTTCCAGTATCCAGCAATTCTAGTCTTAGGGTCTAACATCATCTTGACCCAAACAAGTTTATGGTCCGAGTAGCTAAACCAGCGAAACATGAGACAATCTAGCATACTTAAATCGACTTCTCACTAACATTCTATCCAGGTAGCTGACCAGCTTGAGAGACAGTTACTTAAGCACCCATGTCCAGATGTCCCACCCCGGATGATCGCTGACCAGATTGACAAGGCTACGATAACGCTCCTTCCGGCTACCTACCTGCCCTCTATTTAACTCGGGATCCTGAACGGTATTCCAGTCCCCCATTAAGACCTGACTCACCAAAACCAACAAGAATGGCCGCAGCTGCTGAAAAACGAAACATACACTGGCTGATCGTTGGTCGCAACGATCTGAAACGAACCACGGAAATATCAGCCACTGTCAGCCAATTCTCTATATATACATGGACAAGGTCCACCTTCGATTCACCAGCAAGGAAACTACCCTGGCCAGCTGGTCCCTGTATGCTGAATAGACAACAAAGCCGCTAGATAACACACGCGCATCGACTTCGCAAACAAAGCGAGTCTTCTCGATCGCGCCCATATCTTCACCGAACGACAAGAGGTCACAAAGTAGTTGCTATTCTGATAAATTAAAATGTTAGTAATTAGACGTATTTTATACAGAGTAGTTAGTTGGGAGGATGAAAAAGTTCATTATTATCACTTTTTGCTTGTTGAACTCTCTTGCAGCTTATTGCTTTCCCATCAACTATGATATTCAAAATTCTAAATGCTACGTGATTCGTCAATCTTTCCTTGAATCCTGTACTTTTATTGCCCTCAATGTTTCTTTCACTGTCTAGAACATCTTGCGACTTAGTGGCTTTTATCGTCTTGCTTACAGCATAATGATTATAATGAAAATACAGAATTAAATGAAGTGATGAAAAAGGATACAGAAAATACCAGCAAACATGAATAAAACTGAACAATTGGAAAATAAGAAGACTACATACTTGCATTTATAAAATCAATTCCATTTAGGGTACAAAACATTATGAAGATGACGAGTTGTTTAGTGATGGAATTTGTTGACCTAAGAAGTTTGATTAGCTTGTCTCAATCGTAGAAACTTCTTGCAATCGTGTAATGGTTAGCAAGCTTGTCTCTCTAGAACAATTACAACTGAGTAGTGAGTTCGATCCTAATTGGGGGTTCCGTACATTCGGCCTTGTGGGACATCTAAGCGTAGCTTAGAAAATTATTAGACGCCTCGACGTGGTTTAATGGTTAGCTAGTCGCGCTAAAATCGTGACAGTTGGGTACTGAGTTCGATTCTCAATGAATGCTATTTACCTTCGATCTAGTGCTGCATCTAAGCTGTTCACCATTCTCTTTAAGTTTTGGAGCGACGTATATATGGGAACAAGTATTTTAAACTACTGTCTACGGCTAAACCGTGTTGAATGCACCAGTTCCCGTCCGATCACCGAAGTTAAGCAACATCGAGCATGGTCAGTACTTAAGTGGGTGACCATTTGGTGCTGTAAACGTAAGGACCAAGAATGGTCCACCGGTCCTCCCAGGTTTGGGGGTAGGATGCAGGGCTAACGACCCTACCCCGTGAAAAAAAAACAGTTTGTTACAGCAACAAAAAGTTGCTGCCCTATGCACCATTGGGTGTGATGGATAAATGATGATGATGATTTTAAACTATAAAGTTAAAAAAGGGTGGGGGATTGCGACTAAGCTATCAAAATTTGTAGTAATTAACTCAAATACAGCAATTAAAAGTTTAGAGAAATCCAGACAGACATAAAAGTTTTATGAATGGAAGTAACGCTCACCTTCTTTTTTAACCCACCCTGAATCCAACTTAACAATTCAGGATCTGGAATTAGTAAATACCAAACACCCCATATACTTCAGTTATAACAAATTTCCCCCTCTTGACAAAATACAACGGAGAATCTGTAATGTAATCGATACCGACTTGGCAAACCGGCTGCAGTCACTCTCTCACCGGCGTGACGTGGTTTCCCTGTGCCTCTTCTATAAATACTTTCACAGCTTCTGCTCAGATGAACTTAGATCACTGATGTCCCCTAGGTACGAATTTGCACGAGATACTAGATTAGCAACTAGGTTCCACCCTTTTACAGTGAAACTGATAAAATGTAACCGCAGTTTCTACTCTAACAGCTTCTTTTATCGCACCTCCCACCTGTGGAATTCCCTTCCACATACTTGCTTCTCCGACAGCTACAATCTCCAGGAGTTTAAATGTAAGGTCAATAGATACCTCCTAACACACTAACTCGCACCTATTCTCTCAAACACTCTTCCCATGTGCATCCTTACCCGTCTATCACTCTCCTTCTCACATTTCCTATATCTAACCATTCTCTCATCATTTAACCCCCTGTGCAATAGTGGCAGTGGAATGCCTTGCTTTGGGTGAAATGATTTTTTTTAAAAAGTGAGCGCTTCCAGTAGAGCATAGGCTACAGGCTATATCTTGCTGCAACTTTTTTTAAAGATAGGAATGTTGATCCTACGCGAACCTCTTTATCCTCAGGGCGAAGTAACAGTAAGTACCATACGTGATACACGCTTGGGCGATCATGTCTCTTTCGATCCAAGACTGACTAGGCATATTTTCCTGCAGAAGGTTGCCATTTCTTACAAGGCTATAGATCCCAATCTGTCCTTCTATTTTACCCATATCTGAAGGAAAAAGAGACGGATTAGTTCCTATAACAAATTTAGTATAAGACAAAAAGAAACTGAACATAAAATAGGCTGAGCCAAGGGTAGTTTCACGCTATACCACAAATTGCTACAAAACTAAAACATCGACCTGAAAACTGAGATGTTCTTAACATTCTTAAATAAATTTGTCATATGGAGGCTTTCATACGGATGTCATGCATGCCATCAAACCCATTCAGAAATATCTGAACTGTCAACTGTATACAACCGCTTTTTAACATTAATGGTTAAAAAAAGGCTTTGGGTGAATGAAGCCTGAGCGTCTTGACGAAAACCATCCTTTTTTGGACATTCTGAACTAGCATTACAGCATCACAAACAAAGGAATGTACTAGATAACAGGAACATCATCACTCGAGGACGACCAAGAGCAGCAACAACTAAAATGTATAGCACATGTGACTGGAAGAATAAATAATAATATAATGAAAATGAGAATATTCCACCCTACTTCAAACAAATGGTTAAGAAGGAAGACTCCATCACAATTATTATCTATTAGGCTTTATTAATATAAATACGTAATAACTTTGAAAAGTGCCTGAAAAACATATCCAATCTTTGTTAGCGAAATTGGGTAGACGGAAATCTTTAGGAAGCCGCCGATGTCTGTGCTAAGTCCAAATTCATCATGACAATGGTTTGAGCGTGCTGGTCTTGTTCATCATGCTACATAACAAGCAGTCCCCCAGAAACTGTTACTAATGTCCGCTTAGCATACGTAGCATGTGGTCTCTGCGGGTATTGAAAAAAATGTATCTAAGCAGGCATCTGCAACAGGAATTAGCTATCCGCGCTAGTAAACGGGCATCCTTGAACACGAGTGTCTGCGCCATATAGATTTATTTTTATAATTAACACCGGATTTTCCGGTGAACATTAAATGTATAAAAATATTAAATATATTTTGGAAGAATTATTGAAAATAAAAGATTTGTATAGTGTGTGGCACTTACCTTTCTTTCTTTTTTTCTGATAACATTTTTTATCCCTTCTTTTTTTCTTCTTTTTTTTTTGCTTATATTTGTTATTTCCTTTTGACACTTTTTCATTTTCTTTTTCTCTTGCTGCTTTTTTTTAATCACTAGTTTTGTTTCTTGTTTTTGTTTTTGTTTTTTTTGTTTTTTGTTTTGTTTTGTTTTGTTTTTTTGTTTTTTTGTTGTTTTGTTTTTGTTTTGTTTTTTGCAACACGCGTCAACGTGTTGAAATCCCCACAGTATTCACTAATTTTGAACATCTAACAGGAGACGGCTATGGTAGAAATATTTATTCTCCCATTTGTATTTCCTCTATAATGGGCATTATTATATCCGTGATATAATAACCCCGTACTTCACGGACGGAACGGAACGGTTGAAAGGAATAGCAAACATGCTTTGTTATCAGAAAGACTTTTATATGCTAAAATATATGCAAAACTATATCTACGTATATACACATGTCCCACGCAAAGAAGAATATATTTACACAGTAAAGCAGAGTGTGAGAAGAAACAGAAAGGAAGGGTCTTATATATAATAGAGATTCTCCTGCGTCTGGAGAAAACATGTTTAGAACTCCAGACACAAACTAGCCGGATTCATCTATGTCACAGGCGAGGACATATTCCAGGAACAGGAGACAGCAAATTGAGAACTGTGAGCTGGAGTTTCAATCAATATCTGGGAAAGATATGTTCCCAAATGGAAACAGTACCATGAACTTGTAAGCTGCTGAGGGTGGGGGCAGATTTAATCTTTGCCCGAAGTAACTAGAGAAAGCAAGCTTCATTTTGGCTACTGTAAAACGAACTAAAATTGATTGTCGCAATTGTCACTATATGAAGCGGCTTTCATGTGACCCACATGACTTACCTCCACCAAAGATAGATAAACGCCTTCTGCATCCTTACAAACATTTTTGTCGAGATTTTCAAACTCTACTTTTCGTTCAATTTCGGAAACCAATCGATGAAATTTCAATAAGCTGATTTGTTTGGAAAAATAATTTGATAAAAATCCTACTTCGCAGTTTAATAATTTGTTTAATATAATTTAATTTTATAGGACTTCATGGTAAACAATATTTTTTCAGAAAATTTATTGTTTTCCTTTTTTCTGGCCATGTTTAAATATTTATTTCTGGAACCAAATTCCTTTTTTTTTTTAAGCGTTCGGCTTTGTGATTTGTTCATAGTTCTCTCAAGCGCAAGGCATACTGGATTCTTGTATGCATAGAAATTTAAAGAAAAGATATGCAAAAAAAACAATGTTGCAGTTTTATTAAATTTTCTAAATATTTGTCATTTTAATCATTAAACTGTATTTAAAACAATGGTAGTATTTTTATGTTAAACTGTAAAAGTTTCATTTTTGCCCAAAAAGGAATGAACATTTATTGTAGGAAACTACGCACTCTAGTAAAACTAATTGTATTTTGTAGCCATTTACGTCTTTGCAATTCTCCCCAAAATTTGGTTTCGATCGGTCAGTGTATGACTATTTTAGAGGGTGTGACGGACGGACAGACGGACGGACGGACAGATGGACGGACGGGCGGATGGACAAAAAATCGAAAGTCACAGATATTTTTTTTATAAATCATGTGGCCCCCAAGCAAGGCATTTTACTGCCACTGATTTGCAGGGGGTTACATAGGAGGAATGTTATGAGAAAGAGTGACAGGTTATAGGGGGTGTCAGGAGAAAAGAGCATGAGAAAGAGAATACAAGTTAGTGAGACAGAAGATGATGATTGACTTTACATTTGAATTCTTGATGATTGTAGCTGTCGGGAAAGCAAGTAAGCGGAAGGGAATTCCACAGGCGAGAAGTGCGAGAAAAAGAAGCTGCTGGAGTAGAATTTGCGTTTAGATTTTATTGGTTTCGCAGTAAAAGGGTGGGACCTAGTGACTAATCTTGTTGCTCGAGGAAATTCATATATAGGGGACACTAGTGAGCTAAGTTCATCGGAGCAGAAGCCGTGAAAATATCTGTCGGAGAGAAAACGACTGTATTCTAGCTGCCAAGTCGGGATCGATCACATTACAGACACTGTTGGATTCGATCGAGAACACCTAAGTGGATAGCAGGAGCATCCGACCAGATATGGCACCAATGTAGATTTGTTCTTTTTTCTCTATATTTCACCGCTATGGCCACGGCTCTCTCCCTGAATATTACAATCTTCCCTCGATCAAATCTAGAATAGCTACCTCGACTCTCTCTTGGACTTTGTACATCATCATTGTAAAAAAAAAAAATACTTCTTTTAAATCTTACTCCACATTTAACTCAATCTCTATCATCTAAATCAAAAGTTAAAAATAAATAAACAAATACTGTTTTCGGAGAAATGTCAACTGTGAGTCACTGCCAAGCATGAGACAATTACATCACCTCATGATTTTAAAAATGTCAGCATCAAAAGTTTCTATTTTCTTTTTTATCTTTCTTCACTTTCTTTCTTTTAGCTAAAAGTCATTCAAGAGAATTCCCGGAAAAAAAGGAGATGTTTACGAAACTCAGCCATGTCTTAGTCGTAGAATTACCGTAAGTGCCATACGTGATACCTTGAGCGATCATGTCTCGAAAGAGACATGCCTGACTGGGCAGAAGATCATCCCGCAGTAGGTTGTCATTTCTTTCTGCGGTAGACCGATTGCCGACCAAGGCTATAGAACCCAATCTGTCCTGTTATTTAATCCATAACTGAAAGGAAGAGACGGATTAATACCTTTCCCAAGGGTATTTGCGCGTAAGTGAATACAATGGATTCAGCTGGAATTCGAACTCGGCTCCCCGATTTCTCGTTCTGAGCCGATATCGACTGGACCACTTTCCCAAAAGTATTTGGCGCAAGTGAATGCAAGGAATACAACTGGAATTCAAGCTCGGCTCCCCGATTTGTCGTTCCGAGTCGATATACACTGTACCACAACGCACACCCGTTCGTGTGCACAAAATAAAAAAAAAGCCTCACAGCTAATATGGTTGAGGTCAATGTTCAAGTCCAGGCAAAGGTTAGAAATTAAACATTGCTTTTTCAAAACATCCTTTTTATTAGAAAGGTTGGCGCAGCACAATCTTCCATTTCATTTATATGTAACGATATGCTATAATCAGGTACTCATATGTATATAGCGATTTACTAAGCATTGCTTAGAGGTCACGCGAGGCCGAAAGAGTGGGGCACCTTGTGGGAATCGAAGTCAGTAATCAGTCGCAATTGATCTCGTGAGACAAGCTTGCTAACCATTGCACCACGTCAAAGTGTCCTAATTATTTTCTAAGCGTAGCTTAGATGTGGCACAAGGATGAATGTGGTGAGCACCCAGTGAGAAACGAACTCACTGCTCCGTCGTAATTGATCTAGCAAGACAAGAGCCCATACTCATATTTATGAATGTTTGTATGTAGACGTCCCCGTGGTGTATTGGGCCACAGATTCACTAGGCGTTGCTGATGTTTTTGTTTTTTTTTTTGTTTTTGTTTTTTTCATGCCAAAGACATTTTCACTGGGTGGAGTTGCTAGCCCAACCTCCAACTGGTTTTGATTTCTTCTATAGTTGACATTTTTCTAGACTGGCAGCCAACCAGAGCTAGAGAGCCCAGCCTGCGCTGTTACTTAACCAGCATTCATACCTTTTCGATTATATTTGTGCGAAAGTAAGCGCAACAAACTCAGACGATATTTTTTTGATAGGATACAGGTTCGATCTAGGGTGGCTAATTTCACTGTTTAAGAAAGTATAAAATCTGGGAAAGCAACTCAATCAAGTGATCCACTAAAACTAATGTTTTATCTATAATAAGAAAAATGAGTACGAAGAACGAAGCTCGCAGATATACATTTCTAGAAATCGCAACGAAAGCTATGCGCTCATTAAATAGATCATGTAAAAATTGTCATACCAAGATGGTCTTCCGTAGCCAAATTAGTAGCGGTACGTTTCCCTAAAGAGAAGAAAAAAGAAGATACAAACTCGATACCAAGCAGTAGGTACATTTTTTCTTATGTAAGACTTCTCGATCTAGGACGGTTGTCATTAATTTCACTGTTTAAGAAAGTTAAATACAGGGATAGCAACTCAAACAAGTTTTTTTAGATTTTATTTTTGTTTTTTGATAGTGCTGAGTACCGATTACAGAGCTGATTGCAAACACGGAAATGAAACTACAAAACCTCCTACAGAAAGTACCTAAATAGAGTGACAAAAAAGGACTACAAATAAATTCCAAAAACAATTGAATGCATGGTCATCAGCAAAAAGAGCAACCTAAAATGCCAAATACATATGGGGTAGACTAGAATCAAGCAAGTACGAAAATTTAAATACCTAGAAGTGTTCTAACAGGAGAGGGAAAATTCGACACAAAGATCCGAAGGCGAATTGGCATGGCGAAGGACGCGTTCCAGAAGCTGAGTAGAGTACTAACACACAGGAAAATTTCGCTAGAAACAAAGAAGAGAGTGCTAGATTGCTATGTGATGTCAGTTCTTCAATACGGCAGTGAATGTTGGACAATATCTTCGAAGATGAAGAAAAAAATTGAAGCAGCGGAAATATGGTTCTACAGAAGGATGTTGCAGATATTATGGACCGAGCATGTGAGCAATGATGAGGTGTTGGAAAGAATGGCAAAGAAAAGAAAATTAATAGCGAGTATCAGGAAGAAACAACTGAAGTTCCTGGGATATGCAATGAGGAAGGAGGGCTTGGAGAACCTAATACTGACAGGCCAGATAGAGAGAAAAGAAATAGATAGAGAAAGGCAGCGGATAATATATTTGAAGGGCCTGAGTAGGTGAATGACAGAACGGGGGTTGCGTGGTGTAACAGGAGAAAACGTACTAAGAGCCACCAGGGATAGGGAGATGTGGAAAGCCATGATCGCCTACGTCCTGAAAGGACAGGGCACATAGAAGAAGAAGCTGTTTAAGGTCGTTATAAATTATAAATCTGGGATGTCAATTTTTTCATTTGTTAAATGTATAATTTTAATTTGGTTTATATCGAAACCATTATTTTTTTTAATCATTTCACCCCAAGCAAGGCGGTACTGCCACTGATGTGCAGGGGGAAAAGTTAGAGTTTTTGGGCACGAGGAGAGTGAAGAGAAAAACGAATCAGCTACAGGGGCTAAAAGAGAAAAGGCAAGAGAAGGATGTGAACACGGGCGTGAAGACAGTTGCGACGGTAGAGAGAAAGGAAAAGAACAAGATACACGGGGTGATATAGAAAGAACTTGAGTTAAGTGGATAAGAGATGGGAATTGACATTGCATTTAAATTCCTGGAGGTTGTAACCGTCAAGAAAGCAAGTATATGGAAGGGAATTCCTCAGGCGGGAAGCGCGAGAAAGGAAACTGATAGAGTAGAATTATCGCCTGCATTTCATCGATTTAACTGTAACAGGGTGGGACCTTGTTGTCAGTCTGGTTGCACACGTAAATTCTTGTGGAGGTGGCACCATTGACCTAAGTTCGTTAAAGCAGAAACCAAGGAAATATTTGTAGATGAGACAGAGGGAAGACACATTCCGTCGGTGAGAAAGTGGCTGGAGTCGAGCTGCCAGGTTAATCACATTCAATAAAAGGAAAGTAAAATCGTAGGAGTTTTTAAAAAATATTCAATATTTTGGAGGTCATATATTCAAATTTTATAGTCATTGCGCTTTCTTGAACAAAAGTTTTCAGCTGACAGGAAGTTGCAAGACTATATTGATTTCATTGCTATGTCTGAAAATAAGAAAGTTAGTTCACTATGTTATGCTAGACAATTTTTCTTGCTTACATATTTATAAGTCTAACATTCATCCTTACTTTGATTGTTTCTGTTAAATACGGTATGGCTCTGCTACTATATATTCGGATATTCTAAATAAAAACCAAAGACAAATAAGCAATATTATTATACCTGACATGGCATATCGTCTTCAGTTCTTTTCTCACAATCGTAAAGTTACTTTCCTGTGTTTTTTCTATAAATACTTTCATGCTAATTGTTCGAGTGAGCTCTTCGGTATGGTACCTAGAGTTTATAAATTTAAGCGCATTACTAGATTGGCAGATAGGTCACATTAATTTACAGTAGAATTGGTTAGATATAACCGTAATTTCTATGCTAACAGTTTCTTTTCTCGCACTTCTCGCAATGTCAATCGCTATCTACTGACTTTCTGATTGGTCTTCTATTTTTTCACTCCTCAATCAATAATGATTCTGTTTTCTATTTTCTTTTTTTTTTTTTTTTACACTCAGTAAATCCTACTACCTTGCTTGGAGTAATATCGATTCAATTATCATACATTTCAGTCACGTATCAAGCGAGATCATGTGTACACTCCACCTATTGGATAATGCTAACAAATGTTGTTCCAACCCAATATATATCGCGCGTTCGTAAAAGAAATCCCTGTTCGTACGTTTGAAAAACGGAAAAATCAGTTATTGTAAATCGCCTGAAGATACCGAAAAGTTGAAACCTAGGTCCCAGAAATAATTTATTTCCAAATAAAAAATATTTAAAAGTTCTACAATATAATTGTATTGAATACTCTTTAATACAACTGTGTACTGGTTTAATTTAATTATGATCAAAAACTAGCTAACTACTTAACTATATATATATATATATATTTATATATATATATATATATATATATATATATATATAGCATAATTTGTTTCTGATGAAAGGCCGAGGCCGGTCTGAAATATCAAATATATATATATATATATATATATATATATATAATAATAGAAATAAATAAATAAATACTGTCAAAAAAACATTTTTAACTTACAACTTTTTAGTAGTTTTATATATATATATATATATGTGTGTGTGTGTGTGTGTGTGTGTGTGTGTGTGTGTGTGTGTGTGTGTAAGCATGCGCTGTAGATATAGAAGAATACAAAGGAGTATCCTGTACATATACTGGCAGGATAACTCTTTAAGAGAGCTCTAAATATATATGTATATATGTATATATACATATAGAGCAAGTATAAGAAAAAATTTAGGCAGACACGTTTTTCATGGTAAACGGGAAGTATAGGCCTATTTCAGGCGAACTATCATCAGCTTCCCTCTTTATTGTACAGATTTTACAGAAGATTTTTTATTCGTGTAAAATCTTCTGTACAATAAAAACGGAAGCTGATGATGGTTCGCCTGAAATAGGCCATATACTTCCGATTTACCATGAAATAACGTGTCTGGCTAATTTTTTTCTGATATATATATATATTGACGCCTAATGGGTTTCTTTTCGTTTTATCCATTAGTTTCTGACTTTCAGAGGAAGAAAATGATGTTAGCTATTGAGGAAACATTAAATCTAATCTCGAATTTGTAGGATCCAAGTTATACAGGATTATTATTATTATTATTATTATTATTATTATAGATAGATAGATAGATAGTTAGATAGATAGATAGATAGATAGATAGATAGATAGATAGATAGATAGATAGATTTCAATTTAATGTATACTAGCAGTATCGCCCGGCGTTGCTCGGGTGTAATGAAAGCTCTAAAACTAATCCATGGTCCTGGAGCTCAGACTCTTTGGACATTGGCACGAAAGACTAAAAAGCAATAGTTGTTTCCAGTTAAAGCGAAACCGTAGACTGAAAGAAAAATGAATGGATGTAAGTCAAATTTTGATTTCCTGGTATCGATATCAAATTTTCTGCACTATTGTCAGAACTGCAACCTTGAAACTTCTGAATATCGTTCCCTATGCCTTTGTCTATGAGTGTATCAAATTTGATTAAAATCGGACCACTCCTTCTATAACCCAATTTTTTCGATTATCGATTTTCAGTATTTATCGGGGGTACCACGACACAAAACCTAGCTAAGAACACTCGCAGGTGCTTATAGTACAACTGTGTAAATTTTCAAGAAAATCGGTTCAGCCGTTTCAGAGTCTATAGGTAACGGATACACACACGCAGACACAGACACACACACGCACACACACACACACAGACAAAGTTCCATTTATAAAAAAGTTTAGATAGATACGTAATCCTTTCCGACTAAGCATCAGCCATAGTTGTCGGTATTTCGCCCTTGTAAAATCAACAATAAAATAAAATAATTTCTTTCTTATTTTGGTGTTAGTAAATGACATTTTTATGTCCTCGTTTTCGTTTGCTTTCCTCCAACCGTTTATAGACCAGTCGGCATTATCTTTGCGTTTTTTTCGAGCACAAACAGCTGTTCAATCGTCTTTTTCGTCTGTTTACGTCTTTACTTACAATCACGTATCCCATCCATTACACATTCTCTATTCATTTTTGTTTTTATTCTTATTATTTTCTCAGCCTAACTTCGAAGAAACACAATGGCCACAAGCGTGGAACACCCCAGAGGCGATGGAACATAATGCAATAAAAATATTTGAGAGTCTAACTTGGTATCTCCTGCTCTTCATGGTCAAGTGCATTTAATGATCTGCTAGACAGTTTTACTTTAATGTTGTTACTCCACAGCAAGGCACCTTACATTGGTATTTTTTTTTTATAAGCGTTTCACCCCGAGCAAGGCATGTCACTGCCACTACTGTGCAGGGGGCTACGTAGAGTGGAGAAAGGCTGATTAAATATAGGAGATGACAGAGGGTGGGTGATAGGCGGGTAAGGACACCAAGAATGAGGGTTGGGTAGATGAGAGTGTTGTGAGAATAGTTGGGAGTTAGTGTGATAGGAGGTGTCTATTGACCCTACATTTAAACACCTGGAGATTGTAACTGTCGGGAAAGCAGACTTGTGGAAGGGAGTTCCACAGGCGGGAAGCGCGAGAAAAGAAGCTGTTGGAGTAGAATTTACGGTTACATCTTATTTGTTTAACTGTAAAAGGGTGGGACCTAGTTGCTAATCTAGTATCTCGTGTAAATTCGTGCTTAGGCGGCACCAGTGATCTAACCTCATCGGAGCAGAAGCCATGAAAGTACTTGTAGAAGAGGCACAGGGAAACCACATCACGCCGGTGAGAGAGCGGCTGCAGCCGGTCTGCCAAGTCAGTATCAACCACGTTACAAATCCTCCTTTGTATTTTGTCAAGAAGCCCAAGGAGAGCAGCAGGGGCACCCGACCAGATATGGCAGCAATAACTGTGCACGGCACTAAGAGATGCACGGGGGCGCCTAGTAAGGATCGAACTAGGCATAATAATGGTCATGAAACAGGATGACAGTTGTATACAATCCAGTGCGGATCGAACACACTACACCAGGAAACTAGTTTGACACTTGCTAATTCATCGAAGCACATGAGGGACAATGCTTTCTTTACAACAAGGTTATTATCTGTCTACCTAGCTCAATCGGACAATATCTTTGTCAATGCCATGTTCTTTCTTTCTTATTCAATGAATTATTAAACTATTTAACAATCGACCGATCTATCTATTTAATCAGCGTATATCTATTTGTCTGGTCATTATCTATCTATCTATCTATCTATCTATCTATCTATCTATCTATCTATGTCTGTTCATTATCTATCTATGTTTGACCATTATCTATCTATCTATCTATCTATCTATCTATCTATCTATGTCTGGCCATTATCTATCTATCTATCTATCTATCTATCTATCTATCTATCTATCTATCTATGCTCATTATTTATCTATCTATGGCTGTCCATTATCTATCTATGTTTGACAATTATCTGTCTATCTTTTTACCTATGTCTGTCCATTATCTATCTATCTATCTATCTATCTATCTATCTATCTATCTATCTATGTTTGTCCATTATCTACGTCTGTCCATTATCTATGTTTGACCATTATCAATCAATCTATCTCATTCTTCTCATATCTATCTATCTATCTATCTATCTATCTATCTATCTATCTTAATCAATGATTTATCTATCTATGGCGTGCATTCAAGAAGTTTTGAGATATTTTTGGAGGCAATTATAACTTTCCTAAATTATTGTACTTTTAGTATATTATTACTATACATCCAATTCAGTTAAGTTCCATACGTGATACACGCTTGGGCGATCATGTCTCGAAAGAGACATGACAGACTGGGCAGAAGATTATCCCGCAGTAGGTTGCCATTGCTTTCTGCGGTAGACTGGTTGCCGACCAAGGCTATAGAACCCAATCTGTCCTGTTATATTCCTGGAAGGAATAGACGGATTAATACCTTTCCCAAGGGTATTTGCGCGTAAGTGAAGACAATGAATTCAGCTGAAATTCGAACTCGACTCCCCGATTCCTCGTTCCGAGCCGATATCCAATGCACCACAATAAGTTGACTTAATAACTATTGTCATTCCCGATTGAAGGAGACGGCTATAACAACTCTTTAAATACACCCAACTAAACACTGCTTGTCACAGCGGAGATATTTGCTGAATGCAGTCAGGACGCGAAAACAATTTGGTAACTCGTTATGCAATAAGGTTTTGTATTAAACTAAGCGAATATGCTACAGAAACGTATGAAAATTTTCCCGAATGCCTATGGAATAATCTATATGAGCTGAGAATTTTAAAGACAGTAGATAGAATGTGAGAGACGATGAGCAATGTGAGGTGGGGGACAATGTGGGGGTCGTCGACAGAACATCAGAGCTTGTTCAGAAAATTATCAATCTTCTGAATGATGATCGTCATACATCTAAATACAATAAGCATACAGTTTGGATTTGGTATGGTACCTGTGAATGGAATTATTCATGGAGATCTGAACATGCGCCAAATTTTTGGAACGTTTGTTCCCGGAGTGCTCAGTGCCGAACAGAAGGAAAGACGCGTTGGTAACAGCAGGGAGATGGTTGAGGCGCTCTTTTACCCTTACTATAGTGCAGACTTTGCTCCCTGTTACTTTTGGTTGTTTCTCAAGCTGAAGAAGAATCTATAAGTCAGTCGTTTTGAAGACATTGAGAAGATAAAAGAGGCTATGACATCTTCACTTTGGCTGACTTTCATGGTGTCTTAACAGAGTGACTGGAGCACTACAACTGCATTGAAGTTAGAGGATTTAACTTTGAAGATGATTAAAGTTTTGTATTTCTTATGAGATTAGTAAAAAAAATAATTCTTAAAGCCTTCAAATATTCGCAAAATAAAAATATACTCTGATTTTGTCTATACTTCCGAGATGAGGTACTATTTACATTATTTACATTGTTCGGACTGTTGTCCCCATCTTTATTGTCCTGAAGAGGAGACTTGAAGTAATCGAAATATCGTTCGAAAGAAGGATGCTGAGGATACCATGGACCGAACATCTGGGCAATGATGAGATTTTGGAGAGAATAAAAATTAAAAGAAAACTAATACTTAACATCAGGAAAAGACAGCTGAATTTCCTAGGACATGTAATGAGCAAGGAAGGCTTGGAGAATCTGATACCCACAGGTCAGATAGAGGATAAAAACGAAAAGGAAACTAATACTTAACATCAGGAAAAGACAGCTGAATTTCCTAGGACATGTAATGAGGAAGGAAGGCTTGGAGAATCTGATACCCACAGGTCAGATAGAGGATAAAAACGAAAAGGAAACTAATACTTAACATCAGAAAAAGACAGCTTAAGTTCCTAGGACATGTAATGAGGAATGTAGACTTGAAGAATTTGATACTCACAAGTCAGATAGAGGAAAAGAGACATGGGAAAGCAAAGTGTAGCTTACTTGAGGGGCTTGAGCAAATAGATGGCAGAGAGTGGTTTGGAAGGGGCAACAGGAGAAAGCGTGTTAAGAGCTACTAGGTATAGGGAGATGTGAAAGGCCATGTTCACCTCTGTCCTGAAAGAGCAAGGCACATAAAAGATGAAGCAGTTGACAGGCATGGACATCAAAGCTGTCCCTCACCCTTCCTACAGACCTTTGCACCCTGGGACTTTTAGTTGTTCCTCGAACTGAAGAAGAATATCAAGGTTAGCCGTTTTGAAGACATTGAGAAGATGAAGGAGACTATGACAAGGGTCAAAGACATCTTCACTTTAGCTGACTTCTATGGTGCCTTCACAGGGTAGCCGGAGCACTACAACAAGGGCATTGAAATCAGAGGATCCGACTTTGAAGAGTGTTAGAGTTTTCTCCTCTTTTGAAATTAATAAATGTCTCTTTAAAAAACATCTCAAAACTTCTGGAACGTACCTGGTATGTTTTTTTCAGAGAATTATCTATGTCAGTGTCATCATATCTATCTTTCGATGAATCATTTATATATTTATATATTTCTCTCTTTCTCTTACTCTTTCTCTCTCTATCTCTCTCTATCTTTCTCTCTCTCTCTCTCTCTCTATATATATATATATATGTGTGTGTGTGTGTGTGTGTGTGTGTGTGTGCGGTGTAGATATAGAAAAATCCAAATAAGTATCCTGTACATAAAGTGGTATGATAACTATCTAGGAGAGCTCTAAATATATATGTATATAAATACATATAGAGCAAATATATGTAAAAAATTAAGACAGACACGTTATTCCATGGTTAAGCGGAAATTTCAAGTAAACCATCATCAGCTTCAGTCTTTATCGTACAGAAGATTTTACATGAATGAAATTCACAAATATATTTGTGAATTTCATTCGTGTAAAATCTTCTATACAATAAAGACGGAAGTTGATGATGGTTCGCCTTAAATAGGCCCAAACTTCCGATCAACCATGGAATAACGTGTCTGTCTTAATTTGTATATATATATATATATATATATATATATATATATATTGTGACGATGTACACATCATGGAGACGGGAGAAAGAACTCTCTCACTCTCTCTCCCACTCTCTCTCTCTCTCTCTCTCTCTCTCTCTCTCTCTCTCTCTCTCTCTCTCTCTCTCTGTGTGTGTGTCTTCCTCCTTATAAACGTATATGGACATGCGTAGAGAAAATAACTCTCTATAAACTTGTAATGTATGCAAAGGCAAACAGATTAACAGCGAGAAAGAAACTCTAAAGAACATAGAGAAAGAGAGAGGGGGGAAGAGAAAGAAAAGACGTCATTTGTTTGGCTCTGCTTGTAATTAGAATTTGGAAAACAATTAGTTGCGGCTTGAATGTCTAATTGAGAAGATGTAAGACTATCTAGCCATGTATCTCAGCCAATTGGTTCATCTCTGTCAACCTGTCTGTCTATCTGTCTATATATCTTATCCACTTGCTTCATATCCACTTTAGTCGGTGCATTATTTATCTATCTATTTTTCTAATAAATCTATCTCCTTCTCATCGTATTTATCTCAAGTTATTTCTGTATGTCTATCCTTGCCTAATTCAGTCAGTTACATTTGCAAGACAATCGATTCAGGCCTAAAAAGTGGTAGTTATCTTTCT
>JBBBDQ010001120.1:3725000-3790000 GCA_037127315.1 Ascarosepion bandense | reverse complement strand
ATTGATAAAGTCTACGTACCATAATGGGCAGTTCATCACAACAATTACCATGAAGTTATTTATAGAAAAAGCAGAGGAACCTACGTTATGGCGGTGGTGGGGAGGACTAAAGCCGAGATTCCATGCGAGGATCAATAACAGAGTAGATTCTTCTTTGGATTTTATCAAGAATCTCTAAACATAGAGCAGGAGCACCAGACTAAATGTGACAGCAATATTGATAGCAAGGATGAATGGTATAATGTAAGATAGATTATGGCGAGAAAAATTGTCTTGAACGACATAATGAAGCAACTTTCTTTCCACTTCATATTGAAAGTGCATTTACGTCACATAAGGTTATGGAAGTTCGAACAAGAAAATAACGCTTTGAAGACATCTAGAAAAGTATGTAAAGTTTATGGTCAAGGTGTCATAACTGGACAGCGCGAAACATATTTGATGGGCTTGAGTAAATGGACGATAAAAAAGAGCTTGGGAAATACTAAAATAACAAAACTTATTAAGAGACAGGAAGATGTGGAGAGTCATCATCGCCTACGCTCTGAAGGGGCACGGCACATAAAAGAAAAAGGTCATTGGAAAAGTTTATCTCGATTAGAAAATTTAAAAACAGAATTTTACATACTCACGAAAAAGCATTTTCTAGTCAGTTACATCTTCTCCATTGTTTTTACGTGTCTTCTTTCTACAAACATGTTCATGCCATTTTCGTAAAAACTGTTTTTTGTTGGAAGAAGATTATATATTAGTGTTTGACTCTAGAGTCAAATCTTTTGTTATTTAAATTTTTTTCTGAAGAAACCAGAAAAAATGAAAATCCGAAGGACCAAAGTCAGGAAAATATGGATGGAAGCTGTTATCAGGACATCTCAGAATCCTTCGTACCACATCCAATATTCAATTCGAATTTCCCTTTCTCTCACATCTCGAAACTGATTTATGGGAGTGAGATCCAGTAAGTATGGAGGTCACTTAAACAGAGAAAACTCATTACTGTGTTCCATGAAGGAACTAGCTACTACTTTTTAAATTCCTGACACGGGGTGTTTTCATGCTGAAATTAACCACCAGATGAGGCACATGGTCAGTCACAGTACCTAAATAGTCTGCGACATTTAAAAGTTTTAGGGTCTCAACATATTAGGCCATTGCAAAAATCTGTGCCCTATTAAACAATTAAAAACACAATTTCACATACTCACAAAAAAGAACATTTATTAGTCAGCTACATTGTTTTTAACATCTGTCTCCCATCGTTCTACATTCTTGTTAATACCATTTTTGTATTTTAGTTTTTGGGGCCTGGCAGAAGGTTGTGAGGTACTTTTCAACTGACTGACTGTACAGAGTCAGTTTTTGTGAATACTGCATTAACAATTCAATTTAATGCTTAAAGATTCAAAATAATCAACAATGTATAAAAGGCTCAATTTTATAGTGACCCAATTAGTTATTTCTAACCTCACCAAGTGCTGGTCTTTGGTAATAAGTTCAAATATCATCTAGCCATCTCCATATAAAGTAAGCACTTTCACCGGATGTTAACTGATAATTTTACAAGTACAATTAGTAATATACAAATAATTTTAATACCTACAATTTTAGTAGGGGAAAAATATTTTGTACTGTCATTTGCTGATTTAGTAACTATAATGTTTACTTACTTATATTTCATACTATTTAACCCATAGCTGGTAGGAGAAGATGGATTCTTATCTTTCCCTAGATTATCTGTGCGTAAGTAAATGTAACAAACCCGACTGGAATTTGAACTCTGTTCTCTGATTTCTCATTTCAAGCCGCTATCCATCACACCACCTGTACAGTCTGAGATCTTAGAATGACGATCTGGGAGTTTGTTTTGTTTAATTGGATTTTTTATAACCATTTCACCACAAGCAAGACAAAACTTCCACTGGCGCGCAGGGAGTTACATAAAAGGTGAGTGATGAGAAAGAGGAACAAATTACGAGGGTGTCAGACAATGAGTATGAAAAGGATGAGAATACAGGCGTGAAGAGGGCTGCATGAGAGTAGAGTGGAAAGGAAGAAGAACATGATACAAGGGTTGTCAGGGAAAGGATGCGAGTCAAGGAGATAAGAGATGGCAGTTGACATTAAGAGGAGAGTGATGAGAAAGAGGAACAAGTTAGAGAGAGTGGGTAAGAGAAGGATGAGAACACTGGTGTGAAGAGGGCTGCATGAGAGTAGAGTGGAAAGGAAGAAGAACATGATACAAGGGTTGTCAGGGAAAGGATGCGAGTCAATGAGATAAGAGATGACAGTTGACATTAAGAGGAGAGTGATGAGAAAGAGGAACTAGTTAGAGAGAGTGGGTAAGAGAAGGATGAGAACACTGGTGTGAAGAGGGCTGCATGAGAGTAGAGTGGAAAGGAAGAAGAACATGATACAAAGGTTGTCAGGGAAAGGATGCGAGTCAAGGAGATAAGAGATGGCAGTTGACATTAAGAGGAGAGTGATGAGAAAGAGGAACAAGTTAGAGAGAGTGGGTAAGAGAAGGATGAGAACACTGGTGTGAAGAGTGCTGCATGAGGATGGAATGGAAAGGAAGAAGAACATGATACAAGGGTTGTCAGGGAAAGGATGCGAGTTAAGGAAATAAGAGACGGTAATTGACTTTGTATATAAATTCTTGGAGATTGTAGCTTTCAGGGAAGCAAGTATATAGAAGGTATACAGGCGGGAAGTGAGAGCAAAGAAGCTGGCAGAGTAGAAGTTGCGGTTACATTCTATTGGTTTCACTGTAAAAGGGTGTGACCTAGCCGCCAGTCTAGTAGCTCGACCAAATTCATGAAGAGGGGCAGCAATGGAGCTAAACTCATCGGAGTAGAAGACGTGAAAGTATTTGTAGAAGAGACAGAAGGAAGCCACATTATGTCGGTGAGAAAGTGACTGGAGTTGAGTTACAAAGTCGGAATCAATTACATTACAGATTCTTCGTTGGATTTTGTCAAGAAACTCGAGATAAAAAGCAATGAAAAGCATAAGATGAAATAAATAATAGCGAGAAAGTTGCTAGTGTTTCATCTCCAAAGTTATATGATTACATATGTATATATTTTAACACAGTACGAATCTAATTACAAATAGTAACTTGTTAAGTTGCAACAAGCCATCCAACGGCAATAGCATGTACAAATAGTCCAACAGCAGAATTTAATACGCCTATAATTTGTCTTTCGTTCTCAGCGCCCTCTTTGATGTTTTTCCCTGTAGTTTGAAACATCTCCTTTCAAGTTGGTGTTTGTAAGGCGAGTCAACAAACCTTTAAAGATATTTTCGGTTCTTTGACAAAATCAGAAAATGTGAAGATTATCCAAAATTTGCCGGAATTTCTTTTCGGGGAAATTGTGGAATTAACCTTTTTAAGAGTATGAAGTCAATATCGTAAGAAATACAAGAAAAAAAAAGGGCTAATAAAAGGAGAAATATTCCTCAAGGGAATTGAGAGTTTATCTTCGTTTCGGTCAAAAGAGTTATTTATTTCCTGATTTGAGACTGCTGGAGACAGTGAAATACTTTAAAACAGTTCCAATTTCCTCTCTCAGTTTGTTATGACAATAAACATTCACTACGACGTAAATTTTGCGAGAGATTTTCGTGAACAGATGGAAGAAAAGCTATATTTTAAAAGAGTGGGTGTAGTTGATATAGAACAGACTCAGACGAAAAAGTAGCGGTAGTCTTTGGAATTTTAGATAATCTTTTGCCCATGTAACATTTCTTTTTATTGGCCCCTGTCAAAATGACTATAGAGTGAATAGTTTTAGGTTGCTACTGCCTGGTGAAGTAAATAGGTATGAGGGAGTGCTTTCTTCTTTGTCAAAGTTGTAGTATACCAGTGAAAAAGGAGTTTCGTCAAGATGTATATGTATATGTTCATACGTTTCCTGATGCAGTGCATATTTGTTTATCTGTTTACCGTTTCTAAGGAAAACATTAAAAAATAACGGATCTAAATATTAAATATATGATTTGATTGGCCGTGTACTTTGCCAAAGCGCTTTTTGACCGTCTGAACAGCTGGAACACAATGACGATGCTTTTTGTCGCATTTCCGAAGTTTTTCATCCTCCATCTTTAAGACATACATTAGTGGAAAAAAAACGTCAACATTCAGTAAAGTCTGACACTCAAGTGAGCAATGCAAGATTTCAATCTGAAACACATCTGAAATCAGCAACAAAACAAATTTCAGTGTCAGGTTGCGATCATTTTATATTAACACTTAAAATCAGGCACCAATTTTTGAAATATGGTACAACCGTTTTCTCAAATCAATTATTAAATATAGCTTTAAGCGAAGGAATCCATTAAATCCATTAAACTCCGCTAAGCAACGGTAACAGTTACCAAAAATAGCAAACACAGTTCGTAAATTTGTAATGCAGTTCTATGCCAACACAAGATAAAATCGTCGCTGATGGTGGATGTTTTTGTGTTAACGTCCTTGTAACCTCTCTGAAGATGGCTCATGTGAGCCGAAAGCTTAGAACCAACTTAATAAAAAATTATCCAAATGTTGGAGAATTCTTGACTTTATTTTCAACTGAAATTAAAGCCAAAATACAATGTTTAGAACGGCTCATGATTAAACATAATAGACATTCATTGTCTCTTATATTTAACAGTATATGTTTAGAAAAAAGTATATGTGTGTGTGCGTGTGTGTGTGTGTCCCTCCTGTCACGCTCATGGAGTGAAAGAGGCAATAACGAGACAGCATCGACTTAGTTCATTAGAGAGACAATAGCGAGGCAACGTCCGCTCAGTTCATTCTCTTTACTATCAGTTATTAAACTTTACTACCAGTTATTAAACCTCTTGCCGCGTGTTTTCTCTTTAATTATTTCATTTTTTTGTAATAATTATATCCTCAAGTAGTGAATAATATATATATGTGTGTGTGTGTGTGTGTGTGTGTTTTGTGTGTGTGTGGTGTGTGTGTGTGTGTGTGTGTGTGTGTGTGTGTGTGTGTGTGTGCGTGTGTGTGTGTGTGTCCTCTCTATTATAATAAAGACTGTTGTGCATTCATTCGTATATATATCTATATACTTAAAGATATTTTTATAGATACAAAATTTAATTGTCGAAATAAAAGTGTGTAGCTTAATATTACTAGACATTCTAAAAACGAAGCAACCGGTTTCGCTCACGCTCTTCAGGCCTCATCGGGAGATTTAAACTTAGAATAAAATAAACCATGAAATGCAGGATGGAAAGAAAAAAAACATAAATGTAGGAAAAGCTATGAATGGAAAACAAAGAACTAGAGACAAATGATAGCGAGTCTCAACAAACATTTTCGCTGTTTAGAGAGAGACCCGATATAAAGAGCCTCCAACACTTTCAAATGAAATATAAAGTGTGACCGGGACACAACCGTGAATCAGTCAACACTGAAATCAACAGCACACTTTCTGTTATTTAACAGGCGCTCACAAATAGCGGAACCGTAAGTATTTGGGACAAGTTCATTCAAAGCTAAGGTGTGATTACTGATCTTAGTAGAAACGTGTTGCTTAATCCTCATATCTAGGCGCTGAGTAGTTCTTCCTATGTAGTTGGCACCGCAACCAGAATTATACTGAGAAATCACAGAATTCACTTGATGAAGGGGGAGAACATCCTTGTGACTAGAACAGAAAATAGGCTAGGTCTGAAACACCACTCGAAACTCAGCCAAGAAATAAAAGGCACAAACACTAGATAAAATCTGTTTAGTTAAGCACATTTGTTTTAATTAAGCACATTTTCTATTATTTAAAATGTGCTTACATATGGAGAAACCATAGGCATTTGGGACAAAGCTAAGGTGTGATTACTGATCTTAGTAGGAACGTGTTGCTTAATCCTCATATCTAGGCGCTGAGTAGTTCTCCCTATGTAGTTGTCACCGCAACCACAATTATATTTATAAATAACAGAGTTTACATGGAGAGGAAGTAGAACACCCTTGCGCCCAGAACAGAAAATAGACCGGGTTTTAAAAACTACACGAACCTCATCCGAGAAAAAACAATCACGAACACTCGATGAAATCTGTCTAGTCAAGCTTTCACAACCAGCTCCAATCCAGTGGAGTCTAAGATAAACACTTTTAACTGCACAAAAATTGACCTTTCTGAAATCTACAATCTTGTCACGGATAACAGAATGAACAGTACTAGGGGAATACTCCAAACCACATAAAGTCTCCGTCATAAAATTGATTTTATCATCCAGAAAGAACTCCGAACATATCATTAATGTCCTATGAGGCCTAAAGAGCGGGAGCGAAACCAGTTGCTACGTTTTTAGAATGTCTAGTAATATTAAGCTACACACTTTTATTTATATATATATATATATATATATATATATATATATATATATATATATATATCCACCCGCTTAGGCTCTTCGAATATGTTATCCGCTGCTTTCCCTGTCTCTCCCCACCCCATCTGACCTGTAAGCATCAGATTCTCTAAGCCTTCCTTCCTCATTACATGCCCCAAGAACTTCAGCTGTTTTTTCCTAATACTCAGTATTAATTCCTTTTTGTTTCCATCCTTTCTATAACCTCATCATTGCTTACATGTTCGATCCATGATATTCGCAGCATCTTTCTGTAGAACCTCATTTCAGTTGCTTCAAATTTTTCATTCATCTTTGATGATATTGTCCAGCATTCGCTGCCATATTGAAGGACAGGCATTACGTAGCAATCTAGTACTCTCTTGCATTATCAAAATCAAAAAGGTCAAAAAAAGAGTTATAAGATTTTCTAAACCTAAGAATTCTATTTAACTGCAAAACCGTTTTAAGAAAAATATTTTATAAATTTCGACCTAGAGTAATGCTAACATTTTGGTCACTTAATGCTGAATTTTTCCTGTATTTTTTACAATTACCATTACAATACTAAAAGTAACTGTTTCAGTTCACTATAAAATATGTAGGCCCATTCTCCAAATGACTGTTCTCAATCAAACTATGTGTCGCCAAAACAGTTCTTAAATACTTTGGACATAACTAGTTCCGGTTGTCAGACCTCGATATTCTTTTTATTCACTTCCTGTCTGCTTATATTTTTATTCTTTGGTTCTCTTTTAATCGCTTCTTGAATAAATCATCTTTCTCTCTTTCTTCGGACTTGGTGATTACTATTTCTTTCTCGGTTTGTTTTGTTGCTTGCAAGACCTTAATTGCTTCATTCTTTCTTGCGATTACCATTTTTACTCTCTTTGATCGTTTGCATGTTTTTATTTTCTTTCTTTCTTTCTTTCTTTCTTTCTTTCTTTCTTTCTTTCTTCCACTTGGTGATTGCTATTTCTTTCCCACTTTGCTAGCAAGATTTTAATTTCTTTCTTTCCTTCATTCTTTCTTGTTATTAACATTTCTTTTCCTCTTTGATCGCTTCATGTTTTTCTTTCTTTCTTTCCTGCTTGCTTCCTTTCTTTCTCTCTTACACTTTGTGCTTACCATTTCTTTCTCACGTTATTTGATCGTTTCATGTTTTCTTTCTTTCTTTCTTTCTTTCTTTCTTTCTTACACTTTGTGATTACCATTTCTTTCTCTCTTTGATCGCTTCACGTTTTTCTTCTTTCTTTCTTTCACTTTGTGCTTACCATTTCTTTCTCTCTTTGTCTGATCGCTTCATGTTTTCTTTATTTTTTGATTGTTTGTTTCTTTCTTTCTTTCACTTCATACTTACCATTTCTTGCTCTCTTTCATCGCTTCACGTTGTTCTTTCTTTCTTTTTTCTTTCTTTCTTTCTTACACTTCGTGCTTACCATTTCTTTCTCTCTTTGTCTGATCGCTTCATGTTTTCTTTATTTTTTGTTTGTTTCTTTCTTTCACTTCATACTTACCATTTCTTTCTCTCTTTGGTCGCTTCACGTTTTTTCTTCTTTCTCTCTTTCTTGCTTTCTTTCTTACACTTCGTGCTTACCATTTCTTTCTCTCTTTGTTTGATCACTTCACTTTTTCTTCTTTCTCTCATTCTTTTTTGCTTTCTTTCTTTTTTCTTACACTTTGTGCTTACCCTTTCTTTCTCACTTTGTTTGATCGCTTCATGTTTTTCTTTCTTTCACTTTCTACTCATCATTTCTTTCTCTCTTTGATCGTTTCGATGTTTTTTCTTTCTTTCTTTCTAAATTTCACTTTATGCTTACCATTTCTTTCTCTCTTTGTTTGATCGCTTCAATGTTTTTAATTTCTTTCTTTTACAAAGCCACTCTCGCCAAGTTTTTAGTTCGCATCGAACTCACTATTCTATCAATTGTCTGCACCATTCAGCTCCTAACTCTACGACAAGCGCTCTGATTGTATACATATGTGGCTAATAATGGAAGCAAGAACGTATGTATTTATTGGCCTGCTTTCGAATCTTGGTTGCAAGCCTCGCTACACAGAAACTAATACTTGTGGGATTTACATTAAGTTAAAACCTAAGCAATTTTTTAACTGTTTGAAAAGTGCACATTTTCTAAAATATTTAAAATGCCGTCTTTACGGACGTTATGCAAAAGAAAGGTTATGTTTTGACCTTATATGAATTTATATGTGCATTTAGTTCTGTGTGTCTATATGTGTGTTACGTCTTTATGACTATTGACATCTATAAACGCATTCAAATATATGTGCGCGTTTAACCTCCTATATATTACCCGTTGTTGACGCACACGTGTATTCGTGAACGTGTCATAGTTTACATATGTTTAATTAAATATGTACAAAGTCAAATCAAGTAAGATAGATAGATAGATAGATAGATAGATAGATAGATAGATAAGAAGAATTTTACAGATAAGATGAGAATGATTTTACATATAAAAATGTATGATAGATATATAATCAGATATATATATATATATATATATATATATATATGAAAATACAGTAAGCTGTACTGTTTGGCATTCGCACCGGAAGTTCGAATACAGACATTATGGGTGTCAGTCTGAGGACAATGCAAAGGATTTGGAAAGAGTTTGATGAGTATAAAAGTAATATACAAAGGTGTCTGAAGTAATCACTATTAATGCTGATGTTATGTTTCCATTCATCTCCCACAAGGCCTCAGTCTCAACACAGAGGCCTAAATCAAGCGTCTTGAGGAGGTAGTGCTAACATGGATCAAGAGGATGGTTGCTGGAAAGTCTTATGACTGGTACCAGGACTCTGAATCAGGCGATACAAGCAGGGTAACCCAGTCATGGTTTTCAGACATTTTCTGCATTCACATCAGTATTACATCTGGTCACCTAATTTCCCAGACTGTAACCCCTTGATTAGTATGTGGGGGGTACAGATGAGCGAAAGACTAACAAAACTCCCTGTAACACCAAAGATAAACTAAAGACAAGAACTATAGCAGCATTCACCAACTTACACAAGGAGACCGTCCTGAAGAGGCGCAGAAGATCTCGAAATAGTTTAGAGGCCGTGGTTGAAACCAATCGGGATTTTATTAAATAATGTGTGTGTGTGTGTGTGTGTGTGTGTGTGTGTGTGCAATTTATATAGACTGGGAAAGAAAGATTTGTTATGTATAGACTAAGGCCGGAGTTGGAATTCCAGTTGAATTCGGTGCATTCACTTACACACAAATATCCTTTGAAAAGTTATTAGTCCTTCGCTTTCCCCTCTAGCGATTAAATAGCAGGGCAGATTTGGTTCAATAGCTTTGGTTGGCAATCAGTATACTGCAAAAAGTAATGGCAACCTACTACGGGAAAATCTTCTGTCCAGCCATGAAGATAGATATATTGAGAAAACAAGAAAAATGGTAAGTAAATATGTCTATAGAAAATAATAATAATAATAATAATAATATATATATATATATATATATATATATATAGAGAGAGAGAGAGAGAGAGAGAGAGAGAGAGAGACTCCGATAATCGATTTTTGGGTGTTTCTCTTCCCATATATCGACAGAAAATTTCTGAAACATTAATCCTGATTCGATACGCGATTGAACGTCTGTGTATATTTCTGGAATCTTCCACCAGCTATGGGTTATATAATACAGCATCATGGTCTCGCTTGCCTTGGTTGACTGCCAGCGTAGGAAAAAGAAATCTTTGAATACGACTTTAAGGAAGCTTGGTTGATGATTAGCACGACGTACACCATTTTCAGCTTTTCCATAAAATGGGAATGAGTCTTCAAAGGCTTTTACTACTAATCAAGTATCATACCGTCTACGGCGATATCGTGTTGAATACACCTGTTCTCGCCCGTCACCGAAGTTAAGCAACATCGAGCCTGATCAGTACTTAGATGGGTGACCGTTTGGGAATACCAAGTGATGTAAACGTAAGAACCAAGAATGGTTCGCCGGTTCTTCAGGTTTGGGAGTTGGGCGCAGGGCTAACAACCCTGCCCCATCAAAAACAGTTTGTTACGGAAACAGTAACATAAAGTTGCTGCCCTATACCATTGGGTGTAACGGATGAGATGATGATGATAAAACCACATACCGTATTTTCCAGCTCACAATATGCACATTTTTTCATAAAAATACCCCGAAAAATACGTGTGCTTCTTCCAAAACGAACGTATTGGCTACCACCATGGTTACCACCATGACATGGCTACTAGTGAGGACCATTTATTGTACACGACTGACAGTAGTGATGAATCTGCAGATGATAGTTTAGAGGTTTTACATGAATACAATAGTGATGAGTTTTGGGGGTTTGAAGATGAATAAAATGTATTTGTTTTATATTTTTACATGCATATTTTTTAAACTTTCAATTAATTTTAATGAAAATATAACCACCCTTAGACAATGAAAGATGTATAGAATGTTTACTAACCACCAACTTGTATGTCATTGCCATACAAAATCGGACGAGTGATTAATGCAAACAATACGTTACGCCAGTATGTGAGGGAGGCATGGCGAATGAGTTGTATGAAAATGACCTTTTATTATCCCTAAGAAATTTCTTTTCAATATTAGGATGCGTCTTTTAAGCAGGAGCGTCTTGTAAGCCGGAAAATACGATAACGAGGTAGTTTAGCGTTTCAGTTCTAAAATGAACTTTTGGACTCAAATCAAGTGTCTTGAGGAGATAGTGATACCAATAGGTCAAGAGAAACACACTGAAATCGACGGGGAAGTGCACTCTCTCTCTCTCTCTCTCTCTCTCTCTCTATATATATATATATATATATATATATATATATATATATATATCAGTACGGTTAGACATCCGATTGCTTCTAGCCAACATTGAAACCCGGCGATTCTACCACTGAGCTATGGGCGCTCGATAGAAGGAGGCTCGATAGAAGGAGGATAGAAGCGTGTTATATATAATATAACATACGCCAGTTGCTGAGAGTGTTCAAATTCATTACTGAATGAATGATGCGTAGATGCTTGAGTAGCTACTGTTTTTTCAAAGTCTACCATTCCTCCAGTGCTCAATCAGGGTGTGAGAGCGTAAATAGTCATCCGCAGACAGATCTGTTTCGCTGTATCACAGCCAGAAGCAATCTGATGGACATCCGATTGCTTTTAGCCAGGATTGAAACCCGGCCGAATTGACATCGGTGATTCTACCACTGAGCTATGGGCGCTCGATAGAAGAAGGCGGAATTTTAGCGTGCTATATATAATGTAACATACGCCAGTAGTTGAGAGTGTTCAAATTCATCACTGAATGAACGATGCTATATGTATGTATGTATGTGAGAGAGGGTCATCCGAGGTCAACTGAAGTCAAAACTGTACGACGGAAGTTTGTTTCATGATTGAACGTAAGCTTCATGTGCTATTTTCAGTCTACTCAGAAACGGAAAAGAAAGTTGAAGTAACAGAAATGTGGTTCTGCAAATAAAGAAAACCATCGATCGAACTTCTGAGCAACCAAGATGTCCTAGAGACAATGACTTTGCATATGATAGTTACCCGCGCAACTCAGAACATTTTAATTTTTTCAGCGGATGAAACAAATACGTTTAAATTCGCTGCAGACACTTGAAATATAATCTATATATATAAAAGGCAATATGTGAGTCTGTGTGTGACTGTTCCCTCTGCACGCCTACATTTTTTAATATTTCTTTTTATTCAATATATATTCACATTTTTTTGTTGACCAAATGAATTTTTAAAACGTCGGAATAAAAATTAAATATAAATGCTCATTCTTTTTTAATAAAAAAATATTTCAGTCGCGTTTGACACGTGTGATTTGATTTCTGTGGCGTAATCTAGCAACCATATTAAATCTTTGATGTTTTACGGAGCAAATGTAAACAATCGGCTTCAATGGCCAAAAAGTGCGAAAAGAAAAATTGCTGAACTTAAACTCAAAAGGTATGTGTCGACCTGGCTTCCCTGTAGATATGTGTCCCTAGAAAGTTTGAATGGCGTAGCTTTAAAAATGTAGGCGTGCAAAGATAACAATCACACACAGACTCACAGATTGCCTTTTATATATATATAGTCATCCGAAGACAGATCTGTTTCGCTGTATAACAGCTCATCAGTACGGTTAGACTCCGATTGCTTTTACCCAGGATTGAAACCCGACCGAATTGGTGTCAGTCGGCGATTCTACCTCTGGGCCATGGGCGCTCGGTAGAAGAATGCAGACTTTTTAATACATCAGGTGTTTCAATAACTTGGACCGATTTAAATGTGAATTAAGTTTAAGCGTCTAATGAATTTTTCAAATTTTTTCAGATTTAAAATTCAGTCTTTTGCAATTTCAACCATGTGAAGACTAACAATCGAACAACGTGTTAAAGTTATCGAAGCGTATTACGTAAATTGACGTTCAAACAAGAGAAGTTCTCAGGTCGCATCATCTCCCGAAACAGTGATATCAATTTGACACCACCATTGTGCGATTTGACGCCTTTAAATTTCTTCTTTTGGGGTCATCTCAAAAGTAAGGTCTATGCCAACAAGCCAAGAATAATTCAACAGATGAAGGATGAGATAATAAGGCATACTGGCGAGATCGAGGAGCAACTATACAGAGACGTCATCAAAAATTTTGACCATCGAATGGAGCCGAAGCCTTGGCGGACATTTGGACTCAAATAACATGATCCAATAGTGAAATCAATAAAATCATCATCAGCTTCCGTCTTTATTGTACAAAGGATTTTACACGAATGTCCTTTGTACAATAAAGACGGAAGCTGATGATGGTTCGCCTGAAATAAGCCATACTTCCGATTTATTAGGTTGTCCCAAAAGTTCGTAAACACTCGCGAAAAGTTGAATTTTTATGCAATTTTGCGTTTATATTGTTATAGTGATCTTCATCTTTGTATTCCAGATGGCAATTGACAAAATTGAGCTGCGTGGTCATTCAACCAGAAAAGCAGCAGAAGAGATTTGTGCTGCCGAAGATGAAGGAACAATTGCATATGCGGCGATCTTAAAGTGGTACAAGCGTTTCGATTCTGACGACATGAGTCTTGAAGATAAGCCTCGTTCGGGACGGCCGTTAAAGTTGGATGATGGAGACTTGCAAACCGGGTTGGACATTGCGCCTTCATCGAGCACTCGAGAATTGGCTGATGAGCTTGGAGTTGGCAAATCGACAATTCACCGACATTTGAAACAACTTGATTTTGTTCACAAAAAGTCGCGCCAAGATCCGCACAAACTCACCGAAGCACAAACCAACTGACGAGTTGAAATTTGCCGCCAATTGTTCAGCAATCCATTGGACGAGTGTTTTTGGAAGCGCATTGTGACATCCGACGAGAAATGGGTCTATCTGGTCCAGCACAATCGAGACAAACAATGGGTTCAGAAAGGGCAAGAGACACCGTCAGTTCCAAAACAAGATCGATTCGGCAAGAAAGTCATGTGCGTTTGGTGGAACTTTGAAGGAATCGTGCATTTTGAGTTGGTTCCGAATGGTCGTGCCATCAGTGCCGAACTTTACTGTCAGCAACTTCAGAGGGTCTACGAAAAGTTGAAGCAAAAGTACCCGGCTCTGATCAACCGAAAGCGCGCTTTGATGCAGCATGACAATGCCAAGCCACACACCGCCAGAAAGACCAAAGACAAGTTTGAAGAGCTGGACGGCGTTGAGGTTCTGCCACATCCAGCCTACAGTCCTGACTGTGCTCCATCAGCCTTTTCCTCTCAATGCAACACTTTCTGAAGGGCCGCCGATTCGACTCGTTTGATGAAGTCGAGGAAGCGTGTCAAGAATTCTTTGATTCGAAGCCGGCTGAATGGTACTTTGGCCAGACCCGAAAGCTTTCAGATCGATGGCAGAAAGTCTTGGGAAATGATGGTCTTTATTTTGAGCAATATTTTTTGTTGTTTTTGCTAGTAAAATTTCAATTTTTTGCAAGTGTTTACGATTTTTTGGGACAACCTAATACCATGAAATAACATGCCATGACTCAAATAACATGATTCAATAGAGAAATCAATAAAATTTTATCCAATAACACTGTTTTATTTACTGCTAACTACGATCAGTCTTAATAGAACACCCTATACTTAGCATCAGAGATATAGATTTGAAATTTATTGGGCACAATGACGAAAGCGAGCTTCGAAAATTTTACACTCGTGGGACAGATTAAAGGTAAGAAAAACAGAGGTAAGCAATGCATAACCTACCTCGCTAGTTTGAGTGAATGGATGTTGGAACAGGCTTTGGGAGAGATTGTAAAAGGACAGTGCTATTAAGAGTTACAAAGGACAGGAAACTGTGGAGAGCCATGGTTGTAAAAGTCCTGAAGAAACACACAGTCCTAGAAGAATTGTGAGCAGTATTTACAGACGTTAAATATGTCTCAAAGGACCACAATGTAACTATTATTAGATAAGTACTCGTAGAAAACACTAAAACATTATATAGCACTAACAATAAAGAAACATGTTAATAATGGAAACAAATTTTACGCAAAAAAAAACACGTGAAACCCAATATCCTTCACTGTAAAAGAAAGCATTTTAAAATGTGCTTAAATTTAAAAAATGCTATATCTTGGTCTTTAAAGAGTGTTACTTGACACCTAACTGTCAAACGTTTTCAAATTTAAAATGTATATACATATTATATGTAACGGCGAACCGTTCTACACATGGCATCACTTTTATTCGACAGACGTTTAAAGTTGAATTTTAGGGTTTCTAAATATCAAAAAAAAAAAAAAAATGAAAAATGAATTTCATTAAAGCTTTCCTCAACAGTAACGGATAGTCATTGCCTGGGTTCTTCAGCAAGTCATTGAATAACAGGTACCTTTCTAACTGATATTCCTATTCGAGTAAGTAAGGACAAATTTCAAAAGCTAAGCAGAGTATTCAGAGACAGGAAGATTTCGTTGGAATCAAAGAAATGTATACTAGATTGTTATATGATATCTGTCCTCCACCTGAAACTATTCTGCACATATACAAATCTACCATCCGCCCGTGTATTGAATATTGCTGCCATATCTGGTCGGGTGCCCCTGCTGCTCTCCTTGGGCTTCTTGACAAAATAGAAAGGAGGATCTGTAACGTGGTTGATACTGACTTGGCAGACCGGCTGCAGCCGCTCTCACACCGGCGTGATGTAGCTTCCCTGTGCCTCTTCTACAAGTACTTTCATGGCTTCTGCTCCGATGAGCTTAGATCACTGGTGCCGCCTAAGCACGAATTTACACGAGATACTAGATTAGCAACTAGGTCCCACCCTTTTACAGTTAAACAAATAAGATGTAATCGTAAATTCTACTCCAACAGCTTCTTTTCTCGCGCTTCCCGCCTGTGGAACTCCCTTCCACAAGTCTGCTTTCCCGACAGTTACAATCTCCAGGTGTTTAAATGTAGGGTCAATAGACACCTCCTATCACACTAACTCCCAACTATTCTCACAACACTCTCATCTACCCAACCCTCATTCTCGGTATCCTCACCCGCCTATCACCCACCCTCTGTTATTTCCTATATTTAATCAGCCTTTCTCCACTCTACGTAGCCCCCTGCACAGTAGTGGCAGTGACATGCCTTGCTCGGGGTGAAACGCTTATAAAAAAAAAAAAAAATATGACAGCAAATGCTAGACGATCTCCTCAAAGATGAAAAAGAGACTCGAAGCAATAGGAATGTGGTTCTACAGAAAGATGCTGAGGATACTATGAACCGAACATGTGAGCAACGACATGGTTTTGGAAAAAATAAAAACGAAAGGGAAATCTATACTTAGCATCAGGAAGAGACAGCTGAGATTTCCGGGACAAGTAATGAGGAAGAAGGGCTTGGAGAATCTAATACTTACAGGACGGATAGAGACAGGGGAAACCAGCGCGAGTCATATAAGGTGGGCTTCATTAGGTGGATGGCGTAGCAGGTTTTAGAAGACAAACCAAAAGGAAAAAGGTTAAGAGCAATAAGGGATAGGCGCAAGTGAAAGTCAATGACAGCCTACGTCCTGAAAGGACACGTCACATAAAAGAAAAAGAAGCAACGAAGTGAAAAACTGAAATATATTTACAGGAACAAATTTTCGAAAAAATAATACATCGTGGCCGACAATTGTAAACATCATTTATGCTGATTACATTGTTCAGAGGATGTGCGCTGTAGTGCAGTGGGTATCGACTCCGAACGAGAAATCAAATAGCTGAGTTCGAATACCAATTGAATTCGTTGCATTCACTTACGTGCAAATACCTTTAGGAAAAGAATTAATCCGTCTCTTTCCTCTACTTATGGATTAAATAACAGGGTAGATTGGGTTCTCTAGTCTTGGTTGGCAACCAGTCTACCGCAAAAAGTAATGGCTATCTACTGCGGGAAAATCTGCCAAGTTAGTCATGTCTTTTCGAGACGTGATTTCCTAAGCGGGTATCACGTAAGTCACATTAACTGACTGACATTGTTCAGATTGCTGTCCTCATCTTTATTGTAATATTCACGATGTTTCGCTCCAACTTTTTAGGTGACTGGAATTTTGAAACGAGTTTTTCATTTCGATATATATATATATCGAAATGAAAAACTCGTTTCAAAATTATATATATATATATATTTACGTATCGTTCTTCAGCAATGAGTTGAACGCTCTTGACTATTGGCGTTTGTTTACATTGTGTATATAACACGTTAAAATCTCCCTTCCTCCGTCGTGCGCCGATAGGTTAGAGATAGAATCTCCGACTCAAACCAGGCTAGAAGCAATCGGATGTTTAGCCTTACTAATGAGTTGTGATACAGCGAAACAGGAATGTCTGAGGATTCATATATATATATATATATATATATATCGACAATATATATATATATATATATATATATATATATATATATATATCCAAAGTTATGGGTAAGTCCACATTTTAAAATACTTATAATTTATTAACTATAATTTTTACAAGAAATGAATATGAGAAGAAATTTTATAGCATGAGGCTATATTTAAAGTTCCCTATTGGCACCAGTGGGACCTAGTTGCTAGTTTAGTAGCTTGAGTAAATTCATGGGGACACCAGGGAGCTAAGCTCGTCGGAGCAGAAGCCCTGAAATTATTTATAGAAGAGACAGAGGGAAGTAACATTACATCGGTGAAAAAGTAACTGGAGCTGATCTACTAGGTCGGGACTGATCACATTGCAGATATTCCGTTGGATTTTGTCAAGAACCCCGAGATGAATAGCAGAAGCAACCGACCAGATGTGGCAGTAGTATTCAATGCACGGGTGGATGATATATTTATGTATGTGCAAGATGGATTCAGACGGGAAAAACTTCCTGGCCCTACACTGTAAACCGACCTTCCTAGCAGCAGATTTAGCAATGGATTCGAGGTAGTCATTTCATTTTAGGTCTGCTGAGAGAGTTAGCTCGAGGAGGCGCAGTCTTTTGATTTCAGGGGGACTAACCTGATCCATGCTAATGTGTGGTGGGGTAGGAGCAATTGTCTGTAGTGGTTAACAGATAGTAGCTTCGTTTTGGAAGCATCAAATTTGACAAGCTATTTCTTACCCCAGTCTACCACAGATTGGAGGTCCTTTTCAAACTCACCAGCGATGTTCGGCTTTGTCAGTCACAGCTTATTTCATATATATATATATATATATATATATATATATATATATAGCTTCAGCATTGAATTGAACACTCTTAGCTGCTGGCGTTTGTTTACATTGTTTATATAACGCGCTAAAAACCTCCTTTCCTCCACCGTGCGCCGATACATTTGATGTATAATCTCCGACTCAAACCAGGCTGAAAGCAAAAGGATGTCTTGCCGTAGTGAAGAGCTACGATACAACGAAACGGGAATGTCTGAGGATGACTATATATATATATATATATATATATATATATATATATATATATATATATAAACAAAGTAAGTCTCCATTTAAAAAAGACGTATAATTTATTGACTATCATTTTTACAAGAAATTAATATGAGAGGAAAGTGTATAGCATGAGGTTTTATTCAAAACTCCATATTGACACCAGATTTCGCTACCAGTTTTTCAAGATGTCCAGGAATCATGTCAACTGATTTCACTAGAAGCTCTTGTGATATGGAAGACATAATTTCTTGTTTTCGCCCTTCAAATTCTTCAAAAGATTCATTTGGTATCTTAGATTTGCTCTTTCAACCAACCCCAAAACTCCTGACTTGCCACTAATACATAAAATAGGGTGTCACTACATATATATATATATATATATATATATATAAATAAATAATATATATATATGTATATATATGTATATGTATATATATATATATATATATGTATGTATATATATGTATGTATATATATATATACACACACACATATATATATATATACATATATATATATATATACACACACACACACACACACATATATATATATATATATATATATATATATATATATATATATATTTCATTTTGAAACGGGTTATGTCGCTACCTTGGTTTCTACCATGAGTGGTGTCTTCAGGCGATTTTTAATAACTGATTTTACCTTTTACTGTTTTTCTTTTTGAGAACGCTCTTGTAACGGTGTTTTATTTGAATATTCACGTGGCAGAGAATTTATGAATGCTCATTGTTTAAATTCAAACGAATTATGACGTTTTCATCCATGTTTGTATGAACCTAAGAGGTATTCTTAGTGTGGATGCATTTTGTCATAATTTCTGTTCTTTCATTTAACAGTTCATCTTTATTTGGGTATGTCATAATTTCTCATTTTTCTTCTTGGCGCAGTCTACATATTTGTCCACCATTGTAAGGCTTGGCTGTTTTTACAATGCTCCACATCATGTGTGGATCTTTTTCATATTTTGATTTCAATTTCCAGACGTGGTTAGCCAATTTTGTATTGTTTTTTTAATTTTTCTATTTTAAATGTAGATCTGTGGTTGAACCACCTGGTCTTAAAAGTGTCTTTGGTTGAGCCCAAATATATTTTGTTTTGGCCATCTATATATAGATGGCCAAAACATATATATATATATATATATATATATATATATATATATATATATATATAATTGTTTTGTTTCGTTTTCAATTTTACAACGAACTTTTATTAAGATTTTTTAACATTTCTGACACAGAAATATGCATTCGTAGTTTGAGTTCGTGCTAAAATGAAAACGAAACAAGACGACGTTAAAAAACAATGATACAAACATATATGCACCTATACAAAGCACATTTACGTAAACCGAATGCACAACTGGGCCCTTCCTTCTCTTACATGTGCACTTACCAGATGGACATGATCTTTTGAGCGGTGCACACTTGGTGCAAGCGAGAGTCGTTTAACGTCACTGTATAAACTGCGCCCCTTCACTCCATCAAGGCGCATGTAGAACGTCCGATATTGTGTTGGTATCAATAACTAAGATACTTTTAAGAAAATACTCTGTTGACCAATAAACGTATGTTATATTCTAGTTCACAAGTTCAATCTTCTAATTATGACCAAAAAATGTTGTATAATGACTAAACCAAAACTACCTGATTAGGAAATGTTTCGCGTTCTATGAAAATGAAAATATTTATATGATGGAAAAAAGTAACGCATCTTTTTTATTTCCACCGAAACGACACCAGATACAAAGAGCGCAAAAATTGAATGAATGAACTTCATTAACAAACAACTCAAGACAGAAGGTTACTTCTGTAATTAATGATTATGATGAAATATACAATATTAATGTAAGAGGATACGGGAAGAACATTATAAGAATAGGGAGGATAGATAATGATTGACCTTTGACTTGTAGAAGTTAAGATTTTGGTGTTCATGAAAGTATCCATACGGAAACCGGTTCTACTAAATATGATTTCTTGAGAAAAATCTGAGTGGAACTTACCCTTTACATTTGGAATACGGGGAATATGCGAGTGATTCAACCACGTGTAAGTAGCATGTGTTTTAGTTTTAAAGGTCTGAACTAATTTACACTGAATCTGCAGTGTAAATACTGAGTCTTCCATTGTTATGGTGTCCTATTCTACAGGAATGGACGCTTCTTCCGTTAATAAATACTAACCTGAGTGACATCCGGGAACGCAGTTGTGAGGCAGTCGTGTGACAGTCTAGAGGCAGTCAAAACGCTGCATAACTATACCGTTCGGACTTACACTTCTGCTGATTACTAACACTCTTACTTTGTATATATGTTCTGTTATTCTAATACACTATTGGAACCTACCTTCTTATTTCCATGTTTTTATTTCCTGGCCCAAACAGGCCACAACAACTTGGTGACGAAGATTCGTTACAAAATACACCCACATCGCAAGACCTCAGATAAGTTTTACACCCTACAAAGACTGGATTCCATCGGAGAGAAGTAAATTCAACTCGAAAAGCTTCTTCCCGTGAACAATTGCTATGTGGAACAGACTTCAAAAAGGTTGATTCCTCGATCACTAGAATATTAACCTGTTCAAGTTTAGAGTTAGCAGTTATTATCTCCTCCTATCTGTATGAACTACTTCTTAACGTAACCTTCTACCTCGAGTGACTCCCAAGCCTTGTACAGCGTGAATCTCACTGTAAATAAAAAGCAAGAGAAAGCATTGAAAGCAAGAAAAACATTGGAAAACAGTGAATTTGTGTGAATGGATGGCAAAACAAAGAAAAAGACGGATTCTGAAGAGTCAAAAGTTACTTCGAAGAAAAAATAAAGACCGGAAGTTGTCACATTAAAAAACAAACACCAAAAAATAAAAGGTCATTTCAAGAGTCATGTGACCAGTATTATATATTGGTTCCCAAAGGTGCAGTGGCACTCAGACGATCTTTAAAGAATTGTCGAAAACTGTCTAGATATCCTGAACAATAAAAACAAAGGAGCGAAGAGAATTGTTATATGCATTATTTCCCTTAACTGGAACTCTCCATGTCATAATTACCTCCCTTAATATTATCAGGAAATTACATTTTCAGCAACATTTTACTGAATTGGATTATTAACAAACATCTTCAATACGATTTCCATCATTTGTGATGCAAAAATTGATGCGCTTAGCAAGATTCCCAATTGCCATAAATTTTAGCGCATTCACACTTCATGCGTTCAATCAAGTGTGTTGTATCTGTGATTTTCATGAAAAACACCCCAGAATAAAGAAGTCACTTTCTTCTTTCGACAAAACCATGTTTAATCGTGGAGGTAAAAAAATATAGCTAATGAGATTTCCTATATGTCTGGAATTTAGGGACAACCTGTAGATAGATTTTAACAAAACTAGCCATAAAAATAGGCTATATATCCCAAGGAGTATCATGAGCTATGTAATTTGAGCTTCTTTTTTAAATGATTTTGGTCAATGCTAAGGGTCATGAAAAACTTTTTTAAGAATGACGTTAGTCAATGCTAACGGCCATAAAAGGTAAAAACAATGACCTTGGTCAATGCTGAAGGTCATAAAAGATTTTTAAATGACGTTGATCAATGCTGAAAGCCATAAAATGCTGAAAGCCTTAAAATGTAAAAACAATGACTTTAGCCAATGCTAAGAATCATAAAAATTTTTGAAGAATGACGTTGGTCAATGATGAAGGTCATAAAAAGTAAAAACAATGACCTTTTTCAATGCTGAAGGTCATAAAAGACTTTTTTAAAATGACGTTGGTCAATGCTGAAGAACATTAAAGGCAAAAACAATGCTCTTTGTCAATGCTGAAGGTCATAAAAGGTAAAAAATAGCGTTGGTTAATACTGAAGGTCATAAAATGTTAAAGAAATTTCACCTTCACTAAATACTGAAGGTCATAAAAGATAAAAATATTGATCTTATTCAATGCTGAAGCTCAGAAAATGTAAAGAAAAAAGTTCGAAGAATTAATTTCTTATAGAAGTTAAATATTTATTCACTTGTAAAAATATATTCTTATGAGAGTCAACTAGACAATGGCCGAGCAATTTCCAATCTTTTCACTTTTCTTTTTTTCTCTTTCATTTTTTTTCTCAGTTGGAGTAGATAGACTAAACTATCGCCCGGTTCACACCCCACCCACGTCTATTGTACAGGTGTAGAGGCTCATCCCTTGTCCCCTGTTCAGGATGTGGTTTCCAGCTTTCTCTTTTCCAATCTTTTCACTTTTCTTTTTTTTTTCTTTTTCATTTTTTTTTCTCAATTGAAGTAGATAGACTAAACTATCGCCCGATTCACACTCCACCCACGTCTATTGTACAGGTGCAGAGGCTCATCCCTTGTCCCCTGTTCAGGATGTGGTTTCCGGCTTTCTCTTTTCCAATCTTTTCACTTTTCTTTTTTCTTTTTCATTTTTTTTTTTTTCTCAATTGGAGTAGACAGACTAAACTATCTGCCGGTTCACACTCCACCCACGTCTATTGTACAGGTGTAGAGGCTCATCCCTTGTTCCCTGTTCAGGATGTGGTTTCCGGCTTTCTTTTTTCCAATCTTTTCACGCTTACGTAGCCCCCTGCACATCAGTGGCGTTACCGCCTTGCTCGGGGTGATATGATTAAAAAAAAGTTTCTGAGAGTAAATTAATGTCTGTCTGTCTTTTTATTTAGATAAAATTAGTTCTCCAGAAACATCGGACACTGCTGACGCTTAAAATATAATCCCATTAAGATTTAGAAATTTCAGTCCCCTTCTGTAGGTTGAAGACTGAGGGTTGCGAAACATTAGTTACGTTAAAAAAAATACTGAGCCTCGCTTCATACCTAAGATTTATCTTTAGACTAATGAGAGCCTTGTTGTTCTGGTACGTTCCGTGATAATCAAAAAACTAGTAGTATAGTTTTAACCAAGGGCAAACTTTTCTGGATGGCTGTATGTGTTTTTTAGCGCGTTTAGATTTTATTTTGTGTTGACATAAAACTCAGCTAGGCAACGGCAATAGTTACCAAAAATAACAAACGCAGTTCGCAAATTTGTAATGCGGTTCTATGACGTCACACCGCATGATAGCGCGAAATGACAACAGAACCATGTATTCAAATGCAATATATATATATATATATATATATATATATATATATATATATATATATATATCAACTTGAAGTAGCTATTATATATATATATATATATATATATATATATATATATATATATATATTGTGTAGGATCCGTTCATACCGTCTGATATACTTGATGGTGATGTCGTTGAAAGACAACAAAAAATCACAGTATTTGTTGAATTTTTTATCGGGTCTAAGCTTTCGGCTCACATAAGCCATTATCAAAGAGTAAATATTAACACACAGTAAATATTTACTCTTTGATAATGGCTTATGTGAGCCGAAAGCTTAGACCCGATGAAAAATTCAACAAATACTGTGATTTTTTGTTGTCTTTCAACGACATCACCATCAAGTATATCAGACGGTATGAACGGATCCTACACAAAATTAATAGACAAAACTTGTCTATATTATTCAATGAAACCTGCATTAATGAAAAAATGCTGCCAAAATACACACAATATATATATATGTGTATATATATATTTCAACTTGAAGTAGATGTCATATATATATATATATATATATATATATATAGTGTATCGAGGCAGCAAATAATTTTCTAAACATATACTGTTAAATATAAGAGACAATGAATGTCTATTATGTTTAATCATGAGCCGTTCTAAACGTCGTATTTTGGCTTTAATTTCAGTTGAAAATAAAGACAAAAATTCTCCAACATTTTTTATTAATTTGGTTCTAAGCTTTCGGCTCACATGAGCCATCTTTTTTGTTGACATAAAACTCAGCTAGGCAACGAAACAGTTACCAAAAATAACAAACGCAGTTCGCAAATTTGCAATGCGGTTCTATGACGTCACACTGCGTGATAGCGCGAAATGACAACAGAACCATGTATTCAAATGCAATGTAACGTGTTATGACCGGATTTAAAGGTGATTTTATTAAGTGTGAGTTGTTTGGATTTAATGTACATGGCCTCCAATATCTGAAGGTTCTTTTGACTGTGTGTATGAGTAAGGATTATTGTATTGTATTATTGTATTGCTATTTAGACGGTAATACCATAACATCCACCATCACCGACGATTTTATTTTGTGTTGACATAAAACTCCGCTTGGCAACGGCAATAGTTACCAAAAATAACAAACGCAGTTCGCAAATTTGCAATGCGGTTCTATGACGTCACACCGCGTGATAGCGCGAAATGACAAAAAAAAAACATGTATTCAAATGCAATGTAAATTACGAACTGCATTTGTTATTTTTGGTAACTATTGCCGTTGCCTAGCGGAGTTTTATGTCAAAATAAAATCGTCGTTGATGGTGGATGTTATTGTATTACCGTCTTAATAAACTCTCTGAAGATGGCTCATGTGAGCCGAAAGCTTAGAACCAACTTAATAAAAAATTATCCAAATGTTGGAGAAGTTTTGTCTAAATTTTCGACTGAAATTAAAGCCAAACTGCGACGTTTAGAACGGCTCATGATTAAACATAATAGATATTCATTGTCTTTTATATTTAACAGTATATGTTTAGAAAATTATTTGCTGTTTGAAACACTAAATATAAATAGATATATGTGTGTGCGCGTTTGTGTGTCTCCATTCTAACGATTCCTACTCCTCCGAAACCCTTGGTTTGATTTCAACAAATAATTGGGTCACTTGTCGATCATGACATGAACCTTTGATGTAAGCAAATTTTTTTCAAATCGATTTACCGGCACGGCAAAAATCATAGAAACGCTTAGAATTTATTAACTCTTCTCCCCCCGAGACGCCTTATACGAATTCAACCAAAATCAGGTAACTTGTAGATCAACGTTCGAATCTTTGATGTACACAAAAATTTTCGAATCCATGTACAGGGTTCGTCAAAAACCAACGATAAACATAATTTCGGGTTGTCTTTTATACAAGTACGCACTTGTATGCATTTCTCCAGGACGCTTCACTCAAACTCAACCAAAATCGACTCACTGGTAGATCAAGGTCTGATGTTTGATATACGAACAAAAATTTCAATTGACACACAGAGTGCGGCAAAAATTAATAGAAATATTTGCTTTTTGTGATCGTTTATATCTCCGAATCGCTTAGTTGTATTCCAACAAAAATTGGATCTTTTTTGTAACCGCTACCTTATCATATGCCATAACAATTTCACGTTTTCTGCAAGGTGCCAACCCCTCCGAAGTTGCAGGTTTCAATGCATCCACTTCTGCGTCACAACGTCATCGGATCACATACAGGATCCCGAAACGCCGTACAAATGGCAACAAAGATAAGGACAATAGTCCGAATAAAGTAAATAGTGCAAATACTACCTCATCTCAGAAATATATACAAATAGAATGACCTATTATTAAACGTCGTAATCATTTCTTTTTAAGAAACTTCGGCCAATCAATCACTTAGAAAGACCTGGGAGAATGGAATCATAAACTTGTGACAAAGCTTGCAAAAGATAATTGAACAAATTGCATATAGTGATTGTCTCCAACTCACTCTCAAGTTATGATTGATCTAGCGATCAAGTTTTCCGAACATTAGACCAAGTCAAGGTGCCCTCTCTTCGGTTACACATAAAATTTCATTGTAAACACATCAATAATCTGAAGAAGTCTCCCCGAGAAACGAAACGGGTAACAGAATTTATATTTGTCACTCAATTACCCACATACAGATCTATATATGTGATTTTATTTAGTTACAATTGACCGAGCGAGATAAGCTGGCTAACAATTACACTATGTCGAAGTGTCCACAAATGATTTTCTTAGTGTAGTTTATATGTGACACAAAGCCGAAAAGTGTGGAACACTCAGCAACGATCGATTAGCGAGACAAGCTTATTAACCATTACATCACAGTGAAGTGCCCACAGATGATTTTCTTAGTGTAGTTTAGATGTGACACAAAGCCAAAGAGTATAGTAACTTGTTAGGATCTAACTCACTAATCCACAAGTCCGAAAGTCTAACACTGTGGGGATCAAATTCAATAATCGGTCGTTATTGATCTCGCCAGACGACCTTGCTATTAAACTAAGTCGAAGTGACCACAAATGGCTTAGATGTGGTCAGTCAGTTAGTTAAGTACCATACGTGATACACGCTTGGGCGATCATGTCTCGAAAGAGACATGACTGACTGGGCAGAAGATTATCCCGCAGTAGGTTGCCATTGCTTTCTGCGGTAGACTGGTTGCCAGCCAAGGCTATAGAACCCAATCTGTCCTGTTATTTAACCCATAACTGGAAGGAAGAGACGGATTAATACCTTTCCCAAGGGTATTTGCACGTAAGTGAATACAATGGATTCAACTGGAATTCGAACTCGGCACCCCGGTTTCTCGTTCCGTGCCGATATCCATTGTACCACAACGCACATCCATCAGTCAGTTACGTGCCATACGTGATACAGGCTTGGCGATCATGTCTCGAAAGAGACATGACTGACTGGGCAGAAGATTATCCCGCAGTAGGTTGCCATTGCTTTCTGCAGTAGACTGGTTGCTAGCCAAGGCTATAGAACCCAATCTGTCCTGTTATTTAACCCATAACTGGAAGGAAGAGACGGATTAATACTTTTCCCAAGGGTATTTGCGCGTAAGTGAATGCAATGAATTCAATTGGAATTCGAACTCGGCTCCTCGATTTCTCGTTCCGAGCCGATATCCACTGCACCACAACGCACATCCTAGATGTGGTACTATGTCTAAATAACTAAATATGTAAATATTATCATTAAAATTCAGTTAAAATACCTTACGAATGTAAGAAGAATGAGGCTTGGTAGAAGGGATTATATAGTTTTTGGAGTTGTACAAGGAATCGATTATTTTTCAGTATCTTTAGTTTGAGTTTGAGTTTGGGTTTAAATTTTGTTTAACGGCATATCAACTTCTGTGGGTTATTTAATGCCAAAAAGGTGGGGTTTTAAGGTATTTATTTAATGTTCGGTTATAATGAGAAAGTTGATTTAGTCAGTTGGAGTTTGAGATTTGTTAAACGGCATATCTGTGGGTTATTTAATGCCAAAAAGGTGGGGTTTTAAGTTTGTTTTTTAATGTTCAGTTATAGTGAGAAGGTTGAATTTGTCAAATTTTAATGCAAAGTTTTTGTTTTTATTTTTTATTTTATAAAACTGAAAATGTCTCCTAATTGTGTACTCAAAAATGTTTTGCTGAGAATAATTTTTCTCCTTCAAAAATGTGTTACGGTAATATTTTTTTCTTCAAAAACAAATTGTTGGTAATATTTTTCCTCAAAAATGTATATTTTTCTATAAAGGTCTATGTTTATGTTTATAGTATGTTTATATATATCAGTGTTTTGACATCAGTTTGGGGGTTAACTATTTGCCCATAGCTGGGACCGTAACAGGTGCTACCACTCCGGGTGGACCTGGGAACAACAGCAATTAAGAGGTGGTTCTAGGCTCCTCACAACCTCCCAATCAGAGGCCTTGCTGCAGGATGCAGTTTACCGTCATGCCCAGGACCGTATCTTTAGTGACGGATTATGTATGAGTTTCTCTTGAGCTCCCAATTGACGTTCGCGACAAGTATGTATGTATGTATGTATGTATGCCGCATTCACCCTAGTCGGGTTGAGCGGGCTTCCTCCCTGACGGAGCAAGTCTCATTGGGATTTGTTTAAGGGCAGGGTCCCAAGTCCTACCCCGTTATTTAACCCATAACTGGAGGGAACGGACGGATTAATGCCTTTCCCAAGGGTACTAGTGCGCAAGTGAGTGCAGTGTGCTCGACTGAAATTGGAACTCGGCTCACCGATTTCCCCCTCCAAGCCGACATCCACCGCACCACAACGCACATCCGTATGAGTTTCTCTTGAGCTCCCAATTGACGTTTCTCGATTATGTATGAGTTTCTCTTGAGCTCCCAATTGACGTTCGCGACAAGGAGCCGTATTAAGACAACAACCGTTCATTCTGACTGGAGTAAATTTAGGGTCTGTTCTATGATAATGAAGCATTGCGAGCTTTATTTTAGAGGTATTGAATGTTACATGCTAGTTTGTTTTTCCTTCGTTGAGCTCTTCGGGCTGGATTAAAAGAGAGGTCAGCTGCCAGGCTCTGATCAATTGTGTTTCAACCATGACTTGAACCGAACTCTTTCGGCCAGTTTATCATAGATCGCTTGTCGGCATTTATATAAGCTGATCTAAAATAGGAGACAATGTCAGAATTTTCTGTAAAAGGATTATCTAATTCAGTAAATGACAAAGCAGTCCATTTGAACACAAATAACCTGACCTCCCACGCCGATTCTGTAGTCCGACAACGAAGTCAGTTTATCTGACCTGTCGCTTTGACTGGGTGGAACTATTAACACCATTCCAGTAATGTTCACATTCTCTGTAATCAGGCAGTCAAACGGCGACAGGGCGTGGAAAAATAGTCAAGTCTAAAATTTCTGTCTATATTTTCTTTACTTTTCCCCCTTTTATTTTTCTTTCTTTCTAGGATATCTTTAACGGTGTATTTTGTGATTTCCGCTTACTTTGTAAAAGGGGATATCACTCTACTGCTTTATTATGCGGAGGCTCAGCTGATCTCCATGGTAACCTCTTTTCAAAGGTTTTGATTGGCTAAGACAGAAACACATGAACGCGTCGCTTTTGTTTTTACTTTTTCTTCCTTTTTAATTACTGATTTAGTCGACAGTCATCTTCTTTTCTCTCCTTTTCTCTCCTTTTCTCTCCTTTTCTCTCTGAATTCTCCTTTCTCACTCTCTCTTACTCTATTTCTGGTGACATCTGTTAAAAATGAATGAATAACACATGTTAAGTTCCTTGACACCCATATTTCTTGTGACAAAACGAAATAAAAATGGAAATGTATGCATTTAAAGAATTCACATCTTATGGGAATCCTTTTATATATAATTATGTTTATCCCGTAAAAGGCCCAAGAGCCACTCAAGTAAGTGAGTTAGAGTATAAAATGCACAGTACAGTTTACGAAGATGTTATGGAGACACGGTGGAGTAATCGTTACTGTGGAATCAGAGAGCTGAGTTCTAATTCCATTCGAGTTTATTACAAGATAAGAAATAATTTTAATGATAAATATTTAGTTATTTAGACATGGAGCCACATCTATGCCATTTGTGGTCACTTTGACGTAGTGTAATAGCAAGCTTTTCTCGCGAGATCTATTTCTTTTCATCTATTTTCTTTACATCTATGTTTATCCCATATGAAGGAAAATAGTAGGACAGACTGGGTCTTAGGGCCTTGTCTGTCAAAAAGAGAGGAAAAATCGGCATCCAAACCTGGAAAAAGGAAATTGTGAATTCAAACCAGACTCTTTAAGAACCATAAATGAAAGTGATTTGGAATTGGAAGGAAAGCAGTGATAGCATCATAAAAATTCAGCATGTGAATTTAGTAAATACCAAGTGCTTCCTTGTTTTCTATATTCTTTAAAGCAAATTCAGTATAGCAGATAAAAAAATTGAACATAGACTAGGCTGCGTTAGAGGTAGTTTCACACAACACCACAAATTGCTAAAAAAATCAAAGCATTTAAAACTTCCTCGCCAGATCTAGACTTTAATATAATATCTTGACCTGATGTGGCTTCCCACTGTCTTTTCTACTAGTATTTTCATGGCAACTGCTCTGACGTTCTTTTTTCTCAAGTTCCCCGACCAAATGTACTTACGCCTGCTACTAGATTGGCGTCAAGATCCCACCCTTTTACCGTCAAAATAGTTAAATTTAATCATCTATTCTACTCTAACAGTTTCTTTTCCCGTTTGTAGAACTCCTTTCCGTTTGCTTGCTTCCCTGATAGCTACAATCTCTAAAAGTTTAAATGCAACGTCAATTGTCATCTTCTATCTCCTTGATTCCTATTCATTTTTCTTCAACATTCCCTGTACCTTTCTTTTTTTCTTTTTTTTTTTTTTTGCTGTAACTCCCTGCGCACCAATGGCGGTCTTGCCTTTTTTGGTGTAAAGTGATTATAAAAAAATTACTTTGAGCGAGCGAAAACTATAGATCCTGGCAAAGTTGACACTTCTTCGAACTTTGAAAATTGGCTCTACAGAATCTCAAAAAACTTTACCAAATTACAAAAACTACATCACTTAAGGAATTTCAACAGTAGCAACAACTGAAATGGATAGAACATGTAACTCAAAGAGAAAATAATGGCCCAATCAAGATGTCGATATTCCACACTACTTCAAATAAAAAGTTAGGAAGGAAACATTTATCAATACGTTACGGTAGTAAAGAAAGAACTTAAGCCGAGTTGACAGGTCGGGACTAATAACATTGCAGATTCTTTGAATTTTATCAAGAATATATGACAAGAGAACTAAACCAGATGTGGGAGCAATGTTCAAAGCAAGAACGAATGGTAAATTTAAAAATATGTAAGCTAGTTTCTGGCAAGGAGAATTGTCTAGCACGACATAGTGAATCAACTTTCTTGGCTGCAGACTTATCGATTGTTTCAATATACTCTTTTTTTTTTCATATTGAAAGTGCATTTACGTCACATAATGTTATGGAACAAGTGAATATCACTAGAAAGTATGTAGCGTTTATGGGTAAGGAGTTATAACTGGACGACAAGTATGAAATCTGTTCGCAAAGTTTGGATGCTGAAGTAACGTCGTTGAAAGCAAAACGCAGACCGAAGCGTACATCTAACTTTGAAGATGAAGCTCTAAAGTTATTAGTGGAAAGCCGTCCACAGCAAAAGGACTTGGAAATTAATAAAGACATTAAACACATTTCCGTCAAAACACATTTACCTCAAAGTATGTAGCGTTTATATGTAAGGAGTTATAACTGGACGACAAGTATGAAGTCGGTTCGCAAAGTTTTGATACTGAAGGAACGTCGTTGGAAGCAAAACGCAGATCGAGGTGTACATTGAATTTTGATGATGAAGCTCCAAAGTCATTTGTGAAAAGTCGTCTACTGCAAAAGGACTTGTAAATTAGTAATGACTGTATACACATATCAATCTATCATAGACTTATACAGTTAAGATAGGGATAATCATGATGAATATATAATTGAATCAAATATAAATGGGCTTTATTTCTTCTTCTTCTTCTTCTTCTTCTTCTTCTTCTTCTTCTTCTTCTATGTGTTGTGCCCCTTCAGGACGTTGGCGATCATGACCTTCCAAATCTTCCTATCCCTAGTGGATCGTAGCACTCTTTCTCCTGCTATCACACCCAAACACCGCTCTGACATCCATTTGCTCAAGCGCCTCAAGTATGTCACGCATTGGTTTCCTCTGTCTTTCTTTCCTTCTATCTGACCTGTGAGTATCAAATTTCCCAAGCCCACATTCTTCATTACATGTCCGAGGAACTTCAGCTGTTTTTCCTGATGTTAGGTCTTAGTTTACTTTTCGTTTTCACCCTCTCCAAAACTCATCAGAATCCTTCTGTAGAACTACAATCCAGTTGCGTCAAGTCTCTCCTTCATCTTTGAAGAGATTGTCCAGCATTCACTGTCATATTGAAAAACAAACATCACATAGCAATCCAGTACTCTCTTCTTTGTTTCTAGTGAAAGTTTCCTGTCTCTTAATACTTTACTCAGCTTCTGGAATGCAACCTTCGTCATGCCAATTCGCCTTCGGATCTCTGTGTCACACTTTCCGTCTTCTGTTAGCACACTTCCCAGGTATTTAAATTTTTGTACCTGCTTGATGTTTTGTATCCCCCCACCTCTATTTGGCATTTTGGGCTACTCTTTTTGCTGATGACCATGCATTCAGTTTTCTTGTAGTTTATTTGTAGTCCTTAGTTTCTAGTCCTTAGCTTGCTAAATTTAACTGTTTTATTTTTTGCTAATTTTTATTGTTGCCATATTCACAACGTTTAGAAAGTTGTGAGTATGGCAACAAAGATGAGGACAACAGTCTGAACAATGTAAATAATCTAAAAAGGGAAGATGTGTAGAGTCGGCTTAGTCGTTTACACAACTTTGTTTCTAGGAATCTTTTCCTGGCTGTCAGTACTCTACTCAGCTTCTGCAATTCGACGTTAAAACTCAGTGTTGCACTTTTCATTTTCTGTTAGAACACATCCCAGGTATTTAAATTACCTGATTGATTTTTGTATCCTCCGCCTGTAGTTAGTATTTTGGGCTCCTCCTTTTACTAATGACCATGCATTCAGTTTTCTTGTAGTTTATTTATAGTCTTTCCTTTCGGCCTTCTTCAGCTACCTTCTGTAGGAAGTTTTTTTAGTTTCTTTTCCATGTCTGGTATAATCTGCGTATTTTATATTGTTCAGATTGTGGCCGACAGTGACGAATCCTGGCATAACTTCTAGAGCTTTCAGAATTGTCTAGCTGTATAGATCCGGTGAAAAGATACATTCTTGTTTTACGTCCCTTTTCTATCTTTGTATATCTGCTGAACTATAGAAGGTAATTTATTTTTGTAATAAAGAAAAAAACAGCATATAAATACATTGGTCACACAAAAAGTTTATTAAATAAACGTCTACCTACTTGAGTGATCTTAGTTTGATAAGGAAGCACTAGCACACTTATACCAAACACCCGCTACCACGAAAATAAAGTCCCTGTAAATAATACATTTTAAAACATCTAATTGTAAAGACAATTAAAGATAATGGAAGATCTTTTTAAAAAAAAAACAGGAAAGATTTACACTCACCACGAGTTCCTATGATAATCGTCGTAGTCTATTAAGACGTTTAAAAGGTGTTGCAGCATGGAATTATTAATACTTCTATAGAACACAGGTTAGAATGCAAACGCAAAAATGTTACTAACAACTAATTTCTTGAAAATAGCTAAGTAGTAAACAGAGTAAGCTAGAGACAATAATCAATACGGACTGCTTCCTTCTATGTGCCATGTCCCTTCAGAAAGTAGGCGATCATGGCCCTGCACATCTCCCTATCACTAGTGGATCTTCAGACGTCTTCTCCTGTTACCACACTCAAACCACGCTCAGTAATCCACTTGCACAAGCCCGTCAAATAAGTTACGCGCTGTTTTTCTTCACCTCTCTTTCCCTCTCTCTGAACTGTGAGTATCACAATCTCCAAGCCCCCATTTCTCATTACATGTCCCAGAAACTTCAGCTCTTTTTTCCTGATGGTTAGTATAAGTTTCCTTTTCGTTTCCATCCTGTCCAAAATCTCGTCATTGCTAACATGTTCAGTCCATGGTATCATCAGCATCCTGCTGTAGAACCACATTTCGGTTGCTTCAAGTCTCTCCTTCATCTCTGAGGGGATTGTCCAGTATTCACTGTCACATTGTAGAACAGCCATTACATAACAATCCAGTGCTCTCTTCTTTGTTTCCAGCGTAATTTTCCTGTCTCTTAATACTCTACTCAGCTTCTGGAATGCATCATTGGCCATGCCAATTCGCCTTTGGATCTCAGTGTCGCACTTTCCATCTGTTAGAATATTTCCTACGTATTTAAATTTCTCTACCTGCTTGATTTTAATATCCCCAGCCTGTAGTTGGTATTTTGGGCTCCTCCTCTTTTTACTAATGACCATGTATTCAGTTTACTTGTAATTTATTTATAGTTCTTCCTATCCGCTTTCTTCAGCTACCTTCTGTAGGAGGTCTTCTAGTTTCCTTTGCGTGTCTGCTGTCAGCGCTGTATCATCTGCATATCATATATTGTTCAGTTTGTAGCCGCAGATGATGAAGCCTGGCATGACTTCTAGAGATCTCAGAATTGCCTCGCTGTACGAGTTAAATAGATCCGGTAAAAAGACACTTGCTTGTCTTACACGCCTTTATATCTTTGTATATCTGCTGACCTCGTTTTTCTGTCCGTATGTAGGTGGTTTGCTGCAAGTAAAGGTTCTTGATTACTCTAATGTCTTCTTAGTCTTCATAAAAATGTAAAAACACTAAAAAGCCTTATTAAAACACTCATAACAATTTTCTAGTTCGACACATTCAATTAAACATGTATAAACAAATGACTGCAGCCAATATATATATATATATATATATATATATATAACTGTCTACTTATATAGACATCTGGTTCTGTTGACATTTAGGTTTCTTACGCGGTGTGACGTCATAGAACCACATTAAAAATTTACGACCTGCGTCTGCTATTCGGTGACTGTTATCGTCGCATATCAATGTTTTATGTCAACACAAAATAATATCATCTATGATAGTGGGTTTCTTTATGCTAACCTCTCTGTAAATTCTCTAAAGATGGCTCATGTCAGCCGAAAGCTTGGAACAAGCACAATAAAAAAAAATATCCACATCTTGGAAAATTTTTATCTTTATTTTCATCTAAAATTAAAGCCAAAATACGATGGTTAGAACGATTCATGATTAAATATAACAGACATTCATTGTCTATTATATTTAACAATATATGTTTTGAAAATTATATGCTAACACGATACACTAAATATATAACTGCATATATATATATATATATATATATATATATATATATATATACATACATAATCTCTCTACAAATATACATAACTCTTTATTCATATATATATGTGTATATATATATATATATATCATATCTTCAGTCAACATGTTACATTAAATAGACATATTATGACTATAATCTTTAATAAAACACACACACACACACACACACAAACACACACACACACACACACATATATATATATATGTATATATATATATATTTTTTTAATCGTATCACCCCGAGCAAGGCGGTAACGCCACTGATGTGCAGGGGGGCTACGTAATAGTGAAAAGATTGGAAAAGAGAAAGCCGGAAACTACATCCTAATCAGGGAACAAGGGATGAGCCTCTTAACCTGTTCAATAGACGTGGGTGGAGTGTGAACCTGGCGATAGATAGATCTATCTACTCCAATTAGATAGATCTATCTACTCCAATTAAATATATATATAAACAAAAGGAAACCCTATCTTAGCCAACGAAGGATTTTATCACGGCAAATATTTGTCCTCTGAAGGATTTCACCAAGGCAAATGTTTGTCGTCTGAAGGATTTTATCAAGTCAAATGTTCCTGAGAGGACGGAACACATCGGCTAGATTTTATCCTTTTGTCTTTATTCCTATTGATCTTTTACATATATACTCTATCTGAATTATTTTTCACACACACACACGCGCGCGAGCACACACAGGCACAGACGCATACGCACACGCGCGCGCTCGCAGACACACACACACACACACACACACACACACACACAAAGCACACACACACACACAAATATATATATATATATTTGTATAACTGTATGTATGTTAAGCAGTCAATTTAAATCGACATCATTTTGTTACTATAAACGTTTTATTATTTGGGTAGATAACCCTGAATTTTTGTTGTTTTGCTTTTTTAAGGAAAACGTTTTTCTACCGTCTTAAAAACTGAAAGTTTTTATAATGAAAATGTGTCTTCAAGCAGGAATACGACTCGTCTTGGTTTATTAATCTGAGAACGTTTCATTTATTATTTCATATTTGTTTTGTGTCGTTCATTCATCTAACTGTTGTACAAGATGAAGATTGTTTGAGAAAAAAAAGAATTCACGTTTATCTCCAAAGCTGTTTTTAACTTTTGTTTGCTACATGTCCACCATAATTGTCTGCTTGGAACTGATCAGCTGATTGGAAGTGGGTGCACGAATTTTTCAATGTCAAACTTTTTTTTATAACCGAGAACAGAATAACTTTGTATGCTTTTGTTGATTATAGAATGATTATTAAACTAAATTTTTTTTTAAATGATGAAAAGAATGAAACCCCATGAATGTAACTGCAGTTAAATAAGCAACGGATATTGTGTCAAATTTAAACAAGATGGCGCCGAGTGGTTAGGACAAAGACGCAGTCGCGTAGTGACTCATCGTTGTTTCAGTGACTAGTTGTAGTAGAAAGAAAAACAAAAGAATGGAGAATTTTAAAAAATAGCGGAAAGGCTAGAGAGGGGAGAAATGACGTGAAGTGTCAAAAGAAATGAAAAGAAAGAGACTCTAAGAAGCCATGTAAACAAAACACTAGAAAAGAAGACATAGAAAAGAGGAAAATAATTTAAAGTCAAAACAATGACAGGTGTTGAAGATGGAATAGACAGAAAAGCAATCAAATAAAGACGTTAAGATGAATCTAAAAAGATGGAAGACAAAAACAAACTAATACAAAAATTTTTTTTAAAGTTAAAAAGAGAAAATATTAGACGAACAAAGAACAAGGGGTGGGAAGTAACGTTATTTAAGCACTTTATTATTAAATAACGTGTATTGCAAAAAAAAAAAATGCGTCTTTAATAAGATGCTAGAAGAGTCCCAAAATGGTATTTATTTCTTTTTTTAGATTATTATTGTTTCGTTAATATGGTGGTATTATAACTGTGAGTTTAGTTCCTCAGTCGGGTAGTAAGGATTTTAACTCAGTTGAAACAGGGCGATAAATAAGCAGTATTAAAATGGACAAGAACAAAACGAGATATCCCGAGACATGAATTACAGATAAGGAACAATTTATGCACCTCTATTTCATAAAGGGTTCAGTTGAAAATTCCCTGAGAGTAACCCCAATCGAAAGAAGGTCAGTAGATAAGATTGCCAAAAATGGTGCTATTATAGCTACGATGACTAATCCGAATGTAAATAATAAATTATAAATGTATGTTGCGTTGGCCTTGGCATTACGTTGGCCTTGGCATTACGTTGGCCTTGGCATTGCGTTGGCCTTGGCATTACGTTGGCCTTGGCATTACGTTGGCCTTGGCATTGCGTTGGCCTTGGCATTGCGTTGAAGCAACACACGACCACCGAAGTTAAGCAGCGTTGACCCCGTTCGGTATCTAGAAGTCAGTCAGTCAGTTAAGTGCCATACGTGATACACGCTTGGGCGATCATGTCTCGAAAGAGACATGACTGACTGGGCAGAAGATTATCCCGCAGTAGGTTGCCATTGCTTTCTGCGGTAGACTGGTTGCTGACCAAGGCTATAGAACCCCATCTGTCCTGTTATTTAAACCATACCTGGAGGGAAGAGACGGATTAGTACCTTTCCCAAGTTAATGCAAGGAATTCAACTAGAATTCAAACTCGGCTCTCCGATTTCTCGTTCCAAGCCGATATCCACTGCACCACAACGCACATACCTAGAAATACTTTGTCTTAATAGTGAATCACTCAGCGCCATCTCATTTAAATTTGACACAATATCCGTTGCTTATTTAACTGCATTTACATTCACTGGGTTTCTTTCTTTTGATCATTTTTTTTCAATTACGTGCCATTATCCATTACACTTTTTCTTCTTCCTGTGCCGTGTTCCTTCAGGACGTAGGCGATCATGGACCTCCACTTTCTCCTGTCCTTTGTCGCTCTTAATATTTTTCTTCTTGTTATCTCTCCCAAGTTCCGCTCCGACATCCATTTACTCAAGCCGATTAAATATGTCTCGTGCTGCCTACTCCTGTCTCTTTCCCTCTATCCGTCCTGTAAGTATTAAATTCTCTAAACCCTCCTTCCTCACTGCGCGTCCCAGAAACCTCAGCTGTCTCTTCCTGATGCTAAGCATAAGTTTTCTTCTCGTTTGCATTATCTCCAACATATTGTCGTTGCTCGCGGTCCATGGTATCCTAACCCCACCGGTCTATAAAAGCTTCCAGCACCTGGTATTCCCAAGCGGTCAACCACCAGACTCGACTTCGTAGATCGTACGGTAACTGGTGTTTTAAACGTAACGCGACCGTAAGCTCTTTCTTTTTACTGTTACAACTTCCACATAAAGTACATAAAGTACTAGTACCATTTGCAGGAGAAAACAAAGCTAAAACGGTTAATATAGGGAGCCGTTTTAAATAGATAACCCTGAACTGTTTGCTCTGTAGCAAATTTAAATGGGTTTTTATCCATCAAAAGCAAAAACTATAAAAAAAAAATATTCAGGGCAATAAAACAAAAGCCGGGAAACAGCTTTGGGCCTATTTTTTTTTATCAAATGTCAACAGATGTGGACAATGTGTTAAGCTAAACAGAATAGAATCATAGAGGAAAGGATGAACGGTAAAATTGCAAAGGGTTTGAGAAAGAAAAAACAATGCAAAGAAAGTAAGCAGAAAGAATATTGGAGAACGAAAGTGGCAGAAAGGGAGATAACTCGAAGAGATCCAAAACGAAAGAAAAATGAGAGATTGTAATAAAGAGCCAAACAAAAGAAAAAAAAGATAGAAAGAAGAGGGAAGAAATAACCGGATAAATTCAGAAATCACGAAGATAAAAATAATAATGATAATTAACCGGAGAAAAGCAATGAAATAATTGACAGATGGGAAAAGTAACAGAAGCCAGAAAATAAATAAAAAAAAGACTAAACACATGAAAAAGATCAGAAGTTTCATTAGTAAGTGAAAGAAAAACATAATAAAAAAGGCGGAAATTGGCTAATTTGATTAAGGAAAACAGAAAAAATGAGGTCACTTTACTCTGGCACAATACTAAAAACGTTGACCCCTGAAAGAAAAAAAAACTTACAATAGTAATCATCTACAGAACAAACTTCCTAAACATTGTTTCACAATGAGTTTATATACATATTTACTAATCCCACTTAATCTCGCACAAATTAAAACTCGAATTTAAATGTCAGGTGGCACAACGAGATCTATTGGTACAATATAACCTATTAATATCTGCCACATGGTTGGTACATCGGTGACTAAACCGATCCGATCGCCAGGATTTTTTTTTTTTTTTTTTTGTAGTCAGCCAGGAGAATAAAAAACAAGACATTTCAAAGGGTGGATGAACTTTCAGCCGCCATCTAACACAATGGGGCAGACTAAGGTCCATAGCAATGTACGCAGCCAGCGCAGTGATAACTTGGCATCGCTGGGGAGAGGACTTCCTAGACTGATGTCAACGGCCAGGTTAGTTGATCTGTGGAATCTGTAAACACTTCGAGGGATGTTGGTTTACAACTTCAACAAGTGGTGCTGTTGAGATTTCAGCAGCAAGTGGGTTTTGCGAAGTGGAATTGCTAAACCTAGTTCAACCGGTGTTTAATTCAAAATCGTCCTTCTCCTAGACTGTTTGCTAACCAAGGCTAGGAAACTCAGTTTGCCCTGGTATTTAACTCATAAGTTGTGGAGATAAAAGATGTATTTATAGCTTCCCAGGGGCATTTGTGTGAAAGTGATCGGAACGTCCTCGTCTGGATTATCACATCGACAACCGCTTCCTGTGACGATTTTGCAAAATCACTTTGCCGTGTCTCTGCTCATCTAGCGGCTATTTTTTCTTCACTGCTCGTCTGAAAAGCATCAATTGTAATCTATAGCGATCACCTGTACGATTATCAAGTAGACGGGTGGACGATGAAGAAGAAGGTGAGTGAGAAAGAGAGAGGCAATAATAATACGATCGCTTGACATTTGTCAAGGGTACGTGTTAACTACGCTCGTATTTTTCTCGTATTCTTGTTTCGTCTTTTTATTTCGTTTTCTGAGGCTCCGAACAGGGCATTTGAGAATTCCCTCCCGGATGTGATTCTGGGCTTTCCATTGGACGACAAACAAACTTCGCGTTGGCTCGCGAAAAGAGTCCGTAAAAAAAAAATTTTTTGTTTTGTTTTGTTGTGTTTTGTCTTTTTTTTTTTTGTTTTTTTAGATGTTTCTTAGTTTTCTATTGGCCGAAAAAAATTCGCGTCGAGGTGTGAAATTTCGCGAGTTTTGTGTGTACTAAGCAAAGTTTGTAAATTCGAGAAAATTCGTTTTTTTTTTAACAAAATCAATGAGTCAGTGCTTAGCATTTGAATTTTTAAAAATATACTTGTTTTGTTCACTACAAACCCACTACTCAGTTACAATTGTTGTAGTGAGACAATCATTACACTTGTCGTTAGACACTGTTGCTGAGTATGTTTTAAAAAAGAAACAAAACAAACAAAAATGTTTAAAATGTGCTGAATATACTTAAATAAGAAAAAAAGGAAAACAATGAAAACAATTGAGATTGAGTTTAAAAAGAAACAAAGCTAAAAAAAAGAATTTAAAAATGGTGCTGAATATATTTAAATAAGAAAAAAGGAAAAGAATAAAAACAATTGTCACTGAGTACGGTTAAAAACATGAAAAATGACAAAAACCAAAGTATCTGTGACTGAGTGTGTTTAAAAAAGAATAAAAAGAATTTTAAAATTGTAGCTGAGAATTTTTTTTTTAAATTTTAAAAACTGTCATTTAACATGTTTACAAAAAAAAAGAAAAAAGGATATGTATGGTGCAACTATCGAGAAATTAACTAAAACCTAAGTCTAAGCTTGATGAAACTTTCTCTCTGATGCTGAAAGCTATACAACATCTCTTGAAGACACCACCAACTAAATTCCTGCCCAATCTCTAATATCAGGTAGGTGCAAAAGTTTTTAAAATTTCATCTTGAAAATGAAAAACTGTGTTTTTGAAAATCTTTATTCATAACAATAACGACCTTTGCTCTGTAATAACAATAACGACTTTTGCTCTTCATTCCCTCTGCTCAACATGATCTTTTTGGAATGAAGTCCTGCTCTCGGTTGCTAAACTGGTGGTTCTCCTCGATTTATCCACGATCGCCGACGTTTAACGTCATGGTAGAGAATCCACTTCTCATCACCTGTGACAAGCCTACCCAAAAATGGTGTCTGAAGGTGTCGTGAAAGCAAAGATTCGCAACAAGAAACACGTTGCATTTGCATTGGAACCTCTGTGAAACTCATAGAGTAGAGTATGCCGAATGTGTTCTTTAGATGGAAAGAACATGAGTGAGAATATTGCAGAAAAATAGGAATGATGCTTTAATAATCTGAAAGAAAAAGTTATAAATTAATCATGGTTATATGTTTAAGTAATAAAATAAATTACAATGAGTTAAAATGCCCTTTTTACAAACCGGCTTTTATACCGACCTAATATTTCTACAATCTGACGAGAAGGCATAATGCACTTTGCGAGACAGTGCTGGTGAGCAAAACAAGAACTTGTGAGTGAGCTACTATTCTGGAAACCTAGCCATGAAGCAAGACGGATTGACCAGCTATGTTATGACACAGAAAACTACACTAATGACCTTGTTGAAGGACTGTGCTGATTAGTGTAAATATCTAAGCTACTTCGACCGAATATTAAACACTTAAAAATTTAAATAGAAAAAATTTGTGGAAATTGAAAACAAGAATAATACCCGTGATAGTAGGTGCGCTTAGAATGATAAAAAAGAAACAAAACAAAACATTGAAAGAATCTGTGGAAATCCCAGCTTAAGAGATCTGCAAATTATTATATTGTTAAGTACAGCCCACACGCTAAGAACTTTGTCCGTGTAACGCGGCTTACGGCCTATCACGTTGAATACACAGGTTCTCGCTCGATCACCAAAGTTAAGCAACGTTGAGCCTGGTCAGTACTTAGATGGGTGACCGCTTGGGAATACCAGGTGCTGTAAGCGTTTATGAACGGATGTGCGTTGTGGTGCGGTGGATATCTACTCGGAAAGAGAAATCGGGGAGCCGAGTTCGAATTCCAGTTGAATACCCTGCATTCACTTAAGCACTGGTACCCTTGGGAAAGATATTAATCCGTTCCTTCCCTCCAGTTATGGGTGAAATAACAAGGGTAGGACTTGGGGACCCTACCCTCAAAAACAAATCCCAATGAATCTTGCAAAACAAAAACAATAAAACAAATAAACTAAATAAAACAAATCAAAACGATTTTCAGCATTAAATGGCCTAATGAAGGTTGATATGCTGGTTAAATGAACCAACCAACCAACCAACCGTGTAACGCTTGTGATGATTTTCTTCTATGTGCCGTGTCCCTTCAGGACGTAGGCGATCATGGCTTTCCACATCTCCCTATTACTTGTCGCTCTTAATACACCTTCTCTTGTTATCACACTCAAGCCCTGCTCCACCATCTATCTACTCAAGTACATCAAGTATGTCATGCGTTATTTTCCCTTGTCTCTCTTCTCCTCTATCCGTCCCGTGAGCATCAGATTCTCCAAGCTCTCCTTCCTCATTACATGTCGCAAAAACTTCAGCTGTCTTTTCCTGATGTTAAGTATCAGTTTCTTTTTCGTGTCCATCTTCTCCAAAACCTCCTCGTTGTTCATATGTTCTATCCATGGTATCCTCAGCATCCTTCTGTAGAACCAGAAGTCTTTCTTTCATCTTTGATTGTCCAGCATTCGCTGCTATATTGAAGGACAGATATCACATAACAATCCAGTACTTTGTTACCTACGGAATTTTCCTATCACGTAATACTCTAATCAGCTTCTGGAAGGCACCTTTAACCATGCTAATACGCCTTCGGAGTTCCGTATCGTACTTTTCATTCTGTTAGAACAGTTCTCAGGTATTAAAATGTCTGTACCTGCTTGATTTTTTGGGCTCCTCTTTTTACTGATGACCATGAATTCAGTTTCCTCGTAGTTTATATGCAGTCCTTTCTTTCGGCTTTCTTTAACTACTTCCTGTAAAAGGTCTTGTAGTTTCCTTTCCGTGTTTGCTATCAGGACTGTATTATTTGTATATCTTATATTGTTCAGATTTTAGCTGCCAATGACATATACCAGCAAGATGTCTTGCTGTATAGGTTGAATAGATCTGGTGAGAAGACATATCCTTGTCTTACACCCCTCTCTTTGTGTATATCACGTATGGCACTTAACTGACTGACTGACCAGGAAATTAAAATTTGACTTACATCCATTCATTTTTCTTTCAGTCTACGGTTTCGTTTTAACTGGAAACAATTATTGCTTTTAGTCTTTCGTGCCAACGTTCAAACAGTCTTTGCTCCAGGACCATGGATTAGTTTTAAAGCTTTCTTTACACCCGAGCAACGCCGGGCTATACTGCTAGTTAAAAATAAAAAAAAGTAAAATTGAAAAGAGTAAATAAAAAAGATGTTTGTTTAAAAGAAAAAAAGAATTCCAACGATGTAAAAAAAAAACGAGAAAGTTGTTAATTCAATTAAACTTCACTTTTACCATTTCTGTTCTTCGCATAACATTCTGCACTGAACCAATATTTGCCTTACATGTCCAGAAAGGAATCGCAAAATGGTGACGGATTTCTTAGATATTTATTTATTTTAATGAACAACTTACATTTACAAAATTCTAACTTTACACTCTTCTTTAATTATCTAAACTTATTTATTGTCTGTGTGTGTCCGTTACCTATAGACACCAAAACGGCTGAACCGATTTTCTTGAAAATGTTGTATTATGAGTGTCTGCGAGTGTTCTTAGCAAGGTTTTGTGTCGAAAATCGATAATCGAAAAGATCGGGTTATAGAAGGAATGGTCCGATTTTAATCAAATTTGATACACTCATAGACAAAGACATAAGAAACGATATTCAGAAGTTTCAAGGTTGCAGTCCTTACAATAGTGAGGAAAATCGATAATATATATATATATATATATATATATATATATATATATATATATATAAGGCAATATGTTTGTGTGTGTCTGTTTATCTGTCTGTATGTCCTTTATACAAATCCACAATTTCTATCCGATTCTCACTAAACTTCATACAAATATTCTTTAGGCTGAGTCTGAGCTCCAGGACCATGGATTAATTTTAAACCTTTCATTACACCCGAGCAACGGCGGGTTATACTGCTAGTTGTATTATATTTCTATACTTGAATTTCTTCAAAGTAATTGTAACTCGTGTTTCGATTAGAGACCAAGTCGGCGTTCCTGCTTTTATGTACAGCTCCTTCATAAAATCCAAAGAAACAGCAATATTATTGATCCTGATCTGTCATCTCGGCTCCAGTCACTTTCCTATCAACGTAAGATTGAATCCCTATGCCTTTTCTAGAAGCATTTTCATGTTATTTGGATTATCTCTTCGCTATGGTAGCGCGACGTTTTTGGTTTTTTGGGGTTTTTTTTTTTGTTTGTTTGTTTTTTTTTTGTTTTTGTTTTTTTTGTTTTGTTTTTTTTTTTGTTTTTTTAATTAAGCACTATATTTGACTGGTAGAATGTGCGTTTTGATGCAGTGGATATAAAAATGAGATGGAGATTATATACCCCAGTGATTGTAATTAAAAAGTTCTGTTCAAAATTCCTAGCACCTGAAAAAGGCCGGAGAGTACAACGGCCAAAACGTCGTACAAATGACAATAAAGATGCGGACGTTAGTCCGAATAATGTAAATAGTGTAAATACTAGCTCATCTCAAAAATATTGATAGATACAATGATCTATTATTAAACGTTGTACAAATGGCAACAAAGATGAGGACATTAGTCCGAATAACGTAAATATTGTAAATACTACCCCATCTCAGAAATATAGACAAATAGAATGATCTATTATTAAACGTTGTACAAATGGCAACAAAGATGAGGACATTAGTCCGAATAACGTAAATATTGTAAATACTACCTCATCTCAGAAATATAGACAAATAGAATGATCTATTATTAAACGTTGTACAAATGGCAACAAAGATGAGGACATTAGTCCGAATAATGTAAATATTGTAAATACTACCTCATCTCAGATATATAGACAAATAGAATGATCTATTATTAAACGTCATATAAATGGCAACAAATAAAAAAAAAATAGTGTTCAAAAATTTAAATTTCGGAATTAAATAACCCATAGAGGTTGATATGCCGCTAAACAAAATCAACCAAACAAAATCGAAATATTTTGATTTCTGCATTAAATAACCCATAAAGGTTGATATGCCGCTAAACAAAATCAACCAACCAAAATCCAAATATTTAGATTTCAGCATTAAATAACCATTACACGTTGATATGCCGCTAAACAAAATCAACCAGCCAAAATCCAAATATTTGGATTTCGGCATTAAATAACCCATAAAGTTGATATGCCGATAAACAAAATCAACCAACCAAAATCCATATATTTAGATTTTGACATTAAATAACCCATAAACGTTGATATGCCACTAAACAAAATTAACCAACCAAAATCCAAATATTTAGATTTCGGCATTAAATAACCCATAAAGTTGATATGCCGCTAAACAAAATCAACCAACCAAAATCCATATATTTAGATTTTGACATTAAATAACCCATAAACGTTGATATGCCGCTAAACAAAATCAACCAGCCAAAATCCAAATATTTTGATTTCTGCATTAAATAACCCATAAAGTTGATATGCCGATAAACAAAATCAACCAACCAAAATCCATATATTTAGATTTTGACATTAAATAACCCATAAAGTTGATATGCCACTAAACAAAATTAACCAACCAAAATCCAAATATTTAGATTTCGGCATTAAATAACCCATAAAGTTGATATGCCGATAAACAAAATCAACCAACCAAAATCCAAATATTTAGATTTCGGCATTAAATAACCCATAAAGTTGATATGCCGCTAAACAAAATCAACCAGCCAAAATCCAAATATTTTGATTTCTGCATTAAATAACCCATAAAGTTGATATGCCGATAAACAAAATCAACCAACCAAAATCCATATATTTAGATTTTGACATTAAATAACCCAGAAACGTTGATATGCCACTAAACAAAATTAACCAACCAAAATCCAAATATTTAGATTTCGGCATTAAATAACCCATAAAGTTGATATGCCGCTAAACAAAATCAACCAACCAAAATCCAAATATTTAGATTTCAGCATTAAATAACCATTACACGTTGATATGCCGCTAAACAAAATCAACCAACCAAAATCCAAATATTTAGATTTCGGCATTAAATAACCATTACACGTTGATATGCCGCTAAACAAAATCAACCAACCAAAATCCAAATATTTAAATTTCGGCATTAAATTACGTATAGAGGTTGGTCTGCCGCTTACTAAAATCAAACAAACAAACGAATGTTTCGACAAGTGACAAATGATTCTACAAGAATGCCTGGTGCATTTTTGTCCAATGTAAGAATTTAGCGTTGCTTTTTGATTACTAATAGTGGAAATGCAATTTTCTTGGCTTTATTATTTTTGCGCGGTGGGAGGGTTTGAGATCGTGAGTTATTGGTAATAATTAGGTTAAATGCTTTGAACTTTAACAGCAAATGATAAATCGAAGGTGTTTTTTAGGCTTCTTTAAAGACATGTACCTGCAAATTATATTTTAATTGCCTTTTCATGATCTACCGGTGAATAATATTTTAATGGTATTTTCAATATGTACATGTGAATTATATTTTTAATGGTTTTTTTCAAAATGGACCGGTGAATTATATTTATAATGGCCTTTTAATTCTGTTTGTACTAAGGATGCATCTAGTTACAATAGAATAAGTTAATGATGTGATTATTTCTTCTATATCAGGGTAATTGGTTTTGAAATTTTTTCGTTAATCTTAATTTTCATTGTTCGTTGACAACATGGTTGAGGATGTTATTGTTGACTGGCAGTATAACCCGGCGTTGCTCGGGTGTAATGAAAGCTTTAAAACTAATCCATGGTCCTGGAGCTCAGACTCTTTGGACGTTGGCACGAAAGACTAAAAAGCAGTAGTTCTTTCCAGTTAAAGCGAAACCGTAGACTGAAAGAAAAATGAATGAATGTAAGTCAAATTTTGATTTCCTGGTATCGATATCAAATAATTATTTTCGTCGTAAACTTGAATTTTGAAGGCTAAATAAGTCCTCTGAGTAAATGGTATCATGACTGAGACTAAGAACTACAATTATACCTACTTAGAGCCAAACCCGAAGCAAAAACTAAAATAAATGGGACTGAAAAAAATACAAATAAACAGACACACATACAAACATCTTGCCTTTTATTTATATATATATATATATATATATATATATATATATATATTATCGATTTTCTGCACTATTGTAACTTCTGAATATCGTTTCTTATGTCTTTGTCTATGAGTGTATCAAATTTGATTAAAATCAGACCACTACTTTTATAACCCGATTTTTTCAATTATCGATTTTCGATATTTATCGGGGGTACCTCGACACAAAACCTAGCTAAGAACACTCGCAGACACTTATAGTACAACTGTGTAAATTTTCAAGAAAATCGGTTCAGCCGTTTCGGAGTCTATAGGTAACGGACACACACACAGACACAGACACACACACACACACACACAAAGTTCCATTTATAAATAAGTTTAGATGTGCTTCATGTTATTTAGTTCGTTATTAAATAATGTGTGCAAAGAAAAGTTTATTTTTGGCAAGGTTAAACGCCATTGATTCTTTGCGTTTATGTCCCCCTCTTTCATAGGTTTACTACTTGGTTGCTGACAAATCACCTCATCGACACTGAAAAAAAACTTTATACTTTGGCTAAAGAGAAAGCGTGACACAGAAAAACTAAAGTCGTTCGGGAACAGCAGAAAATTAATTTGAGGAAATATGTAAAGTATTGTGGTGCAGTGGATATCGTGGGGAGCCGAGTTCGAATTCTAGTTGAAATCACTTACACGCAAATACTCTTGGGAAAGGTATTAATCCTTCTCTTCCCTCCAGTTATGTGTTAAATAATTGGATAGATTAGGTTCTATAGCCATGGCTGGCAACCAGTCTACTGCAGAAAGTAACGGCAACCTAATAATAATAATCTTCTGCCCAGTCAGTCATGTTTCTTTTGAGACGTGATTGCCCAAGCGTGTATCACGTATGGCACTTAAGTGACTGACTGACTATAACAGTTGGAAACATAATTAAAACTTCTACTGGGCATAAAGTGGGGGATCGGTTTTCTATTGCTATGAAGTAATAAACTGATCCCTTATTAATTATACTTAATATAATAATGTCATATTTCTTCTCCCTCAAGCTATGAGTTAAATGGGAGGACAGATTGGGTCCTATAGCCTTAGTCAGCAACCAGTCTGCCGTAGAAAGCAATGGCAACCTACTGCGGGATAATCTTCTGCCCAGTCAGTCATGTCTCTTTCGAGACATGATCACCCAAGCGTGTTTCACGTATGGCACTTAACTGACTGACTGAATATAATAGTTGAGATCATGATTAAGGCTTCTACTGGTCATAAAGTGGGGGATCGGTTTTCTATTGTTATGAAGTAATAAACTGTTCCCCTATTAATTACTACTAAATAATATAATACATTTCTTCCCTTTCAAGACATGTATCAAATAACAGGACACATTGGGTTCTATAGCCTTGGTCAGCAACCAGTCTACTGCAGAAAGCAATGGCAACCTACTGCAGGGTAATCTTCTGCCCAGTCAGTCATGTCTCTTTCGAGACATGATCCCCCAATCGTGTATCACGTATGGCACTTAACTGTCTGATTAAGGAGATGGAAAAAAAGTGCTCAAATGAAAAGAGCGCTGGACAGCAATTAATATCTAATCTCTTATACAGCTGGGCAATTTCCTCAAAGATGAAGAGACTTGGGACGAAAAAGATATGACATTATTGATTATTGCTGAGAATACCATACATTAACATATGAAAAACAAAAGATTTTGAAAATGTTATGTTGTGCGTAACAGAATTATTGATTAAATAAATACCAACAACGGAAATATAGTAAACTTATATATTACCAGGAGAAATAGTATTTTCAAAAGAGGCTTCTTACTAGTATACAGGAACAAGGGTTTAGTAACATGTATCGTCGTAAGATGTAGAGTCTGATAATAGTACACTTCCGGTTCACTACCGGAAATACTCGACTGACTTGTTAATCGGCTGACCCGTTCTCGAGACTGGTTACTCGTTACTGATCCTCGAGGTCTTCCCACTACTACTTTATGTAGTGATTGGAATAGTCCATTATAGTAGAACACAGGTGGAGAGCGCCCCAACAGAAAATAAATATGAACTACAAAGAAGGTTATAGGATGTCAATTGATTGATTTGTTTTTACAGCTTGACAGCTATTTTCAGGTTATTTAAAGCCAAAACATATTTTGGGATTATAACTGTTATGGTAGCCTTCTATGAGGAATGGACTCTTCATCTTGTTATATGTAATTAATTGCGCGACTTCCGGGGAACAGTTAACGGACGCAGTTAACGAGAGCAGTTAACGACAGCTACTAGTCAGGCAATAAACAGCGTTATAATACCTTTGAACTTACTTATTTCTATATTACTTATAATTGACACTTCTTTTGGATATCTTGTTTCTTGTTATACTAATACACTGTTTTGAAGCTACCTTCTTGTTCCGTGTCTTACTTCCGGCACAAACCAGTCACTACAACTTTGAGGCGAAGTTTTGCCACAACTCTACAGCAAATTGGCGACGAAGATCCACAACAGTAACAATATTTGGAGACAATACTGATTTACTGATGCCGATTGTAGTAATAATTAACCCATAGCTGGGGAAAGAGAAGAGATATCCCAAAGATATTTACACGAATATAATGAACACGACTGAAATTTGAACTCTGCTCTCCAATTTCTAATTCCGAGTCGTTACCTATTACACCACTTGCACGTTCAACCTTACAGCACCTGGTATTCGGAAACGGTCACCCATCTAGATACTGACCAGGCTTGACATTGCTTAACTTTGGTGATCGTAACAGAGCCGGTGTTTCAAGGTAATATGGCCGTAAGACATACCACCCGCACATCCAATCTCACAGCACTTGCTATTTTCAAGTGGTCACTTATCTAGGTACTAACCAGGTTCGACGTTGCTTAACCAATAAAATAAGAAACACAGTTGACTGATTGCGCAAGCAGTAAAGACCTGAGACACTTCTACGATGTCCCTAACAATGTACAAAAGATAGCAGCAGGAATTTTTTCATCAAACTATTAGTAACTTTCTTTTTGTTTTATTTCAGTTGGAGTAGATAGACTAAACTATCGCCCGGTTCACATTCCACCCACGTCTATTTAACAGGTGTAGAGCTCATCCCTTGTTCCCTGCTTAGAATGTGGTTTCCGGCTTTCTCTTTCCCAATCTTTTCACTCTTACGTAGCCGCCTGCACATCAGTGGCGTTACTGCCTTGCTCGGGGTGATATGATTAAAAAAAAAAAAAAACTCTAGAACTTACTTTTGTATAAATCAATAGACCGGTTTTTAAAGGAGTTATTTACCCAGGTGCTCATGGATTTTTTTTCTAAGAAATTGTGATCAGTTAAAGGACCGACGCTCATTACTGAGATGACCAAACGCGCTGACGCGCCTGCCACTTCATTACAGTCCGAATTAACTCCAAGATGATTGTTTGCACACGTGGCAAATTTTAAATCCTGTGTTTCAAGAGCCCTTTTTTTTTTCTTTTCATTTTTTTTTTTTAATCAGCAGAAGCTAATGGTATGTTAGTTGAAACAAAATGGCTTGACTGCTAATTAATTAACGGAGAATTAATATTCTGCTGTATTTATTTGAGCGAGCCTACATCGGACTCATGCAACTTTCCCTTTTTTGTTTCTATTTTCTGTATATAATAACCTGTGTCTCGTTATAGCCTGGCACAGAGTCACAGTCAGTAGTCTGGTTCCCAGAGAGAATCGAACATAAAAGTAGTAATGGCTTGTGAGATAAAATTTATAAGCATAAGGACAGTGCTGGTAGCAGATACCGAAAGGAAACTACAAGACCTCCTACAGAAGGTAGCTAAAGAAAGTGGAAGGAAAGGTCTCCATATAAACTACAAGAAAACTGAATGCATGATCATCAGTAAAAATAAGATCTCAAAATGTCAACTACAGGTCAAGGATATTAAATCAACAGGTACAGAATCATTAAATCAACATGTACCCAATCTGTCCTGTTATTTAACCCATAACTGGAAGAAAGAGACCTTTCCAAAGGGTATTTGCACGTAAGTGAATGCAAGGAATTCAACTGGAATTTGAACTCGGCTCCCCGATTCCTCATTCCGAGCCGATATCCACTGCACCACAACGCACTTTTCCCAAACTCTGCTTATTCAGTTGCTCAAGCCCATGATGTATGAGATGAAATTTATAAGCATAAGGACAGTGCTGGTAGCAGATACCAAACTCTGCTTATTCAGTTGCTCAAGCCCATGATGTATGAGATGAAATTTATAAGCATAAGGACAGTGCTGGTAGCAGATACCGAAAGGAAACTACAAGACCTCCTACAGAAAGTAGCTAAAGGTCTACATATAAACTACAAGAAAACTGAATGCATGATCATCAGTAAAAATAGGATCTCAAAATGTCAACTACAGGTCAAGGATATTAAATCAACAGGTACAGAAATTTAAATATCTGGGAAGTATTCTAAAAGAGAACGGAAAGTGCGACACTGAGTTCCAAAGAGATATTGCCATGGCAAAGGATGCATTCCAAAAGTTGAGTATTAAGAGAGAAAATTTTCGTTGGAAACAAAGAAAAGAGTACTGAATTGTTATGTGATGTCGGTCCTTCAATATGCCAGTAAATGCTGGACAATCTCATCAAAAATAAAGGAAAGACGTGAAGCAAATGAAATATGGTTCTACAGAAAGATGCTGAGGATGCGATAGACTGAACATGTTAGCACCGACGAGGTTTTGGAGAGGATGGAAACGAGATAGAAACTGATATTAATATCACAAAAAGACAGCTGAAGTTTCTGGAACATATAATGAGGAAGAAAGGCTTGGAGAATCTGTTGACGCATGACACACTTGATGGACTTGAGCAAATGGATGGCATAGCAGGGTTTGGTAAGGGCAACAAGAGGAAGGATGTTAAGAAGATAACTGTCATGATATCTTCGTTTTCTTCTTTTATGGACCGTGTTCCTTCAGGACGCAGGCGATCATGGCACTCCACATTCTTCTTTGTGGCTCTTAACACCTTTTCTTTTAGTCAGTCAGTTAAGTGCCATACGTGAAATACGCTTGGGCGATTATGTCTCGAATAAGACATGACTGACTGGGCAGAAGATTATCCCACAGTAGGTTGCCATTGCTTTCTGCGGTAGACTGGTTGCCTGCTAAGGCTATAGAACCCAATCTGTCCTGTTATTTAACCCATAACTGGAAGGAAGAGACCTTTCCAAAGGGTATTTGCACGTAAGTGAATGTAAGGAATTCAACTGGAATTTGAACTCGGCTCACCCGATTTCTCATTTTGAGCCGATATCCACTGCACCACAACGCACTTTTCCCAAACTCTGCTTATTCAGTTGCTCAAGCCCATGATGTATGTCACGTGTTGCTTTCTCTTGTCACCTTTATCCGTCATGTGAGTATAAAACTCTTCATAATCAAAATTTCAGGGTACTTGAAAAGAGTATTCAGTGTTCCTTCTGTCAATTTCCTCTGTGTCCTGCCAAATAATTCACAAATCTCACTAAATTAGTCAAGCAACAAATAAAGATCATTATTCTTTTTTTCTTTAAGAAACCCATTTGTCGCTTTAAGGGTCCCGAATGAGGAGGTGATCAAAAGGCCTTGACACAAACAAAAAAGGAATTTTTTTAAATTCTAATATTTGATCGGATTTTGGGAAGTGGGTAGAGTCGAAAACCTTTTATAATCCCTTATATGACACAAGACGTCACGATAGACCATTTCAACCGTCCAGCTTCCCAAATATTACCAGGATGCAGAAAAATATTTGAAAAATTGATAACTGTTATGTCGTGAGTAAGAATAAATAACTCAACAACAGGAATAGGTTAATTGTTGTATTCCGTGAAAATAGTATTTACAAAGGTTATTAGTATCCAATACAAGAATAAAGGTTAATCGTCTCAACCGTCGTAAGACGTAGTATGAGCAATGGGTACTTCCGGGTCGTCACCGGAAGTCTACGACTGACTTGTCGATCGGCTGCTCGGCACACTCTCTTACGTAGATGCCACCATTACTTTACATAGTAATGGAATAGTCCATTATAACCGAATAGGCGCGGGCGTCCCAACAATAACCGTGCTTGAGATATTATAAAGATTATTATAAGTTGCTTTATTTATAATTTCTTCATCCAAGCAAGGCGATAAAGCCACTAATAATTAAGAGGTTACTGTTGGGAGTGAAAGAAATTGAGAAAACGGTTTTGAAGAGAAAGGACAATAAAAAGAGCAGGATTCAAGAGGACAGAAGATCACGATTGACGTCGCATTTACATTGTTGAAGGCAGTTGTTGACAAGAAAGCAGGAAGTGAGGATAAACTTCTGCTTTGACAGATACAGATACTATCGGTTGTGACTGATAGGGACTGGGAAAGTCGAAAGTACTTGAAACAATATATAAAATTTAACTGGCAGTCCTTTTCGGTTCTTTTTTATCAAACTTGGATATATATATATATATATATATATATATATATATATATATATATATATATATTATGGCGTTGAATACAAAAAACCTTTTACTATAATAGGCCATGATAAATTCTAAAACAAAAACACCAGTCGACTAGTTTCGTCCCCTCCCATCAGAACTATAAACGGGAAAAATTATGAAAAGAAAATCTGTCATAGATGACATGAATGAACGGAAAGGGAAGAATAAAAGTTATTACATCTGAAGATGCTAGGGACCCAGCAGAGCAATCCCAAGTAAACAGTCCCTTTGTTTACAAAGAGAGGGTTGCCTTCACCAGATAAACAGCGTCTCCAACACCTTCATATGGAACAACGAGTGTACTCTCACCAAAACAGGAAACTAGTTCACACTAAAATCCGCAGCACAACTCGGACTATTTACCAAATGATCCGCAATGGATGACTCGTATGTATTTTTTTAAATCATCTCACCCCAAGCAAGGCATTCCACTGCCACTATTGCGCATGGGGCTACATAGGGGAAGGTAAAGAGAAGGAGTGGTTAGACATAGAGAATGTCAGGAGGAAGGTGACAGATGAGTAAGGATAGCGAGGATGAGGGTTGGGAAGAGTGCTTGATAGAATGGGAGCTGGTTAGTGTGTTAGGAGGTGTCTATTGACCTTACATTTAAACTCCTGGAGATTGTAGCCGTCGGGGAAGCAATCGTTTGGAAGAGAATTCCACAGTCGGGAAGTGCGAGGAAAGAAACTGTTGGAGTAGAAGTTACGGCTGCATTTTATCGGTTTCACTTTAAAAGGGTGGGATCTAGTTGCTAATCTAGTATCTCGTTCAAATTCGTATTTAGGGGGCACTAGTGATCTAAGTTCATCGGAGCAGAAGCCGTGAAAGTATTTATAGAAGAGACACAGGGAAGCCACGTCGCGCCGGTGGGAGAGAGACTGCAGGCGGTCTGCCAAGTCGGTATCTATCACATTACAGACCCTCCTCTGAACCTTATCGAGAAGCCCGAGGAGAACAGCAGGGGCACCCGACCAGATATGGCAGCAGTATTCAATGCACGGGCGGATGGTAGATTTATAAATGTGCAGGATAGATTTAGACGGAAAAAACTTCCGGGCCCTACACAGAGAACCGACTTTCATAGCAGCGGATTTAGCAATGGATTCGATATAGTCATTCCATTTGAGGTCCGCTGAAAGTGTGAAATCAAGGAGGCGTACCAAACGGTATCACCAGACGAAAAATTCTTATTGAGTATTTTAGCAGGCACATGCTGTTTAATCCTAACATCCAGATGCTGCGTCGTTCTACCTATGTAGTCGATTCAACAACTACATATAAAATGGTAAATAAAAGAATTAATATGGTGGAGGTTAGAATGTCTTTACGCATAGATGGATTGACAGACCTAGTTTTAAAAACAACTCGAGCGTTAGCTGCCTAATAACACTCATGTGAACTAGATGAAATCCGCTTGGCAAAGTACTCACTAATCCTACCCCACCACGGTACTCGGAGATAGACCGGATATTTACTAACCGTTGCAGGTTTAATTTTATTAAACTCGGTAATCTTATCTTGAATAACAAATTGAACAATGTCCGACGAATAACCATTGTTCACAAATATACTAGTTAAACAAATAATTTCATCTTTCAAGGAATCATCTGAACAAATCATTAGCGCCCAGTGGGTCAAAGTCCTAATCAGATTAATCTTTTGTTGTTTAAGACAAAAAGAATCCCATCGAGAATAGAGACCTGTAAAGGTAGACTTCCTATAAAATGAAGTAATATAAAAGAAGGTATTCTATGAACCACAACATCTAAGAAGGGCAATGAACAATTGACCTCCTTATCAACCGTATATTTAAGGGCAAGATGAACACCATTAAGTAGGGAGAAGAACTGGTCAACCTTCGATTCATTGTTAAAAACACGAAAAGTGTCATTCGCATAACGGAAGTAAACCGTGGATCAGGAAGAACTTAAAGTAGGCTTTCCTCATAAAATCCCACAAAAATATTCGCCAAGACAGAGCCAAAAGGGGAACCCATCGCTACACCATCAATCTGCCGATGCATAATATTATCAAAACTAAAATTGACACACATGGTGGCAAATTTCATGAGTTCAACGAAAACATTTTCAGGTATAGTCGGGGGAATCAAATTACTACGATATAGCAAATCACTTCAAATATCGATATTCTCCGACAAAGGAACACAAGTGAAGAGGCTGCAGATGTCAAACAAGCACATAAATCCATCAGTGGCATCACAATTCCTAATAAATTGGGAAAAGGAAAAAGAATCTTTCATACAGAAAGAACTATAATGCTGCAAAACTGGTTGCAACATTATAGCCAACCACTTTGCGACTTCGTGTTGAAACGACCCAATCATAGAAAGTATGGGTCCCACCGGGACACCCGCCTTATGAATCTTAGGCAATCCATACATCCAAATCTCTTGGAAACAAGATGTTTTAACTTATTCTGAAAATTGCACGCCATCTTAGAAAGACAGCACGCATGTATCAGATCTACAAAACATGTATATATTATACCTTATTTTCTTATTCAGCGTAGATCTGACTTTTAATTGATTAATCCCGACATACCCACAAGTATATTTTTTAATTCTGACTTTATGCACTCACACTTTAACTGTTGGAAACGAATTGTTTTTAAATTTCCGTAATAATCATTTTTATCACCAGTTTCCAACCATCGCCTGACGAAGTACAATTAATGGTATGGAAACATGTGTAGCGATGAAAAATATTTTTATTATACTCACTGATAATAAAAAACTTTATGTATATATATATATATGTGTGTGTGTGTGTGTGTGTGTGTGTGTGTGTGTGTGTGTGTGTGTGTGTGTGTCTTCATTTGTAAACGAGTTATTACGCGACCTAGATTTCTACCATGTGGTGTCTTCACTACATGGTAGAAACCTAGGTCGCGTAATAACTCGTTTACAAATGAAGAATATTCAAAAGTTCTACAATATAATTGTATTGAACAGTTTTAATACAAATGTGTACTGGTCTAATTTTATTATGACCAAAAACTAAGTAATTAAATTATATATATATATATAGAAGACCTTGACAGGCTAAGCATCCGACAGGCCAATGCAACCAGATTTGCCAGATCTTGCCTGTCTCAAACCCCTTTGAGCCGCCAAAGGGACGCTTCTGATCAAGTGTGTGGTGGGCTTCTCCGTCGCGCAGATTTGTCTCCCAAAATCACGTGAATCGTCTCATCAAACTCTCTCTCTCTCTCTCTCTCTCTCTCTCTCTCTCTCTCTCTCTCTCTCTCTCTCTGTGCGTGTATGTGATTCACAGCCGTTTCGATCACCACCAACAGTTGAGGGTGAAAGAAAGAAAATAGAGAGAGAGAGGATAATGATCCCGGTTCTCAGATTCGAGCGGATACTGATGACGAAGACGACGACGACGACGACGACGACGACGACGACGATATATTAGCAAAGTATATAACAATATGGAACATTTTTTTCATGTAACGCGTTTCGTCTTTTAGAACTTCATCGTACTAAAGTGATATTTTCATTCCCGCATATGAATGAGAGCGGATGCTGGAATTTTTATTTTTCCTTCCATATCTTACCTATATATCTATCTACACTACCGGCCATAATTATTAGGCTACACCAATTTTTAAAAAATGATGTATTTCATACGATTTTTAGTATTTATTGTCAAGTGGATAATTCTAAATGAAAATAAAATGGTCCTTTTTTTATTATTACTTTATAAAATTTTACAAGGCAGCCAGGAAGTCTTTGTATCGGCCAGCCAATAAGAAGAGACTAGCATGGGGAAGAGAGCATAAAAACTGGACACCAGAATCAGTTCATTTAATGCACATATTGTGCAGTATTAACAAAGAACAATTCTATTTTCATTTAGAATTATCCTCTTGGCAATAAATGCTAAAAATAGTTTGAAATACATTTTTTTTTAACTTGGATGGCCTAATAATTATGACCGTTAGTGTATGTACATTGTGGTGCAGTGGGTATCGGCCGAGTTCGAATTCCAGTTAAATTCGTTGCATTCACTTACGCGCAAATACCATTGGGAAAGGTATTGACCCGTCTCTTCTTCTCCCAGCTATGGGTTAAATAGCAGAAGAGATTGGGCTGGCAACCAATCTATCGTAGAAAATAATGGGAACTTACTGCGGGTAAAAAGCTCTGGAAAGTCAATCATGTCTCTTTCGAGACATGATCGCCCAAGCGTGTATCAGGTATGACACTTAACTGACTGATCTACTTATATTTAATGTGTGCATTTGAACAATAATTTCTCGTTTTTACAAGTTTGATCAAAAGCAATGAAACTTCTTTGTTAAGAATTTTTTTATTCTTTTTTTTTTTTTTTTTTTTCCTTCATTTCGGATCAACTTTTTGGGTTCCGGTAGATATTTAAATATAAACTGTCCAGTGTCTTTGTGTACCTTCGGCTATCGTTAGCCATTGTGAAAGACTTGTGTGATCACGTCAATTTTTTTTGTTGTTGTTTTTTTTTTTGTTTTTTTTTTTTGTTTTTTTGTTTTTTTTCATTTTCGAGGTTCATTTTCGAGGATCATGAACGCTTCCATATGTTCCTGTTTTATTATTATTTTTATTATCGAAATATATTTAATATGTCCCTAAATTTGTTAACATTTTTTGATGGTTGGTAGGTTATTATGCTTCTATTAAGTGTAGTCTTTTTTACATTTTATATGCTATAGCACAGGAGTAGGCAACCTTTTGCTAACGATGTGCCGACTTGTGGTTTTAAAATCATTCAGTGTGCCAACAGCATACGTATTTTATACAAGTTTAGGTCAATATAACTGTTCTACAACACATTTTATAAAATAATATATACAATAAGTCCGAATTCCAGTTGAATTCCTTGCATTCACTTACGCACAAATACTCTTGGGAAAGGTATTAATCCGTCTCTTCCCTCCAGTTATGGGTTAAATAATAGGACAGATTGGGTTCTATAGCGGCTGGCAATCAGTCTACCGCAGAAAGCAATGGCAACCTACTACAGGATAATCTTCTGTCCAGTCAGTCATGTCTCTTTCGAGACATGATCGCCCAAAGAGTGTATCACGTATGGCACTTAACTGATATACAATAATATGTAAACTCGATTAATAGAAATGTTGTATACTATTCATCGTATACCAAAGCGACGTATGCTGTATAACCTGCAAACCAATGTTGAATTGAAATATAACGACGGAGAACGTGTGTATAAAAAATATATGTTCACTTAGTTTATTCCCTGCAATGTGACGGTTGTGTGTAGTCAGAAGAACACGCGCATACGAGAGAGTGACGACTGGAGTTGTCTTTCCTTGAACTCTCTTCGTGTCCTGAGCTTGTCTGCTCTGTACTCCGTCACGACACGGAAAAAACCGGAATTATATATAAGTTCACGTTCTGTCGAGCTTCACGCCATTACATCATTCTCGGGCAGGCCTAATCACCAATTGTTTTTGGCCAGTTGCATTTTGATGTAAACACGTTCTCGTTTATTTCATTGTTCAACTTTTTTCCAGCTTTAACACGCTGATGCAACCAAAACATATTTCTCATCGGCTCTAAAATATAATTTATTGTTTTATAACCCGAAATAATTTAATGTAGGTACCTCCACTAAATTGCTGAAAAAATCCCCAAACTTAATGAAAACAATTTTTTTTATTAAAATGTTTATGTTATTATTAAGAGTAAGGATCAAAGTATTTTTTAATTATTTTTTAAATTTTTTTAATTTCTTCTAACACGTTTGAAATTTTGATAAAAAATCTTGTTTTGATTTTAGTTAGCAGGTAACCAAATCGTTACGAGAGTTTATAATGGAAAACGTAATATTACATGACTCAGTTTTTTTTTCCGGTGACAAACACATTAAATTGGAAATTCTTGTAAAAATCAAATAATTGTCGGATTTTAAGGAAACTTTCAAGATTTATTCACAAATAAATTAAATTATTTTTTAAATTATTTTATTTTAAAAATATTGTTAAAAATATTTTTATATCTGTTACCCCACCTCCGCTCCACATAAATTCATGAAATTTTAAGAAATTAAATTTTGTTGCAAAAATTGGTTTTATTAGCTAAACACAGTACTCATTGGGGAATGTAAATCATCTATTTTTATTTTTTTAACATTTTGCCTTTATTTCCTAAAATCTGCTCCGAATAGTAAAATAAAAAAAGGCAATATAACTATGACATTATTTAACTTGATGACCTTTTAATTCATTTAATAAATAATATAAATTAAATACATTATAGTCGGAAGAAGAATTTTTTTTTTTTTGATTAATAATAAAATGTTAAAAGAATTGTTCCCATTTTTTATTATAATAGTTTTTTTAAAGTTTCAAAATATTTTTGTAATACATCAAAGATTTGTTGGGGTTAGTTTATAAACTTATTAAGTGAAGATTACATTTAGTAATCGAAAATTAAAAAGTTTAATACAAATCGTCATGCCTTTATATTTTAAAAGTAATTTTAACATTTTTATTTTTTTGCGTATTTGAAGTTTTTTTTTGTTTTGTTTTGTTTTTTTGTATGGTAATGTCTATGTGTACACTAATAGGTCATGTGTTTCGGGATTTCTTCCCCTTCCCGGAAAAAAAATTTGTACAACTATATCACTTGTGATCACCATACACTTATCTTATCTCGCATCTGCGAGCTGTCAACGCATTTCAAATACGACAAAAAAGTTTTAAATTTCATGCTATAAATAAGTAAGACTTGAGTAAATCAGACTAATTTAATATTAAATTTGCTAATTTTCGAAAAATAATTTGCCACAGATGTATATTTTTATTTTTACAAGATTTTTAAAACCAAGAATAAACTTTTGAACAAGTGAACAAACGAATTCAAAAACATTGGATTGTTGAAGATTTGATCGTTCAAAAATAGCCGAAAAATGAAAGATTTTAAAAATCTCAAAATTTTAGATTCCAATCAATATAATTTTTTGTTTGAAATATACCAGAGTATTTTGCTTACTGGAAATAGTGACTTTAGCTTTCAATTAAAACTAAAATAAATGTTTCAAGAAAACTTCTTATTTTGAAAAATCCAATTTAAAAGTTAGTGATCGAAATTGAGCGAAGGTACCGAATTTAATGTAAATTATATTCGCTTTTGACGAAATAATTTGATTAAACTATTTCTATTGCTTATATTTCATGACCTTGAAAACCGGCGTTGTTTCCACAATACACTGTTTATTTTTGTTTTTGCATTCCAGCTTCGACTGAAATTATCACGTGTTCTTTTTCGCCTTCGACTGGAATAAATTCTTTTCAAGTTCATTTACATTCTGTTGGTCCCCAGAATATATAACAGAAATAAACTGTTTTGAGATTTTTTTTGTTTTGTTTTGTTTTAGTTTTTATTATTAATAGCAGCTTTGATCTTACAAGGTCTTAGCCAATTGCTCAATATCGTCAACATACTATGTTACTATGAGTTTTAAATAATTTTCAGGTGTTAGGCAACTTCATTGTGGACTTAACAATGTTGTCAGGTTAGAGAAAATTTGCTCACAGAAATAAGTTGAACTAAAAGCCGAAAGAAGAGCAAAAGTAATTTTCTTCAAACAGATGAAAGATCTCGAAAGAGATATCCAACAGTTGAGAATAACAACAGACTTTTCTAAATTTTTGTCTTCCAGATACTTCCTTAGTTCAACTGTGTCGTTAGAAATTTATTGGCGTGCCACGTGAGGCACGCGTGCCGTAGGTTGCCGACCCCTGTTATAGCACTTTGGTTTGGTGGTAAGAATTTTATAATTACTTGCAATGCTTTTTCGTTGTGTTAGTTGGTGGTGTGGGTTTTAATTGAACTATTATCAGATAAACGGCACGTTAAACGGTGCGATAATGTAATAGTTGTGCAACCAGTGTATGTTTTGTTTTAATTATTGTTTTAGAGAGGTATTCACCAAGTGAACAAACGAATTCAAAAACATTGGATTGTTGAAGATTTGATTTATTTTTCTGTGGGTAATGATCCCATTGGAGGTTTTTAGAGTGAGTTAGTGACTGGGTAACTGAGTGGGTGAGTGAGTGGGAATAGGGCACAATACAATTTCACGCACAGTACTCATGCTCAAATTAAAGAAGCGGAAATTATTATTCAAAAAAACGCTTTTAAATTCGAGGATAATCTCGGTGCCAACGCGGAAGCAACGACATTCCCAAATCAGATTTTTCGGGTTCTTGTTGGCTAACGCGTCCACAGTGCCAGTCTTCAACAAGTCCTTGATATAGTTTGACCGCTGGTTAGTATTTTTTCTCAATCACGCCCCAGATGAAGTAGCCGAAGGTTTTCAAATCAGGAGAGTTAGGAGGCCGCATGTTAGGTGAGGGAAGGATGACATGACCGTGAAAACTATATATATTTATAGCAAAATGATCAACAATAAATATTTATAACAAAATGACCAACAATACATATTTATAGCAAAATGACCAGCAATACACATTTATAGTAAAATAACCAATAATACATATTTATAGTAAAATGACCAACAATAAATATTTATAGCAAAATGAACAGCAATACTTTTTATCTCGTGCAATTACGTTCAAAATATGCTTAGTGAAGCCATAAAATTGTATTCAAAATAATTAGCTTTGGCATTAAGTAATCCATAGATGTTGATATGCTGCTAAACACAATCAACCAACCGACTCTGAGTTGTTCTTGAGCCTTGTATTAAGAAAGTTTTAGTAGTAAAAAAAAAATCCAGTATCCTTTATATTATTATTTGAAGTTCTTACATGAAGCATTGCTATTTATTAATTTTTACTCGTAATTCTTACAACTTAATTTCTGTTGCCATATGTGAAATGCTTCGGTCTCGAGAGACCCCATGGGACTGTACCCCCAAAATTATGCCTCAGCTGCTGATGGCAGCACAGCATCTGTTTCTCCAGGGGGCAAAATGAAAAGAAAGTGACAATAGTTATAGCAAAAAGAAAAATCAATGGCAACACTAAAACCTGAGCTCCATCAACAAAAACCATTGGTTTGTGTCTAGGAGAATATGAAAAGTATTTTCTGTTACCATTTACTGAATCATGGAAGGATTATCACCATAGACGTCTATTGCCAGCAACTTGATCGGATAAACGAAGCGCTGCGTCGAAAGTGACCTGCTTAAGTAAAGAGAAAATATGTTATTCTCCAGCACGACAATGCAAGGAGTATTCTTCAGTGCGTCCATGTTGCCTCTTCCCGCTCCTCTTCCTGCTCATCTTCTTCCTCCTTCTTCTTTTTGCACGTCTTTCATGTTCCTCTTTCTCTGCCTTCTCCTCCTCCCCTTATTCTTCCTCCTTTTTGTTCTTCTCCTCTTCCTCTTCCTCTTCCTCCTTTTTCTTATTCTTCTTCCCCTCCTCCTCCTCCTTTTTCTTCTTCTTGTTCTTTTTCTCCTCCTCCTTCTACTTCTTCTTGCTCCTCCTCCTTCTTCTTCCTTCTTCTTCTTCCGTTTTTCACTACTTCTTTTCTTACATGCGCTCGCTCGGTTGTTCTCTCTCTCTCTCTCTCTCTATCTCTCTCTCTCTCTCTCACACACACACACACACACACACACACACACACACACACACACACACACACTTTCTTTCTCCATCCTTTTCCACACTTCTGCTAATTCTGGGTACATGTCAATCAATTAATTCAGCTGGAGTTCGTTACATCTGAGACAGGAAGTGCACTTAGTGACATTCGCCAGAATATATTTGGCAGCTGGGAACGTATTATTATTAGCCTTGTGTATCATGTCAAACATTGCGAACAAGATCGTCTTCCATCTTGAGCGTTGATGGTCACCAAATCAGGCATGTTGAAATGTCGACGACAATAACGTGCTTCAGCATACGTGTTATTTTTATACCACTCTTTAGTGAACGATTACATGTAAAATATTTTCACCCTAAAGGTGTTAAAGATTCATAAAGTGCAATAGTTTCAGTGCTTAGTATAATTTGAACAATAACAGGAGAAGAAAAAAGAAGGAAATACTAGCCTTAAAAACAAAACATTAATAATCTATATTTTTTAATAGTGCCGTGAGTTCTGGCCCTGAGTAACTGCATCCGGCTTCAAGGCCTCTGATTGAAATGTTGTGAGGATCATAGAACCACCTCTTAATTGCTGTTGTTCCCAGGTCTACCTTCACCCGGAGTGGTAGCACCTGTTAGGGTCCCAGCTATGGGCAAATAGTTAACCCCCAAACTGGGGTCAAAACATTATGAAAGTATAAAAAATACACATTTATAGAAGTATATACATAGTATATAGTATTGCGTTGTGGTACAGTGGATATCGACTCGGAACGAGAAATCGGGGACCCGAGTTCGAATTCCAGTTGAATTCATTGAATTCACTTACGCGCAAATACCCTTGAGAAAGGTATTAATCCGTCTCTTCCCTCCAGTTATGGGTTAAATAACAGGATAGATTGGGTTCTGTTGCCTTGGCTGGCAACCAGTCTACCGCAGAAAGCAATGGCAACCTACTGCGGGATAATCTTCTGCCCATGTCTCGAGAGAGACATGATCGCCCAGGCGTGTTTCACGTACGGCACTTAACTGACTGACTGATACATAAAAATAGACTTTATAGAAAAATATACATTTTTTAAAGAAAAATATTATCAATAATACATTTTTGAAGAAAAAATTATTGCCATAACACATTTTTTGAATGAAAACAATTTATTCTCGGCAAAACATTTTTTAATAAAAAACTAGAAAACATTTTCAATTTTCTAAAATAAAAAAGAATAAAAACAAAAATTTTCATTAAAGTCTGATTAAATCATCCTTCTCACTATAAGCAAATATTAAAAAATACCTTAAAACGCCACCTTTTAGGCATTAAATAACCCACAGAAGTTGATATGCCGTTAAACAAAATTCAAACTCACAATCAAACTCAGTTCTGTGAGTTGTAATAACTCTCGGAACTATTTTTTAAATAATTTCCCCTGTTTGATTTTTTTAAATCATTTTACGCCAAGCAAAGCGGGACAGCTATTGGTGCGCAGGGTGTTGCAGTGTGTGAAAAGACTAGGTACATGGGTAAAAATGACTATTTGCCCATTGTTGAGGCCCTATCAGGTGCTACCACTCGGTTTGTAATTGATTTGTCTTACGGAAGATCAACCTCGATAGGTTATTTAATGCCAACAAGATTTTTAGGATAGGT
>JBBBDQ010001120.1:3470000-3720000 GCA_037127315.1 Ascarosepion bandense | reverse complement strand
GGCTTGTGTGTTTTTACGTGCCTATAGATGGGGTGTGTGGGTGACAGTTACTGTTGCGATCTATATGGAAACGTGAAGGCACACTTAGATGTCTTCTACGCCACATGATTTTACAGATCACTACCTCTGTATATCACATGTCCAAAACTTTAAACAGAAAGACATACAGACAGACAGACAGACAATGTGGACGTATAGTGACACCACATAGTGACTATCACACATCTTCACACCATATGTTCAGACATTGAAAATAAGTATATACGTCCATATATAAGTGCGTATATAAGTATGAATATGCGTGTGTAGATTCACACACACACATACACACGCACACACACACACACACACGTTTCACTAAAAATGACAAACAAGGTATTATCATTAAGGTTTTTATATAATTTTTCATGTGTTCGAATATTTTTTTCTTTTCAGAACTTTATTATATAAAATCTTAACACACACACACACACACACACGCACACACACACACACACACACACACACACATATATATATATATATATATGTTGTAATAGTAGGCAAGACATACTTTTTTTCAAATCGCCTTGTTCCCCTTTACGATGAAAGTCAGTCTTAGACTTTTACAAATTTCCATCGCTGACGTCCAGGGAATGTCACAGTATATTGCCCTTTTTTGTCGGAGGTGGGGTCTATCATATATCATCCTATATTTATAGTACGTCTTTTCTCCCGCAAAATACGTCTAATTCTTTTAAGGAACTAAATCCAAATTCATTTGCCGCGGGTGAAACTGTTTAGTTCAAAAAGTGTGTCAACCAAGGGAGGTAATTCATCCTGTCATCGCGAGCATTACCGTCGGTTTTGCGGTCTAAGGGGAGATAATTACATTTTAAACTGCCTGCGATCTTATAATTTTTGTGACTATTTCCAAATTTTAATTTGATCTTTAGGCGCGAATTTTGTGCATTTTCAGCAACTGATGTTTAATTACTTGTTTGGAACACTTTACTATTTCATAATTATTTCTTCTCATACATTTTTCTTTTCCTATGTGCTGTGTCTCTTCAGAACGTTAGCGATCATGGTTCTCCACAATCTTCTATACTTTGTAGCTCTTAATAAATTTTGTCTTTTTTGTTATCTCTCCTAAGCCATTCATTTCCTTACGCTTGCTCGGTAGGTTATACAATGTGTTTTTCTCTGTCCCTCTGACAATCAATATGACTTATAATATATTTCGCAAACTTTTTCTCATCATATATCCAAGAAATTTCAACTGTCTCTTCCTGATACTGAGTATCAGTCAGCCAGTTCAGTGCCATACGTGACTAGGTAGTTAAGTGCCATACGTGACTAGGCAGTTAAGTGCCATACGTGACTAGGTAGTTAAGTGCCATACGTGACTAGGCAGTTAAGTGCCATACGTGACTAGGCAGTTAAGTGCCATACGTGACTAGGCAGTTAAGTGCCATACGTGACTAGGCAGTTAAGTGCCATACGTGACTAAGTAGTTATGTGCCATACGTGACTAGGCAGTTAAGTGCCATACGTGACTAGGCAGTTAAGTGCCATACGTGACTAGGTAGTTAAGTGCCATACGTAACTAGGTAGTTAAGTGCCATACGTGACTAGGCAGTTAAGTGCCATACGTGATTAGGTACTTAAGTGCCATACGTGACTAGGTAGTTAAGTGCTATACGTGACTAGGCAGTTAAGTGCCATACGTGACTAGGTAGTTAAGTGCCATACGTGACTAGGCAGTTAAGTGCCATACGTGACTAGGTAGTTAAGTGCCATACGTGACTAGGCAGTTAAGTGCCATACGTGACTAGGCAGTTAAGTGCCATACGTGACTAGGCAGTTAAGTGCCATACGTGACTAGGCAGTTAAGTGCCATACGTGACTAAGTAGTTATGTGCCATACGTGACTAGGCAGTTAAGTGCCATACGTGACTAGGCAGTTAAGTGCCATACGTGACTAGGTAGTTAAGTGCCATACGTAACTAGGTAGTTAAGTGCCATACGTGACTAGGCAGTTAAGTGCCATACGTGATTAGGTACTTAAGTGCCATACGTGACTAGGTAGTTAAGTGCTATACGTGACTAGGCAGTTAAGTGCCATACGTGACTAGGTAGTTAAGTGCCATACGTGACTAGGCAGCTAATTGCCATACGTGACTAGGCAGTTAAGTGCCATACGTGACTAGGTAGTTAAGTGCCATACGTGACTAGGCAGTTAAGTGCCATACGTGACTAGGCAGTTAAGTGCCATACGTGACTAGGTAGTTAAGTGCCATACGTGACTAGGCAGTTAAGTGCCATACGTGACTAAGCAGTTCAGTGCCATACGTGACTAGATAGTTAAGTGCCATACGTGACTAGGCAGTTAAGTGCCATACGTGACTAGGCAGTTAAGTGCCATACGTGACTAGGTAGTTAAGTGCCATACGTGACTAGGCAGTTAAGTGCCATACGTGACTAGGTAGTTAAGTGCCATACGTGACTAGGCAGTTATGTGCCATACGGGACTAGGCAGTTAAGTGCCATACGTGACTAGGTAGTTAAGTGCCATACGTGACTAGGCAGTTAAGTGCCATACGTGACTAGGCAGTTAAGTGCCATACGTGACTAGGTAGTTAAGTGCCATACGTGAATAGGCAGTTAAGTGCCATACGTGTCTAGGCAGTTCAGTGCCATACGTGACTAGGTAGTTAAGTGCCATACGCGACTAGGCAGTTAAGTGCCATACGTAACTAGGTAGTTAAGTGCCATACGTGAGTAGGTAGTTAAGTGCCATACGTGACTAGGCAGTTAAGTGCCATACGTGACTAGGCAGTTAAGTGCCATACGTGACTATGCAGTTAAGTGCCATACGTGACTAAGTAGTTAAGTGCCATACGTGACTAGGCAGTTAAGTGCCATACGTGACTAGGTAGTTAAGTGCCATACGTGACTAGGTAGTTAAGTGCCATACGTGACTAGGCAGTTAAGTGCCATACGTGATTAGGTACTTAAGTGCCATACGTGACTAGGTAGTTAAGTGCTATACGTGACTAGGCAGTTAAGTGCCATACGTGACTAGGTAGTTAAGTGCCATACGTGACTAGGCAGTTAAGTGCCATACGTGACTAGGCAGTTAAGTGCCATACGTGACTAGGCAGTTAAGTGCCATACGTGACTATGCAGTTAAGTGCCATACGTGACTAGGCAGTTAAGTGCCATACGTGACTAGACAGTTAAGTGCCATACGTAACTAGGCAGATGATTTTCTCGCAGTAGGATGCCATTTTATTCTGATAGACCGGTTGCCAACCAAGGCTATAGAACCTAATCTGCCCTGCTATTTAACCCATAGATTGATGGAGAAGCGACGAATTCATATCTTTCTCAAGTGTATTTGCACGAAAGTGAATGCAACAAATTCAACTGCAATTTGAACTCGGCTCTACGAGTTCCCATTCCGAATCGATGTCCACTGCACTGCAATACATTGTTTCCATTTTCTCTAAAACTTCGTCGTTGCTCGTATGTTCAACCCGTGGTTTTCTCAACATCCTTCTGTAGAACCACATTTCTGTTGTTTCAAGATGTTTCTTCATTTATGAGATTGTCCGTTATTCACTGCCATATATTACTATATTACATAACATTTCAGTACTCTTTTCTTTGTTTCTAACGAAATTTTTCTATTTTTCAATACTTTGCTTGACTTTTGAAAGGCATCTTTTGCCTTCGGAATTCAATGCCGCACTTTCCGTCATCTGTTAAAATACTTTACAGATATTTAAATTGTTGCACTTTTTTTATGCTCGTATTTCCCATTTGTAATTTACAAGTTTTTGGCAAGGCCACTTAACATCAGGAAAAAACAGTTGAAGTTTCTGGGAATGAGTTAATGAGAAGGAACGGCTTAGAGAATCTGATACTCGCATGGCGGATGGAAGGAGAGAGATAAAGGAAAACCGCGTTTGACATATTTGATGGGCTTAAGCAAATGAATGACAAAGCAGGGTTTAAGCAAGACAAAAAGAGCTACAAGGGATAGGAATATGTGGAGGACCATGATCGACTACAATCTGAAGTTGAGCTGTTTCTTTTGCTAGTAACCATGAATTTTGTTTTCTTTCATTTGATGCTTCGTCCTTTGTTCTCGCTATCCTTTGTAGTGAATACGGGATTAAAAATAACTCTCTTCTCTTCACTTTTTACAAATTTCGTAATCCAGTGTGAAATCTAATTTTGAACAATAGGAAAAAGGATTGATCCCATACTGAAGGAAAAAGACGAAGCCAAGTTTCGCGATCCGATGTTAATTATTTTTAACCAATGACAGGAAGTGATTTACAAAACGAAGAGAAGCTAACAATCATGTGCGAAAAAGTCTTTTACTATAAAATAGAGAGAGAAAGTCGAATCAGTCAGATGGAAGCGAGATCAGACACCGCCAAGATGTGACAAAAATATTTCTATTTGCTGAAACGGACATGCCTCGACGACATACACTCCTTCTCCTTCTCTTGTGCTATTTTCCTTTATCTCTTCTTCTTCGTCCTCACCGTCAACATAGAAGATAACGACAACAAAAATAAGGCACTTCAACTGACTCCTAAAAATGAACGTCGATAAATACAATTTTTCTTTATTGCTTTACCTTCCTTTTCACTTTCTCACCAGCCATAAAAGACAGAAAGGAAAACAGACTTTATTAATAACATGTTATTTTTTTCTGCGTAAACACATTCGGCACCTACAACTAGAATTCTGGGTTCACTTAACTACGTACTACACTTTCTCTTTTAACATTTACACATTTACAAAATTGGATGTTATTTCTCACGTCAAAATAAATTCTACATTTATATACACAAACAAAGAATTTTTATCATGTTTTTTTATCGACAAGAACTACTTGCAATATCAGTATTTACATTCTTCGGACTATTGTCCTCATTTTTGTTACCATTTGTACGACGTTTCGGCCGTTGTACGCTCCGGCCTTCTTCAGGTGCTAGGAATTTCGAACAGAAACCCTTTATTGCAATCACTTGGGTATATCATCCTCATTCTTGCATAAAGCCTCGATTGGAAGTCATGAGTTATCTCCCTCTAACCCTGCAAGTTACTTGTTCACCACTGCTGTAGACTGGTATTGAACTCACAACTCCAAGAGTCAAGTCAGGAACTAACCAACGGTTCATTAGCTTTTATTTCAGGTTAAAAGAGAGTGCGAAATAGCAGTACTTTTATTATCATTATTATTATTATTATTATTATTATTATTATTATTATTATTATTATATACAAGTATGGGTGGAATAATATTCCTTGTCCAAAGAAACATTATTTTTTAAAAAGTGTTCAATACAAAGTAGAGCTAATAATATTTATTCAGTTGTAACATATCCATGTTATAATTTCTGAATGGTCGGGTTTCAATCCTGGGTTAAAAGCAATCGGAGTCTAACCGTACTGCTGAGCTGTGATACAGCGAAACAGATCTGTCTGCGGATGACTATATATATATATATATATATATATATATATATATATATATATATATTCTTGTAGGCATGTTTCGTTAAAAACGGCCGATAAGGAAGATTTTATAAGTTTTTTATTTAATTTTTCCAGTATTCGAACATGCATCCTTTTTGCTGGTGTAAAGGATTGTAAAAATGTTTTCTGTAATGATTTTCCAAACACTTTCAAATGCTTCACTGGCCATTCTCAGGAGTGTTATTTTTTCGATGTTGTTATTTTTTACCTCAACGTAATTTATTTTGTGTGTTTTTTTTAAAGGAAAGTTCTTTCAAAGCTCTCAGGAAATCGCATGAACATCTTTCTATTCAATTTTTTTTCAATATTCTATTTCCACTATTAAATAATATGTAAGGTTGATTGGAGGAGAGAATTATTTGATATAATAGTGAGGGTTTTTTTATATTGTGATTTAAATAGTATTATTGTATTTTTAACCAGAATTTTCCTTAAGGGTTTTTGTAAATAGTGGGGACAATAAATATTTTATGGCACTTAGGTTTGATAAGTGGCATATAAGGCGTCCTCTCAAAGAGGTGGCAGTGTATATATAAATATATATAAATTCAGATATAAATAAAACATATCTGTAAAGACAATATAAACAAAAGACAAGAGCTTTTTAACAACGCGTTTCATTAAAGATATATACAGTGTATATATTCATTATATATATTATAACTATATATATTATTCATTATATATATATATACAGTGTATATATTCATTATATAATATTCATTATATATATATATTCATTATATATAACTATATATATTATTCATTATATATATATACAGTGTATATATTCATTATATATATATATTCATTATATATATTATAACTATATATATTATTCATTATATATATATATATATACAGTGTGTGGGGTTTGATACATTGACACCCCCACACACACACACACACGCACACACACACATACATGGTGATTCAGCGTTCACGTGATAACTTAGTTTCTGCGTAAACGCATGCTAATAAAAGCAGGGAACATCACGTGGTACGCTAGTTAGGATTTCGTCCCTGGGCAAGAGCAGACATGTCTCCCTAACTCACACAAACACACGCGCACTAATTGCGGGTAGCAATTAGTGGCGCAAATTTTTTTTATTTTTCTTCTCACCGACATTAACACTATGCACAATAACTTTCATTCAAACTGGACTTTACATAAAATAACTTTCTACACATAAATTCACAATTTTTCCAACCTTCGTCAGTAGAAATCCACAGACTGCCTAAGACTACTACATTCGCATGTAAGTCTCTCTCTCTCTCTACTCAACGCACACACAGACACAGAACTTTGTCTTCTGTCTGACTTTCTTGCCTAAACGCATACACAGACACAGAACCTTGTTTTCTGTCTGAATAATTTCATCAAGGATTTGAACTTTGAACTCTTGACGATAATCTTAACGATTGTACAAACCTTTCAGTCAGCTAGAGAAAAAAAACTTCATACATCTTATTTTGTTTCTACGAACAGACGAAGGGGAATAACTCTTTCCTTTTCACTTTCTTATTTCCTGCTTTAAATCATGACCACATGTTACGTCGAGTCGACTCGTTAAACATAAATTAGTAAATGGACGCCTTCGTCCGCTACAAGTGTATATATTCATTATATATATATATTCATTATATATATTATGACTATATATATTATTCATTATATATATATACAGTGTGTATATTCATTATATATATATATACAGTGCTACGAACAAGTTTACAAAACATTACAAAAAATGTTTTTATGTATTTTTAATACAGTTACAATAATGAAATTTTTACTGCTTGCAGAATGTGTTTAGGTATTCAATCAAACAGATTTTTTTTAATCTTCAAAAAATTATCCCACGAAGAATAAAATTGATATTTAGTAACTCAAAAGTTTACAACACATTTTATTTACAACAGCTATTTTTATAAAATGTTCTAATTTTACTAGAATGTTCCAAACTAGGATGCAGTTTTTTAGAACGTTCCAGATTAATGTTATGATTAATTTTAGGAATGATAAAAAGTATTGCGTCATTCTTTTTCTGTCAACCATTCTGTAAACATTTACTAAATGGGAAAAATCAAAATAATTGATCAAGACCTCCGTAAACATTTTGTTGACCTTCATACAAATGGACTTGGTTATAAGAAGATATTAAGTTCAGTTGGTACGATAGTTCATCACTGGAAGACGTGACATTCCATTCGTTTCCGCCACCTTAAAAAAAAAAGCTCTGGTCGTCCTAGAAAGGTAATGGAACGTACGGCAAGATTAGTTGGCAACGAACCCTTACTTACGCTTAAGGAACTTCAGGGAGGACTAGAAGTGAGTGGAGCAAAAGTTAAATGCGGATACAAGTAGTCGTTCACGATATGACATCTTTTCGGGGACTACAAAGAAAAACCACTTCTTGAGGGAAAACACGATCTTGTTAGACTGGATTTTACAAACGAGCATTATATCAAGCTTGCAGCATTTTGGGCGAATGTACTATGGTGAGACGAAACAAAAATTGAACTTTTTCATAGAAATGCTACGGCAAAAAGTCTGAAGAAAGAAAGGTACTGAATATTCGCCGAAGAATAAATACTATTTGTTGGATCAATCATGATCTGGTGTCGCTTTAGTGTCCAAGGTGTAGGGAACATTAAAATAATAGAAAGACGGTTGAATGGGAAATATTACAGGGATTTTTTGAAGAGAAAATAACGTCAGGTTGCACGTTCGCTGGGCTTGAAATCAAGTTAGATCTTTCAACAAGACAACGATGTTAAACATAGTGCAAAGTTTACAAAATTATGGTTAAGTTCAAATAGAATAGACTTTATTAAATGGCCAAGTCAATTTCCAAATCTCAATCCAATTGAAAATCTATGGAGAGAAACGAAACTGAGAATTTCAATTAAATGTATTGTAAACTTTTGTGTTATTAAGTATTCGTTTTTCTACGTGGGATATTGTTAATGAATATTTTTTCAAATCTGAATACTCGACTAAAAGCTTAAACATATGTTTGAGTTTGAGTTTTGTTTATTGTGGGTTATTTAATGCCAAAAAGATAGAGTTTAAGATTGGGAAAGAGAAAACCGGAAACCACATCCTAAACAGGGAACAAGGGATGAGCCTCTTAACCTGTTCAATAGACATGGGTGGAGTGTCAACCGGGCGATAGACAGATCTATCTCATGGTTAAATTCACATAGTATAGGCTTTTTTAAATGGCTAAGTCAATTTCCAAATCTGAATCCAATTGAAAATTTATGGAAAGAACGGAAACTGAGAATTCCAAAAAGGAACCCTCAAAACCTGCATGAACTAAAGAAATTTTGTTGTGATGAATGGAAAAATATTAGCCTAGAAACATGCAAGAAATTTGTAAGGGCTTGACGACTCTAAACATCTAAATGCTGTAATGATCAATAACAGTTACGCTACGAAATATTTGTAGATGATTTCATAAATGCATTGTAAATTTTGAGTTATTAAATATTGGTTTTTCTTCATGTGATATTTTCATTATTTGTTCAAATTTTGATTGTTTGACTAATGGCTTAAACATATGTATTATTAGCAGTAAAAGTTTCATTAATCTATGTTAGAAATATCAAATCTCAGTCCAATTGAAAATCTATGGAGAGAACTGAAACTGAGAATTTCAATTAAATGTGTTGTAAACTTTTGTGTTATTAAATATTCGTTTTTCTACGTGGGATATTGTTAATGAATATTTTTTCAAATCTGAATACTCGACTAAAAGCTTAAACATATGTTTGAGTTTGAGTTTTGTTTACTGTGGGTTATTTAATGCCAAAAAGATAGAGTTTAAGATTGGGAAAGAGAAAACCTGAAACCACATCCTAAACTGGGAACAAGGGATGAGCCTCTTAACCTGTTCAATAGACATGGGTGGAGTGTCAACCGGGCGATAGATAGATCTATCTCATGGTTAAATTCACATAGTATAGGCTTTTTTAAATGGCTAAGTCAATTTCCAAATCTCAATCCAATTGAAAATTTATTGAGAGAACTGAAACTGAGAATTCCAAAAAGGAACCCTCAAAACCTGCATGAACTAAAGAAATTTTGTTGTGATGAATGGAAAAATATTAGCCAAGAAACATGCAAGAAATTCGTAAGGGCCTGACGACTCTAAACATCTAAATGCTGTAATGATCAATAACAGTTACGCTACGAAATATTTGTAGATGATTTCATAAATGTATTGTAAATTTTGAGTTATTAAATATTGGTTTTTCTTCATGGGATATTTTCATTATTTGTTCAAATTTTGATTGTTTGACTAATGGCTTAAACATATGTATTATTAGCAGTAAAAGTTTCATTAATCTATGTTAGAAATATCAAATCTCAGTCCAATTGAAAATCTATGGAGAGAACTGAAACTGAGAATTTCAATTAAATGTGTTGTAAACTTTTGTGTTATTAAATATTCGTTTTTCTACGTGGGATATTGTTAATGAATATTTTTTCAAATCTGAATACTCGACTAAAAGCTTAAACATATGTTTGAGTTTGAGTTTTGTTTATTGTGGGTTATTTAATGCCAAAAAGATAGAGTTTAAGATTGGGAAAGAGAAAACCTCAAACCACATCCTAAACAGGGAACAAGGGATGAGCCTCTTAACCTGTTCAATAGACATGGGTGGAGTGTGAACCGGGCGATAGATAGATCTATCTACTCCAATTGAAAAAAAAAAACAAAGTGAGAAGATTGGAAAAGAGAAAGCCGGAAACCACATCCTAAACAGGGAACAAGGGATGAGCCTCTTAACCTGTTCAATAGACATGGGTGGAGTGTCAACCGGGCGATAGTTTAGTCTATCTACTCCAATTGAAAAAAAAAACAAAGTGAGAAGATTGGAAAAGAGAAAGCCGGAAACCACATCCTAAACAGGGAACAAGGGATGAGCCTCTTAACCTGTTCAATAGACATGGGTGGAGTGTCAACCGGGCGATAGATAGATCTATCTCATGGTTAAATTCACATAGTATAGGCTTTTTTAAATGGCTATGTCAATTTCCAAATCTCAATCCAATTGATAAATTTATTGAGAGAACTGAAACTGAGAATTCCAAAAAGGAACCCTCAAAACCTGCATGAACTAAAGAAATTTTGTTGTGATGAATGGAAAAATATTAGCCAAGAAACATGCAAGAAATTTGTAAGGGCTTGACGACTCTAAACATCTAAATGCTGTAATGATCAATAACAGTTACGCTACGAAATATTTGTAGATGATTTCATAAATGTATTGTAAATTTTGAGTTATTAAATATTGGTTTTTCTTCATGGGATATTTTCATTATTTGTTCAAATTTTGATTGTTTGACTAATGGCTTAAACATATGTATTATTAGCAGTAAAAGTTTCATTAATCTATGTTAGAAATTCCTAAAGAAACATTTTTGGAATGTGTGACACTGTAGTTTTAGTGAAAAGAATTTGTCACTTTAACTGAGCAGGTTCATACCGACTTCGAAATTTCATGAGGCCACCGTTATGATGCCCCCACTCATCGAAGTCGGCATGAACCTGATCAGTTAAAGTGACAAATTATTTGCACTAAAACCACCAACGCTGTATCTCCACCCCGATATCAAGCACTTTACGATAGAATACCTGCTAGCCTAAATATCTTTTATCAGTAAAACTACTGAAAAAACAACAATCTTGGAACCAAACATTATCATAAATCAACACTACACACACATATATATATATATATATATATATATATATATATATATATATATATATATATATGTATATAAAAATAATAACTAAATAGACTCTGTAAGTATGCAGGTCGTAAATTTATACTAAAATAAACCTTAAAAAAAAAACACTAACAAACAGAACCTAATTCCGTTACAATCCAGTGCACTAAGGCGTCGGATAAATGGGGAGAAAAAAAAGAAACCCGCGGAACACGAACAAAACATTCAATACTCCGCAGCAAAGAAAAAAACCCCAAACGGAACCAACCACAAGAAAAAGTGCTCGATACAAAGTACAAAAGAAAATATACAATAGTAGAGCAAAGACACACATTGTGTATATATATATATATATATATATATATATATATATATATATATATATAAAGGCCTTCAATAAATTCCTCTTGATATTTCATAAAAAGTAATGTTTTATTTACAAAAATTAGTAAGAAAGATGTCACTGAAAGTATTGTCCATTGTTAGCCACTAATTTTCTCGTCTTTTTAACAGCATTTGAATTCCACGTTGGAAAAACGATACAACTTTTGAGGCTAACCACAATTTGACCCATTTTTAGCATCTTTATAAGAATGAAAGTACTGCACAGCCAGGCCATGTAACATCAATCAAAACAAGTGATAATCGCAAGGAGCAATGTCTCGGGTATACGGCGGGTGGGGTAGGACTTCCTATTTAATCGTTTCTAAATCGGTTTTCACCCGTTTTGCAATATGGGGTCTAGCGTTGTCATCTTGCAAAATCACTTTGACTTATCTCTGCTCATACGAGCGATTGGTTTTTCTTCAATGCTCAGCTCAAATGCATCAGTTGTAGTCGATAACGATCTCCCGTGATGGTCTACTTAGACCATCACGGGAGATCATAATAAACTACACCCAGCTGATCCGACCAAATGCAGAGCAGAATTTTCGAACTATGGATAATCAGCTTTACCGCTAATGTTGATGCATGACCGGACTTACCCTACGATATTCTACGTTTATGATGATCGTAGTGTATCCACTTTTCATCGCCGGTCACGATACGATGCAAAAATCCATTCCTTTTCTGCTGTTCACACGTGACAAGACGCCGTTCGACGTCTCTTGGCTTCAATTCGTACGTCACTCAATGTCCTTGCTTTTTGGCTCATTCCTAATGCTTTCAAACGTTTCGAAACTGTTGTGCGATCAACTCTTAATGATTATGCAAGTTCAGCTTGCGTTTAACATGAGTCTTCATGAAGTAATGCTTCCAATTCTTCGTTTTCATTTTTTTCTGTACCCAGAGCGTTCTTTATCTTCAACACCAAAATCATTATTTTTGAAGCATCTAAATCAACCTCTGCATGTTTTTCCGACAGAGTATGGTCGCCGTAAATCTCAGCAAGAATTATGTGTGCTTCAGCTGCAGATTTATTTTGAATAAAGTAGTGCAGTAAAATTCCCCGCAAATACACTTTGTTTGGCACGAAATCTGAACTGCTTAACGCTATGAAAATCAAAGTTGTTGACATACACTGAATTTCAAGCTTGCTCATAGTACTTTCTTATAAATGCGTTACCATCTGAAACTACATGCACGCAGTTCTGGGACCGCCATATGTTTGAAAATAGCGTAAACTGATTCATGGTCTTTATATATATGTATAGACATTTTTTATTACAGTGATTTATAAAAGCATTATATCACTACACAAAAAATTAATGTTTCAGAGCATTATTATTCTTTTTCGGATGAAACTTTAAAACAAATAGTGAAAATGATTTATTTAGGAAATTATAAAATTCATTCATTGTTATTTAGACAGTTAAGAAGGTGTGGTTGGAGGAAGTTAAACAATATGATTGTTGTGTTACTCAATCAAAAGTGAGAATTAGGTTGAACGATAAAGTTGAACATTTAGGTACGATGAAGGTCAGTTGTTGAATTATGTCATAATGAAATAAGACTTTTTTTTTCTGTCTAGGGAAGATACATATTAGGAACACATATTATTCAGATGTGTAGAAAGTGGTTTTGCACAACAGATCAGATTTGGGTTTTGCGAGAAATTAATTTTTATACTACTGAATTTGTTAAAGGAGTTAAATTGTTTAAGTTAAAATTTAAATTAAATAACTATGGTATACTAAGATATATTAGAGTTATGAAAAACAAATAAGTATTTTGTGGGTCAATTCAGTTTAAATAAAATAATTGTTGTGTAATATTAGAGCATTATAATTAATTAAATTTTAAAGGGAAATATTTACGGTGTTCACATCCGCATCAAAATTGTGGATAAACTGTTTATAAAGTTTATGTTTATATACTACTGTGTATTAGTGCCAATTTACTGTTAATTCATTTCTATGGTTTAGTAGTACTTTATTTTTAGGAACCTTTATAATATGCAGTTTTTCATTCAGCCACAGAGGGCAAATATCATAGAATGATTTACAGATTCTATTTTTTTTTTTTTTCAAAATTTTCCATTTTATTTGGGGGTTTTATTTGTTTTTTAACTGCCAAAAAAGGCAGAAAGGGATGTTTGGTTTTGGTACGCGTTATTCTTGAAGGAAGTTAAATGCATATATCATCACTGTTTAAAAGTGTTTTTAGGAAAACCAATGTAAACGTTTTTAATAGCTGGGTTTTCATTAAATGATATAGTACATTGTCAAACAATAGAATTTGTTAGACTCCTATTTTCCAGTGAGCAATTGTTAGGATTTCAACAAGTACACAAATGTGTATTATTATATAGTTATTGTTTCTGTGGTTTAAGTGCTGATTTAAAATTTTATTATTATGATTTTTAATAATTTTTTCTACATTATTTGTACAACAATAACCTAATTTAAAGGTACTTTTATTTAAAAAAAAGTTTTATAGAATAATTACTAGGGAAATGTTTCTAAATTAAATTGAGGAACTTCTACCTTAACTTAGTGCTAACCATTTAGTTAAATGGGGGTGTATATCAAATGATTTTTCTATTTCTATTCTTTCGGTTATATTTATACTGTTTTGAGTATTTAATGTCATAGCTTCTATAGCCACTATTTTTAGGACATTATTATAAAACTCGCTATGTATATAAAATAATTCTTCAATGGATGAATTTTTACTTATTCTATATTCTGTTGGGAGATGATTAGGGGGATGTATAATGGATATGTTTTAGATTTCATGTATGGTTGGTAAGTACTATTTACTAAGTCCAGTGTTACATCGAGGAAGTTTACTACTTTTAAATTAATGCTTTTAGGTTTGGACATTTGAATTCTCTATGGATTATTTTTTAATCTTATCAGTTTCAAAATGTGTGGAATGTTTTTACTACCATAAGGCTATCATGTCTGTATAACCCCATGTGATGTGTGCCAATGCCATAGTGTACAGTGAGGTTATATAAAGAAAATAAACAAATAATTTTTATTAAATTCAGTTGAAGAAATCTGCCTTTTTCATTATTTTTAATATTATTGCATTTTTCACATCCGCATCAAAATAGTGTATAAACTATCCAAAGTTCATGTTTACATACTACTATGTCAGTCAGTTAAGTGCCATACGTGAAACACGCTTGGGCGATCATGTCTCGAAAGAGACATGACTGACTGGGCAGAAGATTATCCCGCAGTAGGTTGCCATTGCTTTCTGGGGTAGATTGGTTGCCAGCCAAGGCTATAGAACCCAATCTACCCTGTTATTTAACCCATAACTGGAAGGAAGAGACGGATTAATACCTATCCCAAGGGTATTTGCGCGTAAGTGAATACAATGGATTCAACTGGAATTCGAACTCGGCTCCCCGATTTCTCGTTCCGAGCCGATAACCACTGTACCACAACGCACATCCAGGATGTATTGGTGCCAAATTCTGTGGAAATACGAAAGGAATAGCGGATCTTTTCCGTTAATTCACCCAAAATAATGTAATGTTATTTATTGCAAATATCAATTTATACCAAGAAATTTAAAATTTTAAATCAAAGTTTCTTTTTGCCAAATTTTGGAACTCTTTTGAAATTATAAATTTTAAATCAAAATTTGTTCAGCTTGCCTCGCAACAACTCCAACACTCAGAATGAAAAATGTTAAAAAATCTGGTAATTATTTACATTTTGTAAGTAGGAATGATATTCAAGGTACATACAAGGATTTGTTACAATTAAAAAAAAGAAAAAAAAATATGATTTTGGCATGATTATCAGGGTGAGCGTGAACAATGATCCCACACTTAGAAATAACGCACCTGAGTCGCCCACATTTAGGACGACCGCAAAGATCAACTCAACCGGAGTGCAATGGAAGTACCTCGCTCTAGGAAAATTTGGTGTGAGTTTTAGTTATATATATAAGCGATGGACCGGAAGTTTTCTCTATAACAACCAGAAAGCGACTGAATAAAAATCATCTCTATGCGAATACACTCGCGCAGATGTTCCGGTTGAAAAATAAAACATTCCATTTCGCGAGCCTACTCGAATTTTATTTACCAGCCAATGGGAAGCCCGGAATCAAATAGACTAAACTATCGCCCGGTTCACACTCCACCCACGTCTATTGAACAGGTGAAGAGGCTCATCCCTTGTTTCCTGTTTAGGATGTGGTTTCCGGTTTTCTCTTTTCTAATCTTCTCACTCTTATGTAGCCCCCTGCACATCAGTGGCGTTACCGCCTTGCTTGGGGTGATATGATTAAAAAAAAAAATATATATATATATATATATATATATATATATATATATATATAGTGTATCGAGGCAGCAAATAATTTTCTCAACATGTACTGTTAAATATAAGAGACAATGAATGTCTATTATGTTTAATCATGAGCCGTTCTAAACGTTGTATTTTGGCTTTAATTTCAGTTGAAAATAAAGACAAAAATTTTCCAACATTTGGATAATTTTTATTAATTTGGTTCTAAGCTTTCGGCTCACATGAGCCATCTTCAGAGAGGTTATTAAAACGGTAATACAGTAACATCCACCATCACCGACGATTTTATTTTGTGTTGATATATAACTCCGCTAGGCAACGGCAATAGTTACCAAAAATAACAAACGCAGTTCGCAAATTTGCAATGCGGTTCTATAACGTCACACCGCGTGATAGCGCGAAATGACAACAGAACCATGTATTCAACTGCAATGTAACGTGTTATGGCCAGATTTAAAAGTGATTTTATTAAGTGTGGGTTGTTTGGATTTAATGTACATGGCCTTCAATATCTGAAGGTTCTTCTTACTGTGTGTCATAATATATATATATATATATATATATATATATATATATATGTATGTATGTATGCATGCTTGTTTCAATAGCATCCGAAACAAAACAAAAAAGCTAAAATGTGCCGAATTCGTCCAGGGCAGTTCTTGGATTTTATGCATCCTGTTGAGGAAAAATGATTTTTGTCCTGCCAGTTTCCTTATGCATGTTTGCTTTACTAATCCTGCTCAATCTTTTTACTTCTACGCATTTGTTGTTGAGCCATTCCTCTTTAGCCTATCTGCATTTGCTTCTTATTTCCTTGTGAAGTTTCCTGTATTCCGTTCCATGTCTTGGTATAGTTTTCTGTCTCCTTTGCATCATGCCAAGAATCTCTTCAGTCATCCACTCATTTTTCCTTCTGCGTCTGATTTCCTCTAAGACAATGTTGTTTGATGATGTCACTAGCACATCCTTTAGTGTGTCCCATTCCGAGTTTCCTTTTACAATCTTTTCTTCATATTTGTTTTTCACGCTGTCAGTGTATTTTTTCTGCAGGTTGAGGTCATTCATTGGTGTGTTTTATTGCAGTCTGGGTGCTGCACTAAACTTCTTCCGTCTCCGGGCTTTCAACCTTAGTTTCAAGATGAGTGGTGGTCGCTTCCACAGTCAGTACTTGGATAGGTTTTGCATTGCATGCAGTGGTTCAATACAATGGAAAACTTATCCCTGATGGCTACAATCCTGAAAAGTTTAAATGCAATGTCAATTATTATCTTCTATTTCCTTCATTGCCATCTTTCTCTTACCCTTTCTTCGACATCCCATGTACCTTGTTTTTTTTTGTTTTGTTTTTCCTCACTCTCTCACTGCGCACCAGTGGCAATCCTGCCTTGCTTGAATTATAAAAAAATATTCAAAACAAGAGTTCATTCCAATCAGTTTAAGTTAGTTTTAAGATACAGAATTTTTTTTTTTTATCATATCATCCCGAGAAAGGCGGTAACGCCACTGATGTGCAGGGGGCTACAAAGGAGTGAGAAGATTGAAAAAGAGAAAACCGGGAACCGCATCCTAAACAGGAAACAAGGGATGAGCCTCTTCACCTGTTCAATAGACAAGGGTGGAGTGTGAACGGGGCGATAGTTTAGTCTATCTACTCCAATTGAAAAAAAAAGTGGGAAGATTGGAAAAGAGAAAACCAGAAACCGCATCCTAAACAGGAAACAAGGGATGAGCCTCTTCACCTGTTCAATAGACGTGGATAGAGTGTGAACCGGGTGATAGTTTAGTCTATCTACTCCAATTGAAAAAAAAGAAAAAAAAGTGAGAAGATTGGAAAAGAGAAAACCGGAAACCGCATCCTAAACAGGAAACAAGGGATGAGCCTCTTCACCTGTTCAATAGACGTGGATAGAGTGTGAACCGGGCGATAGTTTAGTCTATCTACTCCAAATGAAAAAAAGAAAAAAAATGTGAGAAGATTGGAATTTGATTATTAGAAATATTAATTTTAATCTATTAGCTTGAAATTAAAACTAAAATAAAAGCTTCAAGAAATATTTTTCATTTTTGAAACTTCATTTTAAACCATAGGTATCACGTTTTTGTGGAGGTATCTATTTAAAATGGTTTCATTGATTTTAATTTAATATTTTCGTCATCTAAAAAGTGTATTTATAAGCATAAAAGGAAAAGCACTTCTTTTCTTGTTTAAATTTTTTAAAAATTGATTTAATTTTTAAAATTACGTACCATGTTTTATATAAAGAAAATTTTATGTTCCTAAGGAACATAAAAATAACAAAATGGAGAAATATTATTTTTACTCAAGCCTCTTCAAAACAATCCAATAAAATTCATTGACTACGTCAGAATAGTTTATGTAGAATCAAAGACTCAACATTTTATCATTCTTGGCATGAAATCGCCACTAATTTATGTTCTGCATAACATTATTTGTTCTTGAATTTGTATTAAATTAAAAATACCCTTATTGATCTGTCTTTATTTCCGAGATGAGGTACTGTAATTATTAACACTATTTTTCATTATTGATTAAATTTAAAGTTTTGAGATTTTTTAAAATTTAAAAAAAAAACTCGGTCATTTTTTAACGATCGACACATTTGTAAACAAAAGTTAATTCTCGGCTTTAAAAATTTTACAAAAGTAAAACATACATCTGTGACGCGTTATTTATGAGAATTAGCAAATTTTAAGTTAAATTCATCTGATTTACACATGTATTACTTATTTAAAACATTAAATTTATACTAAAAATATTTCATAATCACGGAGTGTGGATCTTTCTGATCGTTCTCGTGTGATTTGACTTGTGATGAGAGCCAAATGCAAGATAACTAAGAGTCTATAGTGATCAGAATTGGCAGAATTGCCTAAATGTTTTCCTGTAAAGGGAAGAAACCGTAAAAAACATGGCCTTTTAATGAACACACGGAAATTACCAAAGAAAAAACGTCAAATACCCCAAAAAGTAAAAAATTATTTAAAAAATACGATGGCCCCGTGATTTGTATTAAACTTTTTAATTTTTGATTTGTAAATATAGTCTTCATTTAATAACTTAATAACCTAATGCCTACAAGTCTTTGAATTATTTTGAAAATATTTTAGAAACTTAATAAATTATTATAATTTATAAAAATGGAAACAATTCTTTTAAAATTTCATTAATAATCGAATTATTTTACTTCAGACTATAATGTCCTTAATATATATATTATTCATTAAAGCAATTAAAAGCTTATCCAATTAAATAATGTCATAGTTTTATTGCATTTTCTATTTTACAACTGGGAGCAAATTTTCGGAAACAAGGGCCAAATGTTTTAAGAAATAATAAATGAATTACATTCCCCAGTGAATTCTGTGTTTAACTAATAAAACCAATTTTCCCTACGAAATTTAACTTCTTGAAATTTCATGAATTTGCATGGAGTGGGGAGGGTAACAGATGTAAAAAAAATTTTACCAAGATGTTCTAAAAATAATAACTTCAAAAATAATTAAATTCACTTTTGTATAAGTTCTGAAAGTTTCATTAAAATCCGATAACTATTTGATTTTTGCAAGAATTTCCAAATTAATGTGTTTTTCACCAGAAAAAAAAACTGAATCACGTAATATTACATTATCCATTGTAAACTATCGTAACGATTTGGTTACCCACTAACGAAAATCAAAACAAGATATTTTTACCAAAATTTTGACCGTACTAGAAAGGATTGTAAAATTTTTAAAATAATTCGTTCTTATTAAGTACTAGCAGTATAGCCCGGCGTTGCTCGGGTGTAATGAAAGTTTTAAAACTAATCCATGGTCCTGGAGCTCAGATTCTTTGGACGTTGGCACGAAAGACTAAAAAGCAATATCGGGAGTATCGATTTCCGCTATCGGGGAAAATGAGTCGTCTGAGATTATCTACTAATGTTTAAGTCTAAAAACTATAATTTTACCAAGTTAGAGCAGATTCTGCAGCAAGAAGCACGATAAAAGGGCTGAAATCCTGATCTTGATCAGACCTGATCGGATATTGGGGTATCGAGTTCCAATATCGGAGAGAAATTGGAAAAAATAAGTCACCCATGAACTGACCAGAAGCCGAAAGAATATTTGTGTGAAGTTTGGTGAGAATCGGATAAAAATTGTGGATTTGTATAAAGGAGATTCAGACAGATAAACAGACACACACACACAAACATCTTGCTTTATATATATATTATCGATTTTCTGCACTATTGTAAGAACTGCAACCTTGAAACTTTGAATATCGTTTCTTATGTCTTTGTCTATGAGTGTATCAAATTGGATTAAAATCGGACCACTCCTTCTATAACCCGATTTTTTCGATTATCGATTTTCGATACTTATCGGGGGTACCTCGACAAAAAACCTAGCTAAGAACACTCGCAGACGCTTATGGTACAACTGTGTAAATTTTCAAGTAAATCGGTTCAGTCGTTTCGAAGTCTATAGGTAACGGACACACACAGAGACAAAGTTTATAAATAAGTTTAGATGGGTCTTTTTTTATTATTCATACTATGCTGCTTTTCAGCGATTTAATGGAGGTACCTAAATTGTTGTCCTTATATTTGCTGCCATATTTACCTTCAATGTTTGCCTATATTTCTGAGATGAATGATTGTCACTATTTAAACTATTTACGATGATCGGTCTGTTATTCTCATCTTTGTTTTCATATCTACGATGTTTCGGCTGTTGTGCGCTGATTGGAATTTCAAAACGAACCTTTTATATCGAACACCGGGGTATTGAATAAAAGGGTTGGTTGAAGTAATCAAGTGATTTGACCCAAAGAGTTGTGAGTTCAATACCTGGCTACAGCAGATTTGAGCACAAACTTGAAAGTTGAGTTAAAGGGATATAGGGAGCTCGATTATGTTTATTAAATTGGCCTTGTGTCAAACATAATCGAACGCCTCACAAGTTACGAAGTTTGGAAAGAATAAAAGTGTTTCGTTTGTATGTTTAAGTGGAAATTTATTTACAAAACAGGTCATCAATTTATAGGAAGTGAAATGTTTTAAGAGAAAGTGTCGTACGGAGTTTAATGAATTCAGGGTTCATTTGTTGTAATAAGCTATTCGTTCCTTTCTTTTTTTTTTTTTTTCGGTCGGCTATTAAGTGAAGAGGAAGAAAAACAATAAAGGAAAATTGTACTTATCGACGTTAATTTTTAGAAGTCAGTTGAAGTGTCTTATTGTTGTTGTTGTCTTCTTCCTCATTATCATTATCATCATCATCATCTTGACTATGAATAGGCGAAAACGAAGAAGTGATAAAGAAAAATTGCACGCAAGAAGGAAAGGGAGAACGAATATATGTCGACGAGACCTTATGTCCGGTTCAACGGATTTAAATTTTTCCCTTACATTGTGGTGGTGTCTTATCTGATTTCTGTTCCCATCTGGCTGATTCAACTTTATTTATTTAAATCAAAGGACCTTTCCACACTGCCTCCTGAATTTTTCTCGGTTTTGTAAATCGCTTCATTTTCATTAGCCAGAAAATAATTCACACTGGATCGCGAAATTTGGTTTCATCTTTTTCCTTCAGTACCGAGTCAATCCTTTTTCTGTTGGTTAAAATTAGATTTCACACTGGATTATGAAATTTATAAACAGTGAAGTGAAGAGAGTTACTTTTATTTCGTATTCACCACAAGGAAATAACTTATACCGAGATATCTGGAAGAGACATAGCATGGGGAACTAGAACAATCTACCTCCCCCGTGGACTATTACTGATATTGATTTTCTTGAGTGAATAAATAGCAATTTGAAGATACTCAATGTACTTTAATTTCAGTTGAAAATAAAGACAAAAATTCTCCAACAATTGGATATTTTTTTATAAATTTGCTTCTAAGCTTTCGCCTCACATGAGCCATCTTCAAAGAGGTTATTTAGACTGTAATACAATAACATCCCCCATCACCGACGATTTTATTTTGTGTTTATTATTTTTGATAACTATTGCCGTTGCCAAGCGGAGTTTTATGTCAACACAATGGCAACCTACTGTGGGGTAATCTTCTGCCCAGTCAGTCATGTCTCTTTCGAGACATGATCACCAAAAACGTGTATCACTCATGGCACTTAACTGACTAACTGAATATAATAGTTGAAAACATGATTAAGGCTGCTACTGGGCATAAAGTGTGGACCAATTTTATATTATTATGAAGTGATAAACTGATCCCCCACAAATTACTACTTAAAAATATAAAACATCTCTTCCTCCTCTAGCTATGAGTCAAATAACAGGACAGATTGGGTTCTATAGCCTTGGCTGGCAACCAGTCTACCGCAGAAAGCAATGGCAACCTACTGTGGGATAATCTTCTGCCCAGTCAGTCATGTCTCTTTCGAGACATGATCACCCAAGCGTGTATCACGTATGACACTTAACTGACTGACTGAACATAATAGTGGAAATCATGATTGAGGTTTCTACTGGGCATAAAGTGGGGGATCAGTTTTATATTGTTATGAAGTAATAAACTGATCCCCCACTAATTACTACTTAATAATATAATACATCTTTTCCCCCTCTAGCTATAAGTCAAATAACAGGACAGATTGGGTTCTATAGCCTTGGCTGGCAACCAGTCTACCGCAGAAAGCAATGGCAACCTACTGTGGGATAATCTTCTGCCCAATCAGTCATGGCTCGTTGTAGACGAAGGATCTAGCGATTTTAAAAATCGTGCTATTTCTAACATGCTATATTCAGCTTTTGTAGCCATGATAATTGCGTGCCTCTTCATTTCATCTGTAAGAATTGAGTCGGCGATTGATAATTCTTTAAAATATATACAGTTTAATTATAGGCTTCTATAGTAAAAATAACATATGCTCTCAAATGCGCACCCTATATATATATATATATATATATATATATATATATATATATATATATATATGGCATAATGATGATCCACGTATGCTGTCTTAATATATATAGGAAAAACTGCTAAAGAGTTGTAAGTTTAAAGGTGTATTTTTGACAGTATTTATTTCTATTATATATATATATATATATATATATATATATATATATATATATTTGATATTTCAGACCGGCCTCGGCCTTTCATCAGAAACAAATGATTTTAAAATTTAAACTAGAAGCGTTCGTCGTGAGGAGCGTCTTTCACAAGATGTGTCAATCTTTTCACTTTTCCTTTTTTTCTTTTTCTTTTTCTTTTTTCTTTTCTTTCTTTCAATTGGAGTAGATAGACTAAACTATCGCCCGGTTCAGACTCCACCCACGTCTATTGAACAAGTGAAGAGGCTCATCCCTTGTTCCCTGTTTAGGATGTGGTTTCCGGTTTTCTCTTTTCCAAATCTTTTCACTCCTACGTAGCCCCCTGCACATCGTGGCGTTACCGCCCTGCTCGGGGTGATATGATTAAAAAAAAAACTTGCAGGGGTCTTATAGCTCCGCTTATTTATATTAAAGTTTCTTCATAAAATAAACAATAATGCCAGTTGGTAACCAATATTGATAGAAATAGAACAGTGGAAACAAAACATGCAATTAAAGATTGCGTACAAAATGTGCGTTGTGGTACAGTGGATATCGGCTCGGAACGAGAAACCGGGGAGCCGAGTTCGAATTCCAGTTGAATCCATTGTATTCACTTACGCGCAAATACCCTTGGGAAAGGTATTAATCCGTCTCTTCCTTCCAGTTATGGATTAAATAGCAGGACAGATTGGGTTCTATAGCCTTGGTCGGCAACCAGTCTACCGCAGAAAGCAATAGCAACCTACTGCGGGATAATCTACTGCCCAGTCAGTCATGTCTCTTTCGAGACATGATCGCCCAAGCGTGTATCACGTATGGCACTTTAACTGACTGACAAAATGTGAATGGAGGAAAAGTTCTCTTCCATTGACTGTACTTTAAGTCGAAGTCAACTGGTTGAATATAGTTATCTAGTGAGATAAATGTTATTTTTGTATTTTTTGTTTTTAATCGTATCACCCCGAGCAAGGCAGTAACGCCACTGATGTGCAGGGGGCTACGTAATAGTGAAAAAATCGGAAGTGAGAAAGCCGGAAACCATACCCTAAACAGGAAACAAGGGATGAGCCTCTTAACGTGTTCAATAGACATGGGTAGAGTGTGAACCGGGCGATAGATAGATCTATCTACTCCAATTGAAAAAAAAAAACAAAGTGAGAAGATTGGAAAAGAGAAAGCCGGAAACCATATCCTAAACAGGGAACAAGGGATGAGCCTCTTAACGTGTTCAATAGACATGGGTAGAGTGTGAACCGGGCGATAGATAGATCTATCTACTCCAATTGAAAAAAAAATGAAAAAAGAAAAAAAAGAAAACAAAAACAAAAAAACAAAACATGGCGGTGGATTACTAAGTTTTAACTTAGTAAAAGTCCAGTCAAGAGATATCTGCTAAAATCAAGAATTAAATTAAAGAAAACCAATTAAATATGAAAAACTTAAAATTTGAACGATTGTTCGAAACAAAGTTTGTTTGAGAAGAATGATTAACACAGAGATACAATTGCTGTGAAGTGTGTGGAAATAAGTTTTGATTCAACACTGCTTAAATGATGTCCAAATTGAAAGAGTGTACAGTTTATATTACGAAATATTGTATCTGTGTGTACGTTTAAGTGTTGAGCAAGATTGGCTATCAAACTGACGTGAATTCGGACGACAGCCGAAATCTTACTAACGAGCTGTGGAAAGTAGCTGTATATAAAGGTAAAAGGCAGGCTCCAGCGAGCAACGCGGGAAACTCAATCTTACATTTAAAATATCTGATTGGTTAAAAATTAACCAATTGCAATGTGAGTATTAAACAGACTATGCAGGTTTGTTCAGAGCCGAAGGTTTTCAAAGACAACTGCGATTGTTGAATTGTTCTATAGTAAACCAATAGTGATTTATTAGCCAATCACAGTCGAATAAAATGACATGTAGAAAAGCATTTATGTATGTGGGTGTGAAACATAGCGATTGCTATATACTGATTTACTGAGCGTAGCTTAGATGCAGCACAAGGCCACGGGTATGGGGTACATTGGGAGAATCGAACTCCCTATTCAGCCGTAATTGATCACGCAAATATTTTTGACAGGTTTCAGGAAGACAAAAGATGGCGATTGATTTTGCATTTAAATTTTTTGAAGATTGTAAGTGACAGAGAAGCGTTTTCCGAAAGTAGTTAAGGCACTAAGGAGATAATTTAGTAGCGCTGCGTGCGTATGTGAGATATGAGATAGAATTCAAGTTGCTAATATCAAGAAATGCTATTATCCTACTCAACAAACAAACCTTTAATGGTAGACATTTTGCTTTCTAAGTAAACCAAGATGTTAACTTAGAAAGGGAGAGAACTTTTACTGCCTTCAAAAGCTTTACAGCACAAGGGAAGCAACCCTTATAAATTAAATATTCAAAATATTAAAATTATTTTATTAAAATAATGATACTAAAGTTTAATGTGTATTTTTTATACTAAATATAAATGCTTTCTTGAATAGTCATGCCGGTGGAAATTTTTCAACTTTTCACTAAGTGTACTAATCCAAATGAACATTCTGCCGACAATTTTATATATGTTTAATGAGAAAATAATCTGTATTCTCTTTTAAAATGAATGACAGTCTGTCTGTCTGTCCGAGTGTGTGAATTCCTTCTAACTCGGGCTACACTTGCTCTTCACAGACATATACCATTTTGGAATCGGGATGATATCGGGATTTTAAATCTAACCTTCATCTGATGCTTGGACATTTAGTATTGGGATTTATTTTCGGATGAGGACCTCTGTCTCCACTCTAATATTGAGCACTTTTACGATAAAATACCTTCTAGCCAAAATATTTTTTATCAGTAAAACTACCAAACATTATCATAACTCAACATTATATATATATATATATATATATATACTAAACATTATCATAACTCAACATTATATATATATATATATATATATATATATATATATATATAATGTTGAGTTATGATAATTAGTCATCCACATACAAGCCTGTTTCGCTGTATCACAGCTCATCAGTGTGGCTAGACGCATCCACTTGCTTCTGGTCGGGATCAGAAACTCAACCGATTTGGTGTCAGTCGGAGTCGCTACTCCCTAAGCCATCGACGCATAGAAACAGAGAAAGGAAATTTTAACGTGTTGTGTATAAACAGTGTATGCACACGCCAGTCACCGAAAGAACTCAATTCATTTCTGAAGAGTCACGCATATAGCAGAAGTGGAAATGTTTTTAAAATTTTCTTCTCCAGAGAGCTCAATCGTAATATATATATATATATATATATATATTGAAAGAAAAATTTAACTTAAAATTAGACGGTTATAAATCCAGAAATTATTTCAGCAGTTTTTACAATTGCCTCGTTCAGATTGTTCAGATGAATAAATAAGCGTTAATTTCACTAAGAATATCTTTGTAAAATATCGATGTATAACAGAGGGGTTTTTAAACCGGAAATCAATTTAAAATACATACACACATATAACACGCTACAGAATAAGGAAATAAATCACACATACATAAAACAATTTGCAATAAATTGTACACACGCAAAAAGGAGGAAAGGATATGCATGCCTCAAACAACTCTCAGACAGAAGTAATCATACACATTATTTAGGAAGGAATATATGCATACACAAAAAAGGGGAGAAAAGAAAAAGAGTACAGAGGAGGGGGGATAAATTTTAGCGAACACAACCGGTTCACACTCCATCCACGTCTATTGTACAGGTGTAGCGGCTCATCCCTTGTTCCCTGTTTAGGATGTGGTTTCCGGCTTTCTCTTTTCCAATCTTTTCACTTTTCTTTTTCTCATTTTTTCTTTTTCTTTCTTTTTTCAATTGGAGTAAATAGACTAAACTATCGCCCGGTTCACACTCCACCCACGTCTATTGTACAGGTGTAGAGGCTCATCCCTTGTTCCCTGTTTAGGATGTGGTTTCCGGCTTTCTCTTTTCCAAATCTTTTCACTCTCACGTAGCCCCCTGCACATCAGTGGCGTTACCGCCTTGCTCGGGGTGATATGATTAAAAAAACAAAAAACAAAAAAAAAATATTTTTTTAGAAAACATGAAAACATTTTGAAAAAATTTTCAAAAACTTTTATTGAAAATTATTTTTCCCATTTGGACCGTAGAAAAATAAAAGTAAAATTTAAATTCATTTAGACTATTCTAAAGACAGTTTTTCACAAGGAAAATAAACATTACATCATTTAAACCAGACATAGAAAAAAGATAGACATATACACTATGAACACACAGACATAATCTTCACAAAAGATAAAGAGAAAAACAAAGAAAATTTGAGGACAAATTTTACACTTACATTCGCAAATATTAGCTGACAGAACAATTTTAAACATATTTTTTTAAAAAATGAATAATTTTTAAAACGTGCCATCGATCGAAACAAGTGAGTCAATGTTTAGTAAATACGGTGGGTGGGGTAGGACTTCCTATTTAAGCGTTTCCTATTAAGTATTTACCCGGTGATGGTGGATTTTATATTTCAGTTTAAACAACCTCTCTGAAGATGACTCATGTGAGCTGAAAGCTTGGAGAATTTTTGTCTTTATTTTCAACTGAAATTAAAGCAAAAATACGACGTTTAGAACGGTTCATGATTAAACATAATAGACATTCATTGTCTCTTATATTTAACAGCATATGTTTAGAAAATTACTTGCTGCCTCGATATACTATATATATATATATATATATATATATATACATATATATATATTAACCCCCCACCCCCTACCAATTAATTTGCAGAAATGTCTAAAAATTTGACATTGGGCCCCAATAAACCTAATATAATTAAATTCAGGAGTCATTGAGGAATGCTAATCAACTATCTTTTTTTTTCTTCAATATTAACCGATTTTCTAAAAAGTAGGTCCGAATTGCGAAAAATGCAATAACTATGCCAATTTTTACTTAGATAAACTTTTGGTTGCTTTTATGAACAATATAAATGAAACATATCATAGTCTGAAAAGCAAAAAAATTCAATGAACAATGAATTTTTACAAGAATTATTTTCATTTTTGTTTTCATTTTTTTTATAATAATTTATAAAGATTCAAAAATATTTTAAAATTTCTTTATTGGGCGGGCTAGGGTATGAAATTAATGTGTGAAGACTACATTTACTAATCGAAAATTGAAAAGCTTAATACAAATGATTCACCCCGTCAATTTTTAAAATAATTAAAACATTTTAATTGTGTGCATTTTGATTGCCTGTATCTTATTTATACGGGTGGCCGTACATGATATTTATCATTAAAGTAACTTTTACATTTTAATTCCTAATTTTCTAATTTTGTTAAAAAAAAAATAATTGTGAAATTCACAATTTGTGGAGGTACCTAAAAAGAATATGAAAAATAGATATTAAAAATAAAAATTAATAAATTCCATAACATTTCATAAATTATTTAGTTACCTATCCCTGCAGCTTATTTTCATTTTGTTATTAAATTGTAAAATTTTTGAAAAGAAAATTTTATATTATTTTTATTTTTATTTTTCTTAAAACATCTTCAAAGGTAAGCCTACAAAGCTAAACTAACTAAAATTCCATAAAATATTGGATAATTGCAGAAAACTGTGTTAAATTTTTAATTTTAACATAGTTAAAAAAAGAAAAAAAAAAAGAATAATATTTATACCAAATTCGTCTTCCATACTTGGCATTTTTTTTCCAGCTGAATTCATTGTATTCACTTACGCGTAAATACCCTTGGGAAAGGTATTAATCCATCTATTCCTTCCAGTTGTGGGTTAAATAGCAGGACAGATTGGGTTCTATAGCCTTGGTCGGCAACCAGTCTACCGCAGAAAGCAATGGCAACCTCCTGTGGGATAATCTTCTTCCCAGTCAGTCTTGTCTCTTTCGAAACATGATCCCCCAAGCGTGTATCACGTATGGCACTTAACTGACTGACTGAATATAATAGTTGGAATAATGATTAAGGCTTCTGCTGGTCATAAAGTGGGGGATCAGTTTATTACTTCATAACAATAAGAAAACGATCCCCCACTAGCTATGAGTCAAATAGCAGGACAGATTGGGTTCTTTAGTCTTGGTCGGCAACCAGTCTAACGCAGAAAGCAATGGCAACCTACTGTGGGATAATCTTCTGCCCAGTCAGTCATGTCTCTTTCGAGACATGATCGCCCAAGCGTGTATCACGTATGGCACTTGACTGACTGACTGACCGACTGACTGTAAATCATATCATTATCACCTCTTGATAAGGCGATGACAGATGTGATAACAAGGATACCGTAATTGATAAGGGCTTTTTTAAAAACATTTCAGGCAGTAAGCAAGCAATTCTTGTTTCAAGTCAACTAAAAGCAAGTTTAAATTCGGTAATTTGAATAAAATAATGTGTCAGCGAGGTGTATTTTATTTTTGTAAAATTTTTTAAAACCGAGAATTGGCTTCTGTTTACAATCGATGAAAAATGGCGGAAGATTTGAAATTTTAAAAACCTTTTTTTTTAAGCCTAAAAATTTTTTAATTCCGATCAATATCATGTCGATATAAAATACACCAGGGTATTTTGCTTACTGGAATTACTAAATTTAATCTCTTGGCTCTCAATTAAAGCTAATTTTAAAGCTTGACGGTAACTTATTTATTTTTAAAATTTCAATTTCAATTTAGGTATCGAAAAAGACTAGTTTTGATCCTTGGCTCCATAAATATTTCGACTGTCTTTCTTTAAAAAACCTAATCCAATTTCAATGTCTTAATATCAAGAATTATCTCCCTTGCATTACGTCTACTTTGTAAATCTTGAAAAACTTATAAATCTATTTTTAAATATTAGCTATTACCTAACCGTACGGCCATGTTCAAACAAGTTTCGTCTAGTTCCCGAGGTTGAGCATCGTTGGTCTTGGTCAGTACCTATACGGATGACTTTTTGGGAATGACAGGAGCTGTGAGATGTTGTGGACAATGACTAAGAATTGTAACAATGTCACTCATTGTTCTAAAAAAATGTGTGATGTAGCTCACGAAGGCACTTTATTCCATTCTTGCATCTTATAAAAAAAAAAACCATGTGGATGCAAATTTCTTGACAATGTCGGTTGATTTCTTTCTTGTTTATTTTTCTTTTTCTTTACCTGCGTAAATTGCTAAGTGAAAGGATACAACAACCAATGACTGTCCAAGTAGTGGATTATTAAAGCACTTGCTACCAGGGAACATAATTGTCTCCAACCGACCAACTCACGGGTTAGTTACCATTTTTCTCCTCTGAGTTTAATGGCTTCAGTGAAAGCCCCCAGAAGACTCTTCATCCCATCTACTTTTCTTCATCCCAAAACTCTTCCTTTTATCTCACACCATTTTTGTGTGGAGGAACACTTCCACTTCCATCCTGAAATTTTTTTTTTTTTTTTTAATCATATCACCCCGAGCAAGGCGGTAACACCACTGAGGTGCCGGGGGCTACATAAGAGTGTAAAGATTAGAGGAGAGAAAGCCGGAAACCACATCCTAAACAGGGAACAAGGGATGAGCCTCTACACCTGTTCAATAGACATGGGTGGAGTGTGAACCAGGCGATAGTTTAGACTATCTACTCCAATTTACTTCTAGAAAAGACTAGATTTCTCCTGAACCATCCCAAATCAGAAGTGTTTTGTTTATTTATTTAGAGGATGAGATTCCTAGCCTAATTATAGCTAGCACTAGTCAATCGCATTTCCCCATGAAAGCCTGGCATGCCCTTGCCAGCTGTGCAGACCTTTCTCACTGAAGGTTTGACTTTAAAAAGGCTTTTCACAGAATCACGTCTGTTGTTTGATGACTGAATGACCAGGGAGTTCACATTTCTAGTGTTGCTAAAATTAATTTTTTATTTTTTTTAGAAAAACTTAATATAAATCTGCTCCAAAATTTATCACATTCATTACATTCACTTCATGTACAAATGCAAAGTCAATGCTTTCAAACAAAGGAAAGTACTACTTACTGTTCAGCTAGACAGGTGTGCTTCCCCATTAAGGGCCATGATTCTGCACATACAGGGTGAGTGGAAACACCCAATTGAAAATTAATAGCTTTTGTTAATATCACATTTGCATGAAAAAAATATATTGTGATCCCTAAAGTGGTAGAATTTCATTGCTAATTTCTGCTTGTATTTCAGAGTGACAATAGTAGCCCAGAATGACACAAGGCCTGACACTGCATGAGCATGATCAGCTAACATCTCTTTAGAAAATGTGGCAGTCTGTGGTACAAGTGCAGAGATGGCGGTACAGTGTTCTTGGACCATGTGATTCAGTCAATGCCAAAACCATCAGAATTTTTTATTGCAAAATTGATGAGTACAGTATCTATGGTAGACAGACACAAAAGCAGTTGTCTCTCAACCTCCAGATTGGAAGAAAATGTACACAAGGTAGAATTCAACACCATACTGTGTGTTGTGGGGTAATGGATATCGGATCAGAATGGAAAATCAGAGTCATGTTCAAATTCCAGTTGAATTCGTTGCATTCACTTATGCGCAAATACCCTTGAGAAAGGTATTAACCCATCTCTTCTCCCTTAAGCTATGGGTTGAATAGCAGGACAGGTTGGGATTTTTATAGATTTGGTTGACAACCAGTCCACTGCATAAAGTAATGGCAACCTACTGCATTAAAATCTTCTGCCTAGTCAATCAAAAGAGATATAATCAAGTTTTATCAAGTATGACATTTAACTGATTGAATTTCTACCATTATAATCTTGAAAATAAAACATTTTATGAAAATCGAAAAATAATCAATAAAGTTACTAAAAATTTTAAATAGGGAGTTTCTTTCCACCCACACGATAGACAAATGAAAAGAGAAGAGAAAGTTTATTTTTGAAAACATGTTTTTATAAAAGTGCCTGTCAGCTTCTGCTGAAACTACATATTTCCATTAAAACCAATCATCTATAAGTTAAATTTAGGCTGGGCCTGAATCAGTATGAACCCAAGTATTAGAGACTTATTTATGTTTTGGAAGGCAGATATTGTAAATATATTAAGCAACACAGAAACTTTTTAATTAAAAAGTTTCTATCAATGTAACGTCACCAAAATGTCTGCTGAAAACCAAACAATGTCTTAACAGCAACTCTCATTTTTAACTCATGATCAGTCTTTTTATGCACATCCAAATTTGACAATGTGTCAAATCTTGTTGTGTTATTTAATGTCAAATAGAAGTTTTATCAGACAAAAATCACAAGGAATTAATACATAGGTACCACGTGCCTGGTCCAGACCAGAGTCGTAATAGTTTGTTTACACTAGATTCAAAAAACTAGACATAGGTCCAGTTTATACATGAGAAAGAGTAGATATTGGTTGGGTCAGTTTACATGTCAAAAAAAAAAAAAAAAAAAAAAAAAGAAATAGACACATATCTGGTTTACATAAGCATCAATCAAGTAGTATTGATTGGGTTTATACCAGAAAAGTGGGCCTTTTTGGTAGTGTCATACCCCTTTGCAGTCTGCATATTTTAAGCCCACCAATAGATCAATACAAATTGATAAAATTCTAATATTTGAGCGAAATGTAGTCCTTAACAGGCTTAACTTGTAAATAAGACAAAAACAAGATAACTGACAAAACATTTAATTCTTTGTCCACAAAGAAAAAAGGAGATTTAAACCTAATTCACACTGAGCAGAATATTCAAATCTGGCCAATCTAAAATGGTCAATATTCCATGCCCAGCCTGAATATTTCAGAATTTGTTTCTAATTCCATCTCAACATTAATCTATAATCTTGGTATTTGGTGTCTTTGAAAAATCCGGTGGTGGCGGCAAGGCATCTGGTAGTTGGTGAGGTGGCAACTCATACTTGGGTCGATCGGTGTGGTGTACACGCACTTTGGAGAAGTAGCCAACATACGGACGCTCAATACCAAGTTTTTCTTTGGCACACTGATCAAAAATTGCCTGTTGTTTACGACAACTGGAAAGGAAACAAACATCAGTTTAAATAAATTACATTTTACAAACACACCAATTATGTAATATGTCATAAGCAGGATTTATTTAAAGTTATACAGAAAATCTTAACTGAATTTAATCCTTAAAATTATGATATGAATAGGAAGGAAAAAAAAAACTAGTTGGATTTTAGTAGTGAATGCATTTGAACCCAGAGACTAGAGGCAAAGTGACAAGTTTTCTTAGAGATTCCTACTGTGTCTGCAATGGGCTTGTAAACAAACATCTGACTTTTTGGGGAACATTTCCCAATTACTAGATCTCACCTGAAAGTAGACAGTCTTGGAGATTTCAAAAATGGTCTGAAGTTTGTTCTAATTAGATGTCAAGTTATGATTGTTTAGAATTAACCAAAATTTGTACATGCTTACTTTTAGAAGAACAATTCCTACCTTTTTTTGCAAAGAAATTAGAATCTTGTTGTTCTAATTAGATGTCAAGTTATGATTGTTTAGAATTAACCAAAATTTGTACATGCTTACTTTTAGAAGAACAATTCCTACCTTTTTTTGCAAAGAAATTAGAATCTTGTTGAATGTTCTAGCATCACATTTAACTTGACATTTAAAATGAAAGCAAAAAAAATAGGACAATGATATATATCAAATGGATTTGGGGGGGGGGACAAAATTCAGTCAAATTAACAGTCTTTTTCCATTTTTGTCTCAGACCCTCCAACTTCAAATAATGCTAAGAATGCTTTCTCTTTTTAGTTTAAGTTTCCCAAATATTAAAAGAATTTATATCTGCAAAATGTAAGAAAAATATTTTGCATTTCACTTCATACATTGATCATTACCCACTTTTGGCATCATTTATTAGTTTTTGACAGAATTTTCCTTGTCTTTATCAGAAAATCATGATCTATTCCTATGTTTTTTAGGGAGGCTGAATCCATTTTTTGTCATTGAAAATCCCCCCACTCAAAGTCTAAATAGGTTAAATGCAAAATTGAATCTCTAAAGTAGTCTATAGTTTCTACATCTAAACTCCTATTCTTTTAATTTCTGGGATGAAGAATTATCATTATTTACACTATTTACCTGTGGACTATTATCCTCATCTTTGTTGTTGTTATCATGTTTCAGCTGTTGCATCCTTCAGCCTTCCTTAGGTGTATAAATCTGAGTAACTTACAGAGAATTCTGAACCGAACCTTTTATTTAATGTAATGGATTAAAATCTAAGAAAGTATTCCTGGAAAAAATTTTTCAAAACAGTTTCTTTCATAGTTTAAATTGGTCTTTACTCACCAAATGTCTGTTTTCAATACAAGCTGTGTTTATTAGAAAATCATCTCGACCTGTATTGCTTTTCAGAGATGCTGTATCCATTTTGGTACTGAAAATCTCTAAGAAATTTAAATGGGTTAAATGCAAAATCTAAGGTATTTTTCAGGAATTTTGGTTCTTCACTAGAGTTTATGGTTTCTAGACTTAACTCCTCATCCCAGAAATTCAGACGAAAAATTTAAAAAATAGGAAATTATTATTTACACTATTTATTTTCAGACTAATGCCCACATATTTCGTTTGAGTTGTTGTGTCATCCAGCTCTATAATGTGAGCCCACTGTGGTATATCAGCATCATTAGATCAATACCTATACTATTTATGTACTAAACATCTTACTATAAATATTTAACTATTTATAATCGGGGTGGCTGGTAATTGGCAATACTGATATGAGAGGTTTTTTTTGGGTTTTTTTTGCAGTGAGTACCAGGGCAAGGTTGCTGGTAAGAGGGAGTGTTAAGTTTATATCATACCCTCCTCCTTCTCCAACTACTATTCAAAAAGGACAGTCATCTGAAAAATGGGTTTTTCTTCTGAAAGATATTTAAAGCATATCAGCCACTTTGGTCTGCTAAATTAATCATTACCTGCTTTTGGCACCATAGGCTGGTCATCAAATATCAAATTATAACACTTTTTTTAAAAAAATCATTTCACCCCAAGTAAGGCAATAGTACCATTAGAAAGAGTGAAACATAATGAGATGACCTTAGTAGAGAAGATTGAAGAAAGGATAAAAAAAAAAAAAGGAACAGTGTTCAATATGACAAGATGGTGATTGACATTGCATTTACATTTTTGAAGTTTCTTTGTATTTATCAGAAAATCATGATTTAGACCTGTATTGCTATGATTTTTAAGGATGCTGTGACCATTTTTAGTACAGAAAATCTCCACCAAATGAAGTCTAAATGAATTACATGCAAAATTTAAATTCTTTTCAGGAATTCTGGCTCTTCACTGAAACCAGGTTTTCTAGACTTAAACTCCTATTTTTTTTTTTAAATTAGAAATGTGAATTTTTTTGTTCTAACTTTCCCTTTTATGTACAAATAAAATTAATATAATTCTGTAATTGTGCTGAAAGTCATTTTGGAGAGTGGGGAAGTCACAAATGTCTAATTGGCTCTATTTTTTATTCTACTCACACAATTTTTTTCTAAGGTGCGTTTTAGTAAATTGTTATTTAATCTGTTATAGACTGTAAACTATAAAAAAAGAATTATCAGTCGTCCGAAATTAATGCAAGAAGATATGACAGGCATTTAGAAAACAATAAATATTTTTTTAAATGCACACATGTACAACTTAGAAAAGTAGAAAATGGACATTCAGTAAAAGCATCCAGTGTCTTGGGTATGGCCTTGATGCAGTTGCAGAATGATTATATACCCAAATCTGTTGGTTTTCTTTATGTTGGCTATGATGTCCATAATGACAACCTTCAACAAATTCTATAAGGTAACATATTTGGCAAGACATGATGGCAAAATTTCTTCACTAGTAACTCCTGGATCACACAGACCATATGAGAGAGTACAGTGTCTTGTGAAAGTACAGTAAAAAGCTTAACCAGAGATTGACCTCTATTTTCAACATATCCACACTGGCATGGATTCTGCAACCTGGCCTCAAGTTATGGCAAGGCAGAAGAATTTATCACTTTTGGCTCAGCACCTTGATGCGTACAGTGGCATGGATTCTGCAGCCTGGCCTGAAGTTATGGCAAGGCAGAAGAATTTATCACTTTTGGCTCAGCACCTTGATATGTACAGTGGCATGAATTCTGCAGACTGGCCTCAAATTATGGCAAAGCAGAAGAATTTATCAGTTTTGGCTAAGCACCTTGATGCATACAGTGGCATGGATTCTGCAGCCTGGCCTCAAGTTATGGCAAGGCAGAAGAATTTATCACTTTTGGCTCAGCACCTTGATATATACAGTGGCATGAATTCTGCAGACTGGACTCAAATTATGGCAAAGCAGAAGAATTTATCAGTTTTGGCTCAGCACCTTGATGCATACAGTAGCATGGATTCTGCAGCCTGGTTTCAAGTTATGGCAAGGCAGAAGAATTTATCACTTTTGGTTCAGCACCTTGATGCGTACAGTGGCATGGATTCTGCAGACTGGCCTCAAATTATGACAAAGCAGAAGAATTTATCACTTTTGGCTAAGCACCTTGATGCATGCAGTGGCATGGATTCTGCAGCCTGGTTTCAAGTTATGGCAAGGCAGAAGAATTTATCACTTTTGGCTAAGCACCTTGATGCGTACAGTGTCATGGATTCTGCAGACTGGCCTCAAATTATGGCAAAGCAGAAGAATTTATCACTTTTGGCTAAGCACCTAGATGCATACAGTGGCATGGATTCTGCAGCCTGGTTTCAAGTTATGGCAAGGCAGAAGAATTTATCAGTTTTGGCTAAGCACCTTCATGCGTACAGTGGCATGGATTCTGCAGACTGGCCTCAAGTTATGGCAAGGCAGAAGAATTTATCACTTTTGGCTCAGCACCTTCATGCGTACAGTGGCATGAATTCTGCAGACTGGCCTCAAATTATGGCAAAGCAGAAGAATTTTTCAGTTTTGGCTAAGCACCTTGATGCATACAGTAGCATGGATTCTGCAGCCTGGTTTCAAGTTATGGCAAGGCAGAAGAATTTATCAATTTTGGTTCAGCACCTTGATGCGTACAGTGTCATGGATTCTGCAGACTGGCCTCAAATTATGGCAAAGCAGAAGAATTTATCACTTTTGGCTAAGCACCTAGATGCATACAGTGGCATGGATTCTGCAGCCTGGTTTCAAGTTATGGCAAGGCAGAAGAATTTATCAGTTTTGGCTAAGCACCTTCATGCATACAGTGGCATGGATTCTGCAGACTGGCCTCAAGTTATGGCAAGGCAGAAGAATTTATCACTTTTGGCTCAGCACCTTCATGCGTACAGTGGCATGAATTCTGCAGACTGGCCTCAAATTATGGCAAAGCAGAAGAATTTTTCAGTTTTGGCTAAGCACCTTGATGCATACAGTAGCATGGATTCTGCAGCCTGGTTTCAAGTTATGGCAAGGCAGAAGAATTTATCAATTTTGGTTCAGCACCTTGATGCGTACAGTGTCATGGATTCTGCAGACTGGCCTCAAATTATGGCAAAGCAGAAGAATTTATCACTTTTGGCTAAGCACCTAGATGCATACAGTGGCATGGATTCTGCAGCCTGGTTTCAAGTTATGGCAAGGCAGAAGAATTTATCAGTTTTGGCTAAGCACCTTCATGCGTACAGTGGCATGGATTCTGCAGACTGGCCTCAAGTTATGGCAAGGCAGAAGAATTTATCACTTTTGGCTAAGCACCTTGATGCGTACAGTGGCATGGATTCTGCAGCCTGGTTTCAAGTTATGGCAAGGCAGAAGAATTTATCACTTTTGGTTCAGCACCTTGATGCGTACAGTGGCATGGATTCTGCAGCCTGGTTTCAATTTATGGCAAGGCAGAAGAATTTATCACTTTTGGCTCAGCACCTTGATATGTACAGTGGCATGAATTCTGCAGACTGGCCTCAAATTATGGCAAAGCAGAAGAATTTATCAGTTTTGGCTAAGCACCTTGATGCGTACAGTGGCATGCATTCTGCAGCCTGGTTTCAAGTTATGGCAAAGCAGAAGAATTTATCACTTTTGGCTCAGCACCTTGATATGTACAGTGGCATGAATTCTGCAGACTGGCCTCAAATTATGGCAAAGCAGAAGAATTTATCAGTTTTGGCTAAGCACCTTGATATGTACAGCGGCATGAATTCTGCAGACTGGCCTCAAGTTATGGCAAAGCAGAAGAATTTATCAGTTTTGGTTCAGCACCTTGATGCGTACAGTGGCATGGATTCTGCAGCCTGGCCTCAAGTTATGGCAAGGCAGAAGAATTTATCACTTTTGGCTCAGCACCTTGATATGTACAGTGGCATGAATTCTGCAGACTGGCCTCAAATTATGGCAAAGCAGAAGAATTTATCAGTTTTGGCTAAGCACCTTGATATGTACAGCGGCATGAATTCTGCAGCCTGGCCTCAAGTTATGGCAAAGCAGAAGAATTTATCAGTTTTGGCTAAGCACCTTGATATGTACAGAGGCATGAATTCTGCAGACTGGCCTCAAGTTATGGCAAGGCAGAAGAATTTATCACTTTTGGCTAAGCACCTTGATATGTACAGTGGCATGAATTCTGCAGACTGCCCTCAAATTATGGCAAAGCAGAAGAATTTATCAGTTTTGGCTAAGCACCTTGATATGTACAGCGGCATGAATTCTGCAGCCTGGTTTCAAGTTATGGCAAGGCAGAAGAATTTATCACTTTTGGCTCAGCACCTTGATATGTACAGTGGCATGAATTCTGCAGACTGCCCTCAAGTTATGGCAAAGCAGAAGAATTTATCAGTTTTGGCTAAGCACCTTGATGCGTACAGTGGCATGGATTCTGCAGCCTGGTTTCAAGTTATAGCAAAGCAGAAGAATTTATCACTTTTGATTCAGCACCTTGATGCGTACAGTGGCATGGATTCTGCAGCCTGGCCTCAAGTTATGGCAAGGCAGAAGAATTTATCACTTTTAGCTCAGCACCTTGATATGTACAGTGGCATGAATTCTGCAGACTGGCCTCAAATTATGGCAAAGCAGAAGAATTTATCACTTTTGGCTAAGCACCTTGATATGTACAGCGGCATGAATTCTGCAGACTGGCCTCAAGTTATGGCAAAGCAGAAGAATTTATCAGTTTTGGCTAAGCACCTTGAGGCATACAGTGGCATGGATTCTGCAGCCTGGTTTCAAGTTATGGCAAGGCAGAAGAATTTATCACTTTTGGTTCAGCACCTTGATGCGTACAGTGGCATGGATTCAGCAGACTGGCCTCAAGTTATGGCAAAGCAGAAGAATTTATCAGTTTTGGCTAAGCATCTTGATGCATACAGTGGCATGGATTCTGCAGCCTGGTTTCAAGTTATGGCAAGGCAGAAGAATTTATCAGTTTTCGCTAAGCACCTTCATGCGTACAGTGGCATGGATTCTGCAGACTGGCCTCAAGTTATGGCAAGGCAGAAGAATTTATCACTTTTGGCTCAGCACCTTGATATGTACAGTGGCATGAATTCTGCAGACTGCCCTCAAATTATGGCAAACCAGACAATTTATCAGTTTTGGCTAAGCACCTTGATGCATACAGTGGCATGGATTCTGCAGCCTGGTTTCAAGTTATGGCAAGGCAGAAGAATTTATCAATTTTGGTTCAGCACCTTGATGCGTACAGTGGCATGGATTCTGCAGCCTGGCCTCAAGTTATGGCAAGGCAGAAGAATTTATCACTTTTGGCTAAGCACCTTGATGCGTACAGTGGCATGGATTCTGCAGGCTGGTTTCAAATTATGGCAAGGCAGAAGAATTTATCACTTTTGGCTCAGCACCTTGATATGTACAGTGGCATGAATTCTGCAGACTGGCCTCAAATTATGGCAAAGCCGAAAGAATTTATCAGTTTTGGCTAAGCACCTTGATATGTACAGCGGCATGAATTCTGCAGACTGGCCTCAAGTTATGGGAAAGCAGAAGAATTTATCAGTTTTGGTTCAGCACCTTGATGCGTACAGTGGCATGGATTCTGCAGCCTGGCCTCAAGTTATGGCAAGTCAGAAGAATTTATCACCTTTGGCTCAGCACCTTGATGCATACAGTGGCATGAATTCTGCAGCCTGGTTTCAAGTTATGGCAAGGCAGAAGAATTTATCACTTTTGGCTCAGCACCTTGATGCATACAGTGGCATGAATTCTGCAGCCTGGTTTCAAGTTATGGCAAGGCAGAAGAATTTATCACTTTTGGCTCAGCACCTTCATGCGTACAGTGGCATGGATTCTGCAGCCTGATTTCAAGTTAAAATAAAGCAGAAAGTTATGACTCTTGCTCACAATCCCATGGTGACAGGATGTGATACAAGGTCAATTTTAATGTAAAGTGCCCATATGCGCACACACGGACAAAAATTGTCAAATCCCTGCAAGCCCACTCATGCCGACATTGGTATCCACCAATCTACTCTCTTTGGGGCAATGAAAGATGTGCTGTTGCAAGTTTGGAATTTTGTTAACTGCCTGAACACTGAAATACAGCAGAGGCAAAAAACAGAAACTACACTTTGATCCTAGCCTGAATGCCAGGTAAAAGAGCACTGAAATATTAATTACTCCCCACCACCACCACAAACTAACACAGACACGGTGGCAAGATAGAACAGAAGATCCTTTTAAATGTGAAATGCCCATAAGGGACAATGTCAAATATTTAGTGCAATGAGGGAGGTGTTGCCTCAGGATGGGAAACCCTGAAATTAAACATCTCTTAAAACTGCATCAAGTCAGACATACAGAAGAGAGGTGATGAACTGACACTACACTTTGATTCCAACCCAAAGGCCAGGTAAAAAGAGCACTGAACCTATTATACATCCTATTCTCCTGACCACTTTCTTGGAGCAAGTCACTGGGATTGGTAACTCTCAACGTTACAGTTGTCAATGACTGGCTTGTAATCTTGTGCTATTTTATAAGATACACAGATTACTCTAGTTGTATGGTTTTTATACACACCAGAACATGTAACAGCAAAAGCAGTATAAAGATAATGCCAGCATTGGCAGCCATCATAACGAGGCTCAAGATTACCACTGTTCCAAAGACATTAGAATATTAGTTTGGGATGATGCAAGAACAATACAAAATGTTTAATTCTATTAATAAGAGCAAAAAAAAAAAAAAAAAAAAAAACAGTAATAGCAAAATACATAACACAATTTAACAAAAATGTAGTCTAACCAGTTTATTGATCTTTTTTCATCAAAACTCATTCAAGCAGGAAAAATGTGTACAGAGTCTAAAATAGGCTGCAAAGACTGGATGTTATAGAATATATAACAATTAAAAACTAAGCCTAAAAACCACTTTCTCTGCACGGCTGGCAAGACTTAATATAGATTAAAAATCATTCAAATGAAATTCAGAATTAGCCTTCCTCAATACCAAATATGTGTCTTGGTTATAGAGCTGGGCACACAAACATTCGTCTATCATCTAACTAGTTGCATCAATGCGCCTATACAAAGTAGTACATCTATGGTAATGTAAATTTTGGGGATTATTTTTACTTTTGTTATAACATGTCCATTTTTATCACTATTATTACATTTTTGTACTCTTACTAAAATATTTTAAATTTCTATTATATTTATTCTAATACCAACTAATTTCTAAAAAAAAAATATTAATGTTCACCAGCAATAAGGCTTTCAGAAAATGAAGTGCAAACAAACACACATTAACAAACAAACAAAAAACCTAAGTACTTCTTTTTAAACTGATGAACGAAATTCAAAAGAAGTTTGAAGGAATTAAATTTAGATATTCCTATTATTTATCATTAAATGTGAAAAAAACACCAAGATCTAATTTTATGAATTTGGCTTTAAGCATGAAAAATCATATTTTTCTGTCAATATAAAAATTAAAAAATCTTGAATGAACAATTAACAAACATTTATGTTATGTTTTTTGCTTATAATAAACTAAACTGAAAATACAAGGAAGGATTTTTTTAAAATGTTAAATACAAGAAACTAAATGACAATTTTTTGATAATGATTTGAAAATCACTTTTTATCATGAATAGTTGGATGCATTAATATTCTTTATACACACACACAAAATATTTTCAACTGCACCTCCTCAACCATCTCTCTTAGCAGACCTCAAGTGGAATGACTATATTAAATCCATAGCTAAATCCGCTGCTAAGAAGGTTGGTTCTCTGTGTAGGGCCAGGAAGTTTTTCCCGTCTGAATCCATCCTGCACATATATTTAAATCTACCAATTGCTCATGTATTGAATTCTGCTGCCACATCTGGTTGAGTGCCCCTGCTATTAACCTCGGGGTTCTTGACAAAATCCAACAGAGAATCTGCAATGTGATCCATCTCAACTTGGTAGCTCAGCTGCAATCATTTTTCTCACCGGCGTAATGAGGCTTCCCTATGTCTTTTCTACAAATACTTTCATGGCTTCTGCTCCGACGAGCTTAGCTTACTGGTGCTGCCCTCTGCATGAATTTACTCGAGCTAGTAAACTAGCAACTAGGTCTCACCCTTTTACAGTGAAACCAATAAAATCTAACTGCAACATCTACTCTAGCAGCTTCTTTCTTGCACTTCCCACATGTGAAATTCCCTTCCGTATACTTGCTTCCCTGACAGCTACAATCTCCAAGAAATTAAATGTAAGGTTAATTTTCACCTCCTATCTCTCTAATTTGCATCCTTTTCCTCATCTTCTTTTCTCCGTCCACTCTACTCTTATCATACCAGTATTCTCATCCTTCTCTTACTCATTCCCTGACACCCCCTATAACTTGTCCATCTTTCTCATCGCTTTCCTCCTATGTAATCCCCTGCACACCAGTGACAGTAAAACTGCCTTGCTTGAAGTGAAATGATTTTAAAAAAAATAAAAATAAAAATAAATGAATAAAAAGATGAAAGGAAAAACTATTCTTAACTGATCCATTTAGTCCTCTGATGGACTTTATCAAGGCAAATATAGGATTTATTTTGTTCTACATGTTTATATACAAGAGCAAGGATAACAAAACATGCAACAAAATAAATCCTATATTTGCATTAGTCAAAAGACTAAACAGGTTTGCTAAGAATAGGTTTTCCTCATCTTTATATATATATATATATGTAGTTAATGATTGAATAAGCTTATGACGAGTTCTATGACAATAAAATATCTGTAGAAATTCCCCTATCTCATTGTTAAATATTTGAGCTTAACAACTTTAACAAAATATTGCAATAACAATCATAAATAGGAATTCTGGTTGTTATTTAAAGAAGTAAGAGGGTACAAATAAAAAGATTTGAAATTTCACATTTTTCATTTCACTGAAACATTATCTTCCCTTCTTTTTTATTACTTTCATTTTCTCACTGAAACCGAGCAGCATCTGATGTTTTTTTCCACCAATCAAAATGGAATTGTGTGTTATTTATGAGGTGATGGCAGGGCATAACGATCGTGCGATCGGGGGGGGGGGGGGAAGCAGAATCATATAATGATAAAAAGTTACCCTGATCATGAAATAATAAGAACATTTACATGTCAAATTATTCCAGGTGATTTAACCAAAATGTTCAGCTAAAAGAAAAGTTGGGAATTTTATGAAAACTACAGTAAAATGTCATTTGCTTTTTGTATTTATTCATTTTTAAAATTCTAAGTTTTTTAAATTTTCGTTACAACCTAAAATATAAGCATTAAAAACAAATTTCAGAATACTGACTGCAGGGCATGGGAACCAAAATTTAAAGATTGAATGAAGCAAGATATTTGTTCGCCGACTATTTTAATTCTGCTTTTATTATGCTTTTTATGTGCCATGCCTTCTCAGGACATAGGCAATCATGGCTCTCCACAACTTCCTGTTCTTTGTAGATCTTAATAAATTTTGTATGTCTGTTATTTTTTTCTAACACATCACTCAATAAGTCCCAGTCCTGACATATAGATGGCACCACTAATAAAAATCCATATAATTTTTATAAAGTACTAACCTTCAAATGGTGCGTGACAAAATTTGGGCCCAATCAGATTATTAGTTTACAAATTAGTTATTTAAATGAAGCTACTGTTGCAAATTTTCAAAACAAATGGAAAAATCTGAATTTTGTGCCTTGATAAAGCATTGCTTTCTGATGGGGAAAAATACTGTTCAAGCAAAGCAATGGCTTGATACATGTTATTTGGACTCTGCCCCGTTGGAAACAATGGTTAAGAGGTGGTATGCTGACTTTAAGCATAAACTGTTCCAACGCAACAAGGAGTTTTTGCGTAAATACATGACAATAGATGGAACATAGATCCATCACTTCACTCCAGAGTCAAATCGGCAGTCAGCTGAGTGGACAGCAGTAGGTGAAATCTCTCCAAAGTGACCAAAAATGAAAACATCAGCTGGCAAGATTTTGGCCTCCATATTTTTGGATGAACAATTACCTTGAGAAAGGAAGAACCATCAATAGCAAATATCATATAGAATTATTGGTGTGTATGAAGGAAAAAAAAAATAACCAAAAAACGGCCACAAATGAAGAAGAAAAAGTGATCTTTCACCATAACACACCGTCTCACAAGTCAATCACAACAATGAGAAAACTACATGAATTGCAATTCAAATTGCTTCCACATCCACCCTATTCTCCAAATCTGGCCCCCAGCAACTACTGGCTGTTTGCAGACCTCAAAAAAATGCTCCAGAGAAAGAGATTTGCCTCCAATGAAGAAGTGATATTGGAAACAGAGGCATATTTTGAGGTTAAAATTCTACAAAAATGGCATCAAATTGTTAGAGAAGCGTTAGAATCAGTGTATCACTCTAGAAGGAGACCATGTTGATGAATTGAGTCGAATTTTGCCTAAAAGTTGTTTGTTTTATTAGTTAGGCCCAGGATTTATTGTGTGATGTGTTAAACTGTTCCACCCTCCGTTTACTCAAACTTAGTATGTTATGTGTTACTACTAACAACTATAAATGGCAACAAAGTCAAAAGAAAAAGAAAAAAAATTAATTGGATTTGAGGAGAGTTTCAAATGTTTTTGGAACAATTAAAGTTGGTTTTTTGGGACAATTCTAGAACAATGGTGAAAAAGTGTCTTGAGTTCTGACTTTTCACTCATAGGTCAATAGAGAGGTAGGTAGACATACTTACTTCTTAAAATTCATATCGTTTTCAGCATGGTCAATACAATGCCAGTATTGCTGAAATTCTTCAAAACATTTGGCTTTAATTTTTCCAAATATTTCAAATCCGCATTGAGTGACTTCTTTGCCTTCATTTAGACAGCGCCTTGGGTCATTAGTCTCAGCCTTACACAACATAAACTCCTACAAATTAAACAAATACATAATCAAAAAGAGGCACATTACACATTCTTTTTCTTAAAAAATAAAAACATTGTACAACAAATTTTTCATTTTTAACTGATTTCATATTTTGAATTTTTTTAAAATCCATAGATTGACATTTTTTGTAGTTAATAAAAAAAAAGCTTAATGTTTTAAATCATTATAGTTTATAATCTGAAATAGAAAAATGAGAGGTTTTGAAAGGAATACAAGAAGAAAAATGCAAAAATGAAGGAGTTAACCAAAACAAAAACTTCAAAATTGTTTTCTAATTACATGTTACATATGAGAGGGAGTCAAAAAGTAATATAATTTATGTTAAAGGAGGTGCATTTCTCAATGAAGCTATTCAAAATCTGATGTAATAGCACATACACTATTGATCTTTAATTATCTTTTTATATATACAGTAGCGAGCATAAAGATCAGAACGATGTTAAGAAAAAGTCTAAATATGAAATAACTTTTTATTTTAAAGCTTCAAAGAACATTTTATCAAGGAAAAAAAGGATATAAAAGTCAATTATATAATTTCAAAATATAAAGTTCAATAAACTTATTTTGATAAAATTATAAGAATAATTATGTAACATTAAAAAAAATAGATGATCATAAACATCAGAACGATTAAATAAATCCATAAAATTTAATAATTATTTTGCATTATTGAAAATGTTTTAGGGTATTTTACTAAATTACACTGGCTCTTTACTGGCTCTTGCGTCGTAAACATGGCGAAAAAATCTGTGACATCATTGGAAGTTAGAAAACTGATAGTCAAGTTACGTAATGAAGATAAACTCTCAATTGGGGATATTTCAAAGAGTGTGGGGAAATCTAAAAGTGTTATTCATAGTATTTTAAGAAAACTTGAGGAAACTGGGTCATGTGAAGCCAAGAAACCATCTGGCAGGCCTAGGAAAACTGCTACAAGGGAAGACAGATAGATTGTTGAAGAATAAAAAAGAGCTAATGCTAACCTTGGCATTAAAATATCAAGACACACTATTTCCCGAAGACTAAATGAAATAAATCTGAACAGTCGAATAGCCTCTACAAAGCCTTACATTTCTAAAATTAATCAAATGAGCTGATTGAAATTTGCCACTGAATACCTCATAAGAATAGTGAGATTGTGTTCATTTCAGCGATGAATCAAAGTTTAACCTGTTCGGTTGTGTCGAGAGAAGGCTTGCTGGACACAGTTCTAATGAACAATATTTGACTCAGTGCACTAAAAGTAGCATTAAATTTGGAGAAGGAAGTGTGATAGTGTTTGGCATGATTTCATCTGATGGTACAGGACCTCTTGTTGGGCTACATGGTAAAATTAATGCATCTGTATACAATGATATATTGAAGAAACATGCTGTACCTCATTTGAAAACTGCAACTAATCAACTAGCTGTATTTATGCATGATAACGTGCCATGTCACACAGTGAAGTCTATTAAGACATTTCTTTCTGAGGAGGATGTTGATGTTACTGTTATGGAGAGGCCTGCTCAAAGCCCAGACATGAATCCTATTGAGAATGTTTGGGAGTTACTAAATGACAGAGCTGAGGAAAATAATCCATCAAACATTGAAGAACTATGGGCTAATTTGAAAGGAAAATGGGAGAAAATATCTGCTTATGAATGCAAGATATTAATTCACTCATGTAGCAAAAGATGTCAAGCTGTTATTGAAAGTAAAGGCTTTTCACATCGAGTACTAATGAATTATGAATGCTATTTTCATTTGGATATGATGTATCCATTATAATAGTATGATTTTGTTAAGTGTTCTGATGTTTTTGATCATCTATTTTTTCTCGAATGTTATATAATTATTCTTATAACTTTATCAAAATAAGTTTATTGAGCTTTATATTTTGGGATTATATAATTTACCTTTATTTCCTTGAAAAAATGTTCTATAAAAACTTTAAAATAAAAAGTTATTTCACATTTAAACTTTTTCTTAACATTGTTCTGATGTTTATGCTTGCTACTGTATATATGTATATGAATGAGCTGATATGAAAATGGCTGCCTCAGTGGAAGTTAATCAGTAACAAAAAGCTGTAATTGAGTTCTTTGATGCTGAAGAGGAAACTCTTGTAAATATTCATAAAAGATTTCCATCTCATTTGGTGCAATAAATGAGGAACTGAGAATGAAATGCCATGGTGGGGATGAAGAAGTGAAAATTGCTGTAAGGACCTGGCTACATTAGCAACCAACTGAGTTTTAAAAAGCTGGTCATTTATAGGTGGAACACTACCATCAAAGGAGGTGGTGACTATGTTGAGAAAGGGTGTGAACCTATGATGACCCTTATTTCTTATATAATTGTAACACCCCAACGGACGGTCCGAACAATTTCTCCGGCGGCCGTTCTCCACACTGTGATGTTTGCCGGGAGTTTGTTGAAAAAGTCGGAGCCTCAAACTGGGGGTACAAGATTAAACTATAAGGAACGAACTTCCACAACTTGGATGAGTTGAAAGGAGGCTTTATTTCATTTAGAGTTAGCCTTTTCGGTTGGGGCAGGCAATGTGACGTTCAGCTCTAACTCTAATTAATGGAGATCAAATTCAAACCGACTGAAACAAGACAAACAGAGTTTCTACTTCAAGCACACGCCCGGCTGAACTAACTGGAAACTAACTGATCTGACTCGGAAAAATCACCTGAATTTATTTAAAATTAATCCGGAAATGCTTTAGACCAACGGATGATAACTATTGGCGACTGCAAGTCCGAAATTTCGGTTATCTTTTTTTTTTTATCTTAATAAAGCTTCTGACAGAAAATTCTTAATGTGTGGTTAAGATACAGTAAAAGACAGCCTTTGACCTGGTCATTAAAAAACCTATTTCCTGAACTTTATCTCTTATCACATTAAATCACCGAGTCAAATATTTACCTGAAGAGTGGTAGGATTTTAAACAGTAATCTGATACCCTTTTCTCTTCCACAATTTTCCTCATAAAAGAAAAAGCGTTTATTTATTTATTTTTCTCTTCTTTTTCACTTTTGTTAAACGAAACATGTTTTTAATCTATTTTCTATTCTTAACCATTTTCTATTTTAATCTATTATAATAAAATACATATTTTACAAAGCACCTTAATATACGTCTAATTATCGTGTCACATAATAAAAACAAAACAAATTAGTTTTTTGACTCACCCTCATATTATATATAAGTGTGTGTGTGTGTATATATTTAAGCAGCAATCTTTCTTTTCAACATTTTTTGTTAAATATGACTGACAAGGAAAATTTTAATTTTTTTAATTAGTTTTTTTTCAGTGTTCTTACGTTTTTCCATTTGGTGGAAGTGAGAGAGTATAAAACTGTCCATATGGTCCATTTTCCCAAGCGCTTTTGGCCACTTCCTTAGCCATTTTCAAAAAATACTTTGGTCTTTCCTCTTAATAATAAACATTTTGACGAATAAAACTTTGTTTTTATTAAATTTGGGGCTTTTTTCATTACGCTATGCTGTTTTTTTCGGCAAAAATCTATTTCTCACATTTATAAATCTTACTATTCGTTCATGCATTAAATACTGTTGCCATGTATGGTCGGGTGCTCCTGTTATTCATCTTGAGGTTTTCAACAAAATCCAAAGGAGGAACTGCAATATAAACGATCCGACTTGGCAACCTGCCTTCAGTCACTCTCTCACCGACATGATGTGGCTTCCCACTGTCTTTTCTACAAGTATCTTCATGGCAACTGCTCTGATGAGATTTCTTCTTCCCCAGTACTTCAACCACATGTATTTACTTGTGCTACTAGGTTGGCATGAAGGTCCCTACCCTTCTACCATTGAAATAGTTAAATGTAACTCTCTTTTACTCTAACAGTTTCTTTTCTCACACTACCCGTTTGTGGAAATTGCTTCCATTTGCCTGCTTCCTGATAGTTTAAGGGCAACATTAATTGCCATCTTTTATCTACTTGATTCCTGTCCATCTCTTATCTAAAATATCTCCTGTACCTTTTTTATTCTCTCACTGTTCACCAATAGCATTTCTGTCTGGCTTTGGGTGAAATGATTATTAAGAAGAAAAAAAAAAAAGAAAAAGTTGAAGTACATTACTACAGAAACAGAATCGATCATTATTACTACTATTATATTTTTAGCAGTACCTAAATCTGTCAACTCCCCAAATTCCAAACATAACACTGCTTCATTTTTTCTTTTTTTGTAGGTTTTTGATCTTGGAAGCATCAACATCGACTGTCATCATTCTTCTTCTTGTTACATTGTCCCAGACTGTATAAATGTTAAAAAATAAACAATCTTGTTACACAGTACACAAGCACGATACTTAAGTTAAAAGTGCAAGAAAAAAAGAAAAAATATTTTAAAATTTGGGTATCATCGATTATAAAACAATATATGACCAAAAGCTTGTTTTGTATATATTCAAATTTTCTCCACCCGTTATTAATAAAACCAGAAAGAAAATTAATTAAAAATTGAAAGAAAATTCGTAAAACTTATTCAAACTACAATTTTGAATACATCTTTATTTTTAAAGTATCGATTAAACAAAATTAAAACAAGTTACAAGTTTGATTCGCATAAAATAGAATTCTTCTAGTGAAAATAAGTGATAAAGTTAACAATAACATAATATTTTTAAGTACTTTTATTCCCATATTTTTCCAAATTTTTGAAACAAAATAATCGATAAATGAACAGGTATTTTTCTAAATAAACAAAACAAAATTTGACCCCCTTTTTAAATTTAATTTTATAAGAGATTTAACTTCTAAAAGAAAAATGTCAGGATAAGCTGAAATTAAAAGAGATTTTTAAAGAAAAGTGGCCGTAATTTATAGTCACTTAGTCGCCCTTCTCTAATAACCTTGGCCAACAACAATGACACGAGTTATCCATTCAATATTTTTTTTTAAGTTTGGTTACTCACCTTGCATTGATTGTCGCAGTATTTGCCAAAATAATGAGCTCCTGCCCTGAGCACGGACGATGTGAGCTCCAACTCAGGGACAGTCAGCTCGTCATAACTAGGCAACCATTCCTCATTTGTGATTGGCATGTTCGCTTTTTTGTTTCTATTTGGCTCGTTACGTCTCCTCTTCCGACATTGATAACTTACGAAGCCCCACAAGACGCCAACAAAAATACGGCCGCTTACGTAAACAACAAAAAAATAGAGACTTAAAATAAAGAAACAACCGCTAAAAAATGATTTCGTTCCCAATAAATATTTTTTATAACCCAATTATAAGTTTATACGTCATTTTTAACTATGATTTTTAGATATTGTACTGATCTTCGTCTTCTCTGTTAGTGTTTTTAGTTGTTGTTTGTCTTACTCTTAGTCTTATTTTGTAGTTCTTTTAAATAAATTTAATAATAAAAATTATTTAAAAAAATAGTTGATTGAAATTGCTCAATTTTCTTTAACTTAACATTTATTATTAAAGAATTAAAATATACAAAAAACAATAGCCATTATTATTCCACCCACCTACCCCCAATTTACAATGATGTTCATCCTGTATAAGGCCCAAGAGCCACTCTAGGTAAGGAGTTACAGGAGTAAGTGACACAGTTTATGGGGATAAGTGGAGAAGATACTGGTTCTCTCTAGACTTGAACAGGTTACCTAAGATTATAATAAATGGGGAAGTATCCACTTGAGAGTTAGTTCCACAAAGCTTTCTACATCATGGCTTCTTGGACATTCTCTGCCTCCTTTGTCCATTTGTTTGATTCAACTTTCTTTCTCAATTAATATCAAATAATGTTTTGACATGGGCTTGTCACCTTCTCTCAGTTTTGTGAATCGCTCCCCATTCATTAGTTAGAAAATAATTAACACTGACTTAAAATTTGCCTTGGTCTTTTTCCTTCAGTACGAAGCCAATCCTTTTCTTATTTGTCAAGATTAGATTTCACACTGGCTCGCGAATTTGCAAACAATAAAGAAAAGAAAGTTATTTTTATTTAGTATCCACCACAAGACTTTTCGTCTGCAGGAAAGGGGTTGTTTGGTGGATGTTGTAATTGGAATATTATTCGAAAGTCTATAGACAACAGGAAGGTTGCTGATCACTTCATTGAAAACAACTGTTTTAGTGACAAACAGTATGGATTCCTATCTGCTAGGTCCACTACTGATATCCTGTCATTACACTAACAATTGGTGAGGCACTAGACAATAAATTCATCCTGATTATAGTTATGGGAAAAGATGGGGAAAAAAAAAACTATTTCTGTATATTTTTAAGGGTTCTGTTAAAAAAGGTTGGGGAGAATGGAGATCAAGCAATAACAAGGTACACCGTAAAAACTGATGAGAGATACTCAGTGAGATATAAAACCAAAACAATTTTATTAGAATAAATGTAGTACCGTATGCAAATTAGTAGACAAGTATAAATAGAGAATAACTGGAGAAGTGGTGGGGGGAACCCTATTGTCACAAAGGACATGGAGGGTTGTGCTATGACTACAACTACACACAAAGAAATACAAAACATAATGGCGTTGCCGATAGGATCCTTAAATTCTCTGGACGTCCCAGAACACATAGAAACAGGAATAAAAACTTTTGCTGCATTTACAAGAATAAAAAATTTAAAAAACACAAAGACTGATGGAGGAGTAAATGAGATAACTGATTTATTTCTTGCTGTAGTTGGGTGCGAAGCTGTGAAGAAAATTTTGACAATGTGTTATCCGAGCGAATTAGAATAAATGACATGTGAAGAAATTGTGAAAATTATAAAAAAAACATAAGACCAAAAAAAAATATTGGTAACCGCTGAAAGAACCAAGTTTTTAGAAACAAGACAAGCACCAAATGAGTCTATTATAGAATACTTACATAGATTAAAAGAACGAGCCAAGTATTGTGAATTTGAAAAATTGGGAGCATAAAAAAAGGACTATAGAAGGTGAATTAATTCTTCTTAGATTAATTGAAGGCTTGCAAGATCAAAATTACAAACAAAAAATACTTGAATGTCTACAGAGTAGCAGAACGAGTTTGGAAGCGAACGTTGAGTTTTTGAACCAATTAGAATTGATTAGAGAATTTAATCAACCAAAAGAAGAATTTGAGACATACCGGATGAGCACAACTAAATGCATAATTAAATGTAGATATTGTGAAAAAAATCACGAAAAAGACACATACAAATGTCCTGCTCTAGGAAAAAATATGTCCAAATTGCAAAAAAAGAGATCATTTTTAAAATGTATACAAATGTGAAAAACAAATAGAAAAGTAAAATCTGTTCAAACCACCAAAGAAGAAGGTGAAATATTTACAATGAATGCACAAAAAAGAGGTAGAGAAAAAATAAGGATAAATGGCCAAATATTTAACATGCAAGTTGATACAGGAAGTGAAGTTATGTTGATTCCTAAAAATTTCTGGATAAAATTAGGATGACCTAAATTTAAAAAAAGCAGCATACAATGGAAGCAATTTGATGGAATAACTATAAAAACAATGGGTACATTTCAAGACAATTTTGGAACCGACACGCATTTTTAAATAATTCCCATTATGGTTGTTGTATGCAAAAAGATCACAAATTACTAGAGATTGATGTAGTAAAAGTAGATACAATGAGACTAATCAATTTTATGGAAGCAGAAGAAAATGAAATAGGATTATTGAAAAGCTATAAAGCAAACATTCGATTAAAGGAAAACTATCACCCAGAGTATATAGAGTCAAGAAAAGTTCCAATTCATATCGTACTTTGGTAGTAGGTAAATTATACAAGATGATATAATAAGGAATACTATATAATATATATAATATATAATATATATAATATATAATATATATAATATATAATATATATAATATATAAGGAATACTAGAAAGAGTAACCCAGAGTAGTAGTAATTGGGTGTCATCCGAGAGTACTGATAAAGAAACCTGGCTGAGATTTAAGGATATGTGGTGATTACAAGATAGGGGTAAATCACTAGATATACTCAGACTCTTTTCCGATAGTACTGATAAAGAAACCTGGCTGAGATTTAAGGATATGTGGTGATTACAAGATAGGGGTAAATCACCAGATATACTCAGACTCTTTTCCGATAGTACTGATAAAGAAACCTGGCTGAGATTTAAGGATATGTGGTGATTACAAGATAGGGGTAAATCACCAGATATACTCAGACTCTTTTCCGATAGTACTGATAAAGAAACCTGGCTGAGATTTAAGGATATGTGGTGATTACAAGATAGGGGTAAATCACCAGATATACTCAGACTCTTTTCCGATAGTACTGATAAAGAAACCTGGCTGAGATTTAAGGATATGTGGTGATTACAAGATAGGGGTAAATCACCAGATATACTCAGACTCTTTTCCGATAGTACTGATAAAGAAACCTGGCTGAGATTTAAGGATATGTGGTGATTACAAGATAGGGGTAAATCACCAGATATACTCAGACTCTTTTCCGATAGTACTGATAAAGAAACCTGGCTGAGATTTAAGGATATGTGGTGATTACAAGATAGGGGTAAATCACCAGATATACTCAGACTCTTTTCCGATAGTACTGATAAAGAAACCTGGCTGAGATTTAAGGATATGTGGTGATTACAAGATAGGGGTAAATCACCAGATATACTCAGACTCTTTTCCGATAGTACTGATAAAGAAACCTGGCTGAGATTTAAGGATATGTGGTGATTACAAGATAGGGGTAAATCACCAGATATACTCAGACTCTTTTCCGATAGTACTGATAAAGAAACCTGGCTGAGATTTAAGGATATGTGGTGATTGCAAGATAGGGGTAAATCACCAGATATACTCAGACTCTTTTCCATTGCAAAATATCAAAACTGTGAGCCACGAATTAGCAAAAATGGAGTATTTTACAAAGACTGATCTCAAGGCAGCATACACTCAAATAGAAATTGATGAGAGATTCAAGGAAATCACCACAATAAAAACTCCTACAGATTTATTAAGATGGACTCATCTACCGTTTGGGGTAAAAACTCCAAGCCATATTTTTTCAAATAAGCTTCTGAAAGAGTTTTATTAGGAAAGATAAAAAATATGATAATATACCAAGACGATATATATGTAGGAACAAGAACTAAAGAAGAATTAAAATATAAAACAGAGTAAATTTCGGTGAGATTAAAAAAGGCAGGTTTGACCATAAAAAAAAAAGGATGAAATTTTGACTGTAAGAAGAGATTATATTTAGGATATCAAATATCAAAAGAAGGCATATTGTAGCAGTAGGGAGATTGTTAATGTTTTTTTAAGTGGCCTTGTGTGTAACATAACCAAACTTTCTACAACTTACAGGTTTTATCCAGAATTATCAGAAGATTATCAGCAGGTAAATTTGTAGAAGAATAAAAGTATACCTTTTGTATGTTTAAATAGAAATTTATTAATAGGAAAGAATAACATGAATTTGTAGAAGTTAATGTTCAATGAGAAACAGTATTAAAAAGTTAAAGGTATCAAGAGTTCATAGTAGTCCTTGCAAGAATGAGTTTATGTGTACGTAGGCAAGAACATATGTATGTATGTATGTATGCATGTATGAGCCTTATCTTTGGGTAGAAGTGTCTTTGAAGCATTTGCTCAGTCTTAAATGTCCAAGAAAATTTGAGTAAAATCTAGAGAATTCTAAAGGATGCTAGAATATCCAAATTAAGTGTTAGCTCCTATAAAAATAGGTTTTGGGAAGAGAGTAGTCAGTTGTTAACAGGATTTGCTGACATTATCAACTCTGGCTTTGATTTAAGGATTTACATCCAGTTGAAAGTATCTCTAAGAAAAGTTGCCGACCAACTAAAACCTGAATGGGAACCTCATGGACCTATATGGGTAAATAGATATTTTTGACTCTTTCATTGACCAAACTAATAATTATTCTTTATATACACATCTGAGTATATAGCACTTAAACTTCTTTGCTATCTTAACTGGGTAAAGATATTTGACACCTTCCTTCCCCTTTGTAACACTTTGCCTGCCAGTAGTAAACTCTGTTTTTTTTCTTTTTGAATGCAAAAACTGTATATTTGTAAATATTTTTATTTAATGTTTTGGTAAATTAAATATTTGTATGTGATTTTTTTTTTTTGGTCAATCATTTTTTTTCTTTTGTTACACGTAACAGCATGGTTAAAACAAATTGGGTGCATCCCATACAAGACACCACCATACCACCCACAATCTAATGGCATTGTGGAAAGGATGAAAATGAGGTTTTTTGTGTTGTGTAATGAAGAGATACACAGTGAAATGTAGATAAAGTACTTTATTACCAGAGTGGTGCAACCAAGAGGTATATACACTATTTACAGTCTCTCACAGTAGTAGGTGTTACTTCACAAAGTCCATGATAATGACAACTCGCCATGCTAAACGCACATTGTCTTTTATACATCCGAGCAACAGGATGTCACATGGTACAAGCCACAACACAACAAGATTAAAAGCATTCTCACCACCTAATGAAAGCATAGAAGCATATTTACCTAGAATGCTCCTCAGTTACAGATCCATTCCACATGCAGGAAGGAACTGAGTCCTTCAGCATTAACAGGAAGACAAATCAGAACCTCCCCCCCCCCAACAATGTCCTTTGCAACAAAAGAGAAGGTATGGTATAGAAAGAATAAAGAGGTGAATCTAGAAGAAGCAAAGTTCCTGATACAAAAAGTACACAACTTGAGAAAGAGGGACAACATGTACTGACACTTCAGAAGCAGAAACAAGCTGGATGATGTGGAAATGGAAGATAAGAAACAAGAAGAGGCAGAAAGTTACAAAAGTGAAACAGAGGAAGAAATGAAAGTGAGAATGAAAAGACAGACAAATATAAAGAAGAAAAACGAAGAGAAACCAAGATCACCATTAACGAGAAAAGAAGAAAGACAAGTGGAAGGACAACACAATATGAAAATAATTAGGAGTAGTAAAAGAAAAAATAAGGGTGTATAACCTCTTCAATTCAGGGAAATGTAGTATCATATACAAATTAGTAGATAAGTATAAATAGCGAATAACTAGAGAAGTGAGTGGGGAAAAACCCTGTTGTCTCAAAGCACATAGAGATCTGTGCTATGACTACTACTACACACAAAGAAACGCAAAAAATAACAATAAAATAAAAGCAACTTCTACTAGAGATGCATAAATTTGGTGGTTCCTGTCCCTGGAAAAGAGGGTAATAAATTCCTGGACAAGTAACTTATTTTTTCTAAAATAAGATTCAATGGTAGTTGTGGGAAAAAGATGAAGTTTACAATCAATATCAATCAAATAACATGAGATATGACAAGAAAAATTTCAGCATTTACAAAACAATGCAAATTACAAAGAATAAAAGTTTTCAGTGAAGTTGAACCCAGTGAAAAGGATCTATTTACCTTGAAGGTATAAAATGTGAAGATTCTTAATAGTTCTTATGATTTCATGTAAGTTGTCGAAGTTCGTGCCTTCTGATTTCAGAGTTTACAATGTAGAGTGTTTTTAGGGCAGTACTTGTTCTTTGTTGTGGAAATAATTATTTTTGTTCAATAGTTGGGGGTGAATGTACGACTTAATTCTGTTGTGAAAAGGACAGTCAAGACTTCATTGAAGACAGGTATTGTGGCCACTTCCTTTGAGTCCACACTCAGACTGGGTTTCAGATGTTTTAAAAGACCCTGTGTCATGATACTTAGTAGTTGTGTCTAACTCCCCAGTGGTAATGTCTACTACTGCGGGTAGTGCATTTCCAACTCCTCCAATGTTTGAACTGCAGGGATTTTTAAAGTCAAGCATTGGCTCCAGTTTACCTGAAACATATTGGTTGTCAACACAAGAATTTCAGATTTCAATCAGCTTTAATAGGTTGTAGAGTGGCTAACACCCCTGCAGCACTCTCAATAATGTAATGGCTCCTGTCATAAAATGGTTTATTTAAGTAAAGAATAGTAGCATTTGACAATATTTGAGTGTCATTTGAGTAATATTCAGACCGATTACTTCAGTGACTATTGCGATCTAAACCCCACCTCACTGTGTTGTTAGTTCTATCATGTCTATCATTTTAACTATTGCACTGTTCTATGTAAATCCGTTTAGCACCAAATATTGTGCTGAATAATACCACAGTACACTTTCTCTGTGTATTATATCCATCTCAGCGATACAACAAATAGCCATTGGTTAAAAAAATCACATTTATCAAAATAATTTATTGCAGTTGAAAAAAAGTTATGTTTTTTTCCTTTCTTTCATTTTCAATTAACCATCTCCACTACTTGATCAAGGAGCTATGCATGCAGACTGGCAAGGTTCAGGTTTTAGGAAATTATTTTATTACCTTTATCCTCTTCCCCAAACTACTAAGGTCCAAAATCTACTCTGAGTGAAAAACAATTTTAAACATGGTTGTCTTTGACATGGTTGCCTTTAACAAGTTTGTACAAACACAGACTTGTAGGGAAATTATCCATAATTTAACAAAGCTGAATCATAATATTTTTGTAAACATCACAATTCACAAGCAACAGCAGCAGCAACCAATATAAACAAGTAAACACCCAAACAGACTGCCTCCACAGAGACAGCATTTTGCTCATGCACAGGAACTTCTAGTCTAGACAACCAGTTAAATATAAAAACAAGCTGCATGTTGTCTGAACATCAATCATGACAGCAGTCTTAATAGCAGTTTTGAATCAACTGGTCAGTGGTCATCCACAATTAATTAAACAACAGCTGCACAATGAATCCAACAACAATTACTCAGTGAGTCTGTAGGAGAGTTGTAACTCTGAGTATATAATTATAAACTTCCTAACATTTATATATACAAAAATACTTATCTAATTGTGAATCAAGACATAGAAACAACAAAACAAGTATTATTTATTTGGTTGTAATGTGCTGTTGGAGACATGAGAGACAGTAATACTGAGTAAAAATTTGATTTTGGGGTTAAATGTAGATAAAATATTGATCAGAATCCAACGATTGATAAGATAAAGAATAAGTAAAGTGGATTCAGTCTTTCTCATATGTTTTTTAATAGATGTGTATAATGAGTGTAATGGCTGTCAACTTGGAATTAGAAATTGACAGCTGAGTTTGAATTGCAGTCGAATTCATTTTATTCACTTGCAAACAAGGAAAGTACTTGTTTATATTTCTGAGATGAGGTAGTATTTACACTTTACATTATTCGGACTATTGTCCTCATCCCCGTTGCCATTTGTACAATGTTTTGGCCATTGTATGCTTCGGCCTTCTTCAGGTGCTAAAAAATGGTTACTGAACATTAGGTTTATAAGTCCCAGAAATTCAGTTGTTCTTGTCTTTAAGGACACATGACCCAGTGGATATATATGTTAGTTAGTTCCTGTGACTTGACTCAAAGAGGCTATAGCAGTGGTGAACAAGTAACTTAGAGGGTTATAGGGAGATAACTCATGACTACCAAAAGAGACTCTATGCAAGGAATGAGAATGATATACTTCAGTGATTGTAATAAAGGGTTCGGTTCGAAATTCCTAGCAACTGAGTAAGGCTGGAGAGTACAAAGGCTGAAACGTCATACAAATGGCAACAAAGATGAGGACAATATTTATTGTTATAATCATCATCAGGGCTTATATTTACTATTGTGAAGTTTTTTTTGTTGTTACAGCCTGTGAATAGATTTAGAAATGTGATAAAAACTTAAAATTTTAAGGCTGTTTGAAAGAATTGCAGTAAATTATGACGTCAGTCACAAAATATTTATAACATTTTGTTATTTGAAAAAGTAAAAAATTCTTTCAAATGGCCTTAAAATTTATAGTTTTTATCACATTTCCAAATCTATTCACAGGCCTGCTGATGGTTATAACAACCATAACATTATAATGTTGGCTAGCATACAGTAAATCCATATTTTGTTGTTTCTCAAGTATTTTTTTTATCTCACATTGTTGGAATTTATTTTATATATATATATATATATATATATATATGTGTGTGTGTGTGTGTGTGTGTGTGTGTGTGTGTCTGATTTTACTAATATTTTCTTTAATTTGATTTAGTCCTTCTAGAGTACAAAATGCATTACAACAGAATTTTTTCACTTTGTCATTCAATTGCATAATTGCCTATATATATATATATATATATATATATATTCTAAACATATGCTATTAAATATAAGAGACAATGAATATCTATTATGTTTAATCATGAGCCGTTCTAAACGTCATATTTTTGCTTTAATTTCAGTTGAAAATAAAGACAAAAATTCTCCAACATTTGAATAATTATTTATTGGTTTTCTTCTAAGCTTTCGGCTCACATGAGCCATCTTCAGAGATGTAGTTTAAACTGAAATATTATAAAATCCACCATCACCGACGATTTTATTCTGTGTTGACATAAAACTCCGCTTGGCAACGGCAATAGTTACCAAAAATAATAAACGCAGTTTACGATGCGGTTTTATGACGTCACACCGCGGGATAGCGCGAAATGACAACAAAACCATATAGTCAAATGCAATGTAATATGTTATTTCCTGTTTTAAAGTTGATTTTATTGAGTGTTGGTTGTTTCGATTTGATGTACATGGCCTCCAATATCTGCAGGTTCCTCTTCCTGTGTGTATGAGTAAGGATCACCGTATTGTTGACCAAAATCTGTCTGATATTACCTACATGTTTATGTTTTTCAGAGAAATGTTGTTTAATAGTACTCTGATCAGAAAGATGACATGTAAGTCTACGGGAGAGCGTGGTTGTAGTAAAACCAATACCAGTACTAGGTTTTTGATTAGTATCAGAGATGCAATCTCTGAATGGGCATGTAAATTGGTACACTACATTGGTTTTTTGTAAAGAATTTAGTTTAGTGCTTGTTGGGTTATTATAGACTATGAGGTCAATTGTTTTAAACTTTTTATAATATATAATGAGTTTAATTTGATTATTACTTTCGACTGGTTTAACATTTCTACGTATTATGTTTTTGAGAGTTTTTTCATCTTGTTTATAATTATTATGTATTTGGTTGCAATAGTATAAGTTAATAGTGTTATGTTTATTTTGATGTAAACCATTATTATTAATATTATCATTATTGTTAGAGCTATTGTTAATTTTGTTGAGATACATTTTAATTTGTTGATCAATAACGGAGTTAGGAAATCCATTATTGACTAGTGTTTGCTTAATGTTGTGTAATTCTTTATAAATTATGAATTTGGAAGAAGATATCATTTGTGTGCGTTGAAGTAAGTTTTTTATAACAGCTAACTTATATCGTTGGGGGCATTCACTATTATAATTAAGAAGACATGAATTTATGCTAGTTGGTTTCCTATATAGAGAAGTAGTAAATTTATGTGTGCTAGAATCAATGAATGCATCAAGAAATGGGAGTTTGTTATTAATATTAAGTTCTAATGTAAATTTGAGGACGGAGTGACTTTCAAATTTGTTTTTAAGATATTTAATTTGATCGATATTCTTAGCTAAAACAAAGATGTCATCTATATATCTTACATATATAGAGGGTTTATTGTTGTCATTAATTATTTTATTTTCTAGATTTTCCATATAATAATTAGTGTGTATGAGTAAGGATCACCGTATTGTTGACCAAAATCTGTCTGATATTACCTACATGTTTATGTTTTTCAGAGAAATGTTGTTTAATTTGATATACTATATATATATATATATATATATATATATATATATATATATATATATAAATTATAATTGTAATATCAATAACAATAAAACTAATTCTGTCAAGATTATCAATAATTAAACTACAACTGAGATTGTCTTGAAACCCACCGGGAACTAACCTGCAAGGAAAAAGAAGGGGAAGAAAAAAAGAAACAAACGAAATACCTGAACAAAAAGTCAACCATTCATGAGAAAGAAAAAACCCCAAGACAAAAACCTTAACAATAAAGAGCTCAATACGAAAGCAGAGTGCACAAAGCACCCAACGCGAAAGTAGAGCAAACAAAATCAAAAATCTAAGTCAGCCAATAACCTACCATGGTTTCGCTTAACAGCTCATCAGGGAAAATATACATACATATTGTGTGAGCATTGATGAATAACATTTTCGTCAATGCAATTTCTAAGAAAGTTTTTCTTGTTTTTATAAGAATAGGCAGATGTTAGTTGTTTCCTGCATATTCTGACTATATCTGTGAGTATGTTTTTGTTTTCTATTACATTACAGACAGAAATTTGGTTCACCAATGGGATCTCCTCTAGCCTGGTATTGAACTCACAACTCTTTGGATCAAGTAATAGGAATTAACCAACGTTTATATCCACCACTGGTCCATGTCTCCTTAAGGACAAATAATGTAAATGCTACCTCATCTCAGAAATATAGTCAAATACTAAAAACTTACTGTTTATGCATTTACTTTTATAAAGAGTACTCAATACAGAGTAGTGCTTAATTATGTAAACACCACAGTCATGTTTATTTTCCAGTTCTAATATAGGTTTCCTTGATTTTTGTTTTTAGTATAATTGGTGGGGGGAGCACCTGGTAGACTTTCTATTGATTGCACTAATACTCTAAATTTTTGTGTGCATAGACATGCATGCAAATGCACACAAAAACTTGCACCAATGAATAGTGTATATAAAAGAGAAAAATCAAGTAGTGTAAGCAGTCAATTGCTGATACTTTCTGATGAGCGGAAAAAGTAATTCCCGGAGGGACTGTCTATGAAATTTTAAAGTCGGGATGCTAAAAGTAACAGCAATCAATTATATGACAAACCTTTTACTTTTATATATATATTTTTTTTTAAAAATCACATCACCCCAAGCAAGGCGGTAAGGCCACTGGTGTGCAGGGGGCTACGTAAGAGTGAATAGATTGGAAAAGAGAAAGCCGGAAACCACATCCTAAACAGAGAACAAGGGATGAGCCTCTACACCTGTTCAATAGACGTGGGTGGAGTGTGAACCGGGCGATAGTTCAGTCTATCTACTCCAATTGAAAAGAAATAAAAAGAAAAAAGAAAAAAAAGTGAAAAAATTGGAAAAGAGAAAGCCGGAAACCACATCTTAAACAGATGGAATCAAAATTTGTAGAGAATAATTTTGAATATATAAATTTATCATTAAAGAGTAGAAGTGTGTTGGAAAAAGAAAATAAAAAACACTCACGGGATGGATAGCGGGCATTTATGCCAAAACGTTTCTGTTAATGGACGCCTATCAAATATGTGTCCTAGCAGACATTATTGCAATTAAGGAGAGAGTAAATAAAAGAGAAAATATTACTTGATTTAATTTACTCCCCATTTAGGATGAAAGTGAAAACATTCTGTCGACTTGGGTATTATGTAATATTTTCAGTAATTCTCAAGGTGCCAATGAGCTGTGATGTCAAGTGGCGTAGTTCATCAACCGTTTATGTCAGCTCATTTTTCTTATTAAGCTATTAGGCGACATTGGATAGCTATGTTGCACCTACCTGCACACTCAAGTCATATTTTATATCCACGTACAGGTGAGTTAATCTACTGAAGAGGAGAACGACAAAAATCAGTCGGCTTTATTAGTTACATCAGTCAGTTAAGTGCCATACGTGATACACGAAAGAGACATGACTGACTGGGCAGAAGATTATCCCGCAGTAGGTTGCCATTGCTTTCTGTGGCGGATTGATTGCCAGCCAAGGCTATAGAACCCAATCTGTCCTTTTATTTGACTCATAGCTAGAGCGGGAAGTGATGTATTACATTTTTAAATAGTAATAAGCGGGGGATCAGTTTATTACTTCATAACAATATAAAACAGATCCCCCACTTTATGCCCAGTAGAAGCCTTAATCATGTTTCCAACTATTATATTCAGTCAGTCAGTTAAGTGTCATACGTGATACACGCTTGGGCAATCATATCTCAAAAGAGACATGACTGACTGGGCAGAAGATTATCCCACAGTAGGTTGCCATTGCTTTCTGCAGTAGACTGGTTGCCGACCAAGGCTATAGAACCCAATCTGTCCTGCTATTTAACCCATAACTGGAAGGAAGAGACGGATTAATACCTTTCCCAAGGGTATTTGCACGTAAGTGAATACAATGGATTCAACTGGAATTCGAACTCGGCTACCCGGTTTCTCATTCTGAGCCGATGTCCACTAGTTACATACAATTCTGTGAAAGAGCTAATTGCAATGAACATTTCTAGCGATATAGTTTTATTTGATTCGTAACAGAGAGACTTATGGTTCGGAAACGGAGAGGAGAGTTTAAATTTACTCCTGGTCTGATGCGGTTAACTTTCACTTTAGTGACCTTGAAAAAGCCACGAATCTAATACTTTATCCCCAAGATATAGAGCAAATTTAGAATGACAAAGGCAAATTGATTTTCAAACCGAAGATTACGCGAAACAACTCCACTATATTTCTCGAGAACGCATGTCAGTTCAAAAATAAAGAAATAAATCTGTGGAAAGCCATCCTCACCTACTTCCTGAATAGACATGAGATTAACAATAAACCCTGTATAATAATAATAATAATAATAATAGTACATCGTGATCAGGAACTACAAAATGCGCTTTCTTATTGATATGGCAGCCCCTGCAGGAAACTTTCACTAGAAACAAAGAAGAGAATACTGGATTGATATGTGATGTCAGTTCTTTGATATGTCAGTAAATGCTGGACAATAACATCAAAGATGAATAAAAAACTTGATGCAGCTGAAATGTGGTTCTACAGAAGGACGATGCGGATATCATTGACCGAGCATGTGAGCAATGATGAGGTTTTGGAAAGGATGGAAACAAAAAGGAAATTAATACTGAGCAGCAGGAAGAGACAACTAAAGTTCCTGAAACATGCAATGAAGAAGGAAGGCTTGGAGAACCTAATACTAACAGGCCAGATAGAGAGAAAAAGAGACAAGGGAAAGTGGATAACATATTTGAAGGGCTTGAACAGGTGAATGACAGATCGGGGGTTGCGTGGTGTTACAGGAGAAAGCGTGCTAAGAGCTGTTATATGTATGTAAGCACGAGTTGCTTCCCCTTGACTGTGAGTACTCCCACTATTCCCAATTGCCTGCTACCTCCCACTACCACCACGTGGTATATCCCAGTAATAGAAATTACTACTGGGACAGTGTTAATAAAGTTTTGGTTAAGTTAAGACCCATGTCTCTCTGCTCTCATTGCTTTTACTAATCTTTACTAATATGCTTCAGCCACGCATCTGAATCAACATAATATAAAATGGTGTCAGGAAATAACAAAGAACCATAACACTCACAACATGTACTGAGAAAAAAAAATGGAATTTCTGCCGCACCCAAAAGAACTAAACTTTTCATCCGACAACCATGGACAGGAATGGGAAACATGGAAAAACTAATTCCAGCTATTTCTACAAGCTACAGAGTCAGATAGAAAACCGGAGAAGGTTAAAACATCGATACTATTGACCTGTATATGAAATTAAGGAAGAAAAATCTATAATACCTTCAATTTCGAAAACGAAGAGCAGAAATACTACTTGGAAAATGTGATAGGAAAATTCAACTCACACTGCCAACCGAGAAAGAACTTAACCTTTCTCACTTACCAATTCCTTACTTGCAAACAGAAAGAAACACAGAGGTTCAACGAATATGTCACCGAACTGCGGCAAAAGGCAAATAAATGTGAATTTGGAGAGCTCACAGAGAGACTTATCAAAGACATTCTCATATGTGGCATAAACGACACTATGCTTCGAGAGAGAATGCTGCGAGAACCGTCGTTGGACTTGGGAAAAGCTATCCAAGCAGGCCTCAGTGCAGAAGAACCAAAACGACACTCTAAAATAATGGCCACGTCGGACACTGAAAACATATCCCTTATTCGGGATATGAAGAAAAATAAAATAAAAAACAAGACGTCTTCCCATGCAACGTTCAAGCAAGAAGATAGAAGGCCCACCAGATAGCATTGGATTGAAAAATGCACCTACTGCTCTGGTGCCCACCAGAAAAACAACTGCCTTGCATACAACCAAAACTGTACAAACTGCGGTAAAAAAGACCATTACGCTCGAATGTGCCGAACAAAAAAGAAAAAATTATATAACATCGGACAACACAGCTCAGACCACGAAGAGTCAGTCCATTTTAAATGTGTTAAGTGTAACAAAAAAAAAAATGATTGACCAAAAATCAGAGTAAAAATCATATACAAATATTTAATTTACAATAAGCACAAAATGATATATATACAAATTTACAAATTTTTGCATTCAAGACAGAAAACAGAGCTTAATACTGGCAGAGTGACAGGTAAGTATTACGAAGGGGAAGAAAGGTGTCAAATATCTTTACCCAGTTAAGATAGCGAAGAAGTTTAAGTGCTATACTTTTAGAAAATCCTCAAATGTGTATATAAAGAATAATTATTAGTTTGGTCAATGAAAGGGTCAAAAATATCTATTTACCCTTTTAGTTCTATGAGGTTCTCTTTCAGGTTTTAGTTGGTCAGCAACTTTTCTTCGAGATTCTTTCGGTTGGATGCACAGATCCACGAATCGGGCCGGAGTTGATAATGTCAGCAAATCCTGTTAACAACTAACTACTCTCTTCCCAAAACCTATTTGTATAGGGGCTAACACCTAATTTGCATATTCTAGAATCCTTTAGAATTCTCTCGATTTTACTTGAATTTTCTTGGACATTCTAGCATCTTCCAAATGTTCTATTTCTAATTTCCTTATTTTATGACTACTTCATGAATTCAAACTTTTTTGTAATAAAACTGAATAGAATCTCTTACTACAACTTTTTCAACATTATTATTATTATTTTTATATATAAATGCATCCTGGTAAAATATATATATATATATATATATATATGTGTGTGTGTGTGTGTGTGTGTGTGTGTGTGTGTGTGTGTGTGTGTGTGTTGTAGCTTTATTACAATACTTTATAAAAGCATTATATGACTACAAAAAATTTGATGTTTCAGAACATTATTGTTCTTCTTCATGTGATATTTTAAAGACAAATAGAAAAAAAACAATCAGCATTTTTCTTTCCCTTATAAAATATATAAAATTGTTTGGCTCTGCATGTGTGTGAAAACATATATTCAGAAATTATAACATGAATATGTTATAATATCACTACAAAAATAGCTATTTTATTTTGACAATTCTTGTCTCTTATCAAGGTTTATTATGAGGTTTATTTTAAGTTGAAGGGTTTTAAAAGGTTAAAAACATGCAACACCCCTTTAATCAGGGAGGCATTGTTGTATATACAGTGTGGAGCAATCAGAATAAAGCAACTTCTAATTTGGAGAATATGTGAGCAGACTTAAAAATAACTTTTTGGAGGGATTAGTATTAATATTTGATTAAAATGAGATCAGTAATATTAATTGACTATTAGATCTACTTTATTATTATTGCTAAATTTTTAAAAATTTTTTCAAAGTTTAACAATCTATTAGATTTAGAAAGTTATTCATATATTAAACAAGGAGGAGAAAGAACGCACACATAAATAAACCTACAAACATCCATGCATGGAAAAATAAACGAGTATATACACATGCACTGACAAACAGACACATATACAGATTAATATACGCACGCTTATATACATGCACAAATTTCAAAATTTTGTTTTTATTGACTTGTCCATTTGTCTGTTAAATTTTAAAGCTCTATTTGGACACAGACTGAACTGCCACAATATTAGATATAGTAAGAGTGAATTTGTAACATGACTAGCCTTGAATGAATGAGGTCATAGCAGACACAATCATATTTCAGTGCATGAACATATAAACATAATTAGATATATACTTATGCAAATACATAAGCTAAAAACCAAAATGTACACAACTAAAAACTCCACAGATTGTAAAACATATATAGCCACATACATGAAAATACACAAAACCTCTGGCATCAAACTTGGTAGATACACTATATACCAATCAAATGTGTATGCTTGTACAAAATGTCACACATATACATATATATGCTAAGCCCCATATTGTTCACATGCAGTTATGGCTGTGTGAGCCTCAGTGGTCGAGCGCACGTATGTGTGTATGTGTCTCTGCACATGTCAATGGGTGTTCAAGTATTAATCTATGTCTGTGCTTTTATAAAAGGCGTCACAACGACAATTTTCATCTCACTTCCACAAAAATACATCGATATACGCATCTCTACATATATTCAATATTTTTTTAAAAAAATTAATCAGTTTGTCTGACGATCGCAAAAGTGTGAAACCCAGGACCACAAACTTACAGCCATTTAACTAAATATCTATCTACACACACACACACACACACACACACACACACACACACACACACACACACATATACATATATATATACACATACACATACACATACATAACTTCATATGAACAGTATTGAACTCTCTCTCTATATATATATATATATATGTATGACGTTTTGCACATGCATACGCATTTAAGTTTGTTTTATGTTTTTGCGTAGGTATATATTTATTCCCGCTTATGTGTTCATGCATTGAAATATGATTATGTCTATCCTGACCCCATTCATATGAGGCCAGTGATTTTATGAATCCGCCATGACTGTATCCAATATGTAGCAATTTAGTCTGCCTAAAAGTTAACAGACAAATTGACATCTCGATAAAGACTAAATTTTGAAATTTGTATATGTATATATACATGGGTGTATTACTATGTATATGTTTTTTCTCACTAATGTTTGTGAATATTTTTCCATATGTGAATGTTTGTAAGTTTATTCATGTATGCGTTCTTTTTCTCTCCTAAAATATGAATAATTTTCTAAATGTACAAAATTGTTAAAATATATATATATATAGTTTTTTTTTTTTTTTTTTTGCAACAAAAATATAGTAGATATAATAGTTAATTAATAATGCTGATCTTAATTTTATAAAATTTTAATACCAATGCCCACCAAGATTAATTTTAAGTCTTCCCACATATTCTCCAAAGTAAAAGTTGCTTTACTCTGATTGGTCCACATTGTACATACAATAATGCCTCCCTGATGAAAGAGGTCTTGCTTGTTCTTAACCTTTTAAAGCCATTCATTTCGAAATAACAACATCACTTGAAAAGACACAAAAAGTGTCGAAACAAAATAGCTACTTTTGTAGTGATATTATAACATATCAATGTTATAATTTATTAATAAATATTATTATTATTATTATTATATATATATATATACACACACACATACATATATATATACACATATACACATACAGTACACACATATATACACAAACATACATATATATAGACATGCATACATGGACATCTGAACATATATACATACAAAAATGAATATAAACACATATACACACACATATATATACATATATATTCATACATACACACATACATATACATATACCCATACAAAAGCATACATACATACATACATACATACATACATACACACACATACAAGTAAATGCATGCATATACATACACATCAGCAAGTAAAGGAAATATCAATATGTCTACTAGTACAAAAGAACAGATGTACACTTATATATATGCATACACTAATACCTAGACATTAATTTGCCTATATTTGATGGGTATCTTCATCCAACTTGGATGCTCCAACAAATTCCCCTCAGATACACAATCCGGCACATATCAACACAATAACACTCAGCAAGCACCCAACCCAACACTGACCGCCAACCTATACAGCAATCGATTATTGTGCCAATACTCAACAGAGCCCAAATAAATACATACCATTTGGCCAAAGCCCAACAAGTTTCCCTATAACACCAACTGTCAAACCAACACCTAATAAAACATCATTCTCAAAGCCTAAGTCCCAAACTGTTTCCGAAATATTTACAAATCCCTGACCCCGCAAAAACTGATATCGAGTAGAACACCCCACAACCATACAACCTACCAACCAATGTCTGGTCAAACGCCAAGCAAATATCAGTATGATAACACATGGCAAATGACACACCCAGTAAGGATCAACTAGAATGCCCAACCTGAACAAAAACATCCATCAAAATGGCAGTTAAAGAGATTTTCTTTAATTTTTCAATATTACAACCCAGATTTTAATGTAAATTCTGAACTATGTTTACAATGAACAGTGAGCTCATTTCTCTGGTTTAACAGTTTAACTTTGTCCCTAAATTTGATAATTTCTAATTTTTCATTAAGACAGAGGTAGCAAGGTGCACAGAGGGAGTTACAAGTTCAGGCCTTTGTGAGGATTTTTTATTTAACAGTGGGTGTTTTGTTTTTTTTCTTTAAAGACCAATAGTATTTGGATAATGAAGTGCTGTATTTATAAGAACTATTGTTGAAAGACAATGTGTGCTGATACCAGCGAGTTTTGAACAGGTTTTTAATAGAACCGATATAAACCTTTATAGTGTTAGGATTTTCAATTGTGGAGATGGTACAAAGCTAAACTATGAAGCTAACTAGACAATTATAATGCAAATGGTAATCTTTAGGATTTCTACAATTACATCCGCTGGTATTAGTTCCTTTGTCCTTGGTGCGATCTATTTGAGCATTGTGATTTACCGTGTCTTTTGTATCATTATACTTGTTGAGAACTTTGTTGTGATGTTTTTTAATTATTTTTTCTAAATTATTCATGCAGCTATAGCTATAGCTTGAGTTTATTATTATTGAATATTTTGCTAAGAGGATTAGTTTTGGAAAAGTGTTTGCTGATTAGGTTTAAGAATTTTTGTCCCAATTTAGTTTTAACCATTAAATTGTAGGGAGGGGGTAAACCAGATGATTTTTCTAGATCTTTTCTTCTTGCTGTTGTCATTGTCAGTAGGGTTTCTGAATTTGATATCAGTAACCTTATAACCGCTGTTTTTAAGTGCAGAATTATAAAATTTGCTATGCTGATCAAATATTACTTTACTAGATGAGTTGTTGCTGAGTCTAGATTCAATAGAAGATGGTATATGTTTAATGACTGATGGAGTATAGTTAGAATTAGGATATTATTTGCTCTACTTTGTATTGAGCACTTTTTTAAGAATAGTCTTTCTTTGGATATGAAATATTATTCCATCCATACGTACCCTATACTTGGATATATATATATATATATATATATATATATATATATATATTACAAAAAAGTGAAAGAACACATAGATTAAAAACCCACTGTTCAAGCATTTACTTTTATAAAGAGTGCTCAGTACAGAGTAGAACTTAATATTGTAATTCTGTTATTACAATGGTTTAGAAAAGCATAATATCACGACACAAAAATGTTCATGTTTCAGAACAAAACTATTTCTCTTAAGGGGATATGTTAAACATATCACCTGAAGAGGAACAGTTTTGTTCTGAAATATGAACATTTTTGTGTAGTGATATTATGCTTTTCTAAACCACTGTAATAACAAAATTACAATATATATATATATATATATATATATATATATATATATATATATATATATACTAGTAGTATAGCCTGGTGTTGCTCAGGTGTAATGAAAGCTTTAAAACTAATCCATGGTCCTGGAGCTCAAACTCTTTGGATGTTGGCACAAAAGATTAAAAAGCAATAGTTGTTTCCTGTTAAAGTGAAACTGTAGACTGAAAGAAAAATGAATGGATGTAAGTTAAATTTTGATTTCCTGGTATCGATATCAAATGTCTTTTTCATCGTAAACTGAATTTTGAAAGCTAAATAAGTCCTCTGAGTAAATGGTATCATAGCTGAGACTAAGAACTACAATTATACCTACTTAGAGCCAAACCTGAAGCAAAAACTAAAATAAAAGGGCTGAAAAAAGTACAGACATACAGGCAGATAAGCAGACACACACACAAACATCTTGCCTTTTATATATATATTATCGATTTTCTGCACTATTGTAAGAACTGCAACCTTGAAACTTCTGAATATCGTTTCTTATGTCTTTGTCTATGGGTGTATCAAATTTGATTAAAATCAGACCACTCCTTCTATAACCTGATTTTTTCAATTATCGATTTTTTATATTTATCGGGGGTACCTCAACACAAAACCTAGCTAAGAACACTCACAGACACTTATAGTACAACTCTGTAAATCTTCAAGAAAATTGGTTCAGTTGTTTCGAAGTCTATAGGTAACGGATACACAAACACACAGACACACACACAGAGACAAAGTTCCATTTATAAATAAGTTTAGATTTAGATTTAGATAGATAGGTTTATGTTTATATATATATATATATATATATATATATATAAAAATTAAAAAAGGATTAATTCAATGATGTTGGAGATGATCATTTCGATATGAAAATCCCCACGGGGGATAACACATCACCTCAGCAACAGAAAAATCCTTTCAGAAACTGGAGAAAAATCATTTTTCTCCTTTTTTAATTTATATTTGCTCTGTAATATTTTATTACATGGAGCTCTCTTCCTGTATCATTTTTTAATATTAAAATAAAATTTTTAATATTAATTAGGATCGGGTTTTTGGAATTTACCTTCCTGCTTTTTCTACTTGGATTAAAGTATCTGAATTAAAATATATATATATATATCCAACATGTTTAGAATCCAGATTTCTATGGCATTTACTTTTTAAACAAATTTAGTTAAAACTATATATATATATATATATATATGTGATGAATACAAAATAAAAGAAAATTTCTTCTTGTCACTGTTCGCAAGCCAGTGCAAAAATCATTTTAACCAATAGAAAAAAAGATTAACTTCATACTGAAGGAAAAAGATAAAGCCAAATTTTGCGAGCCTGTGTGAACTATTTTTTAATTAATGAAAGGGAATCGATTTACAGAACTGAGAGAAATTAACAAGTCAGTGTCAAAATATTATTAGATATAAATGGAAAAAGAAAGTTAAATCAGTCAGATGGGAGCAAAGATTAGATAAGACACTGCCACAATGTAAAAAAAAGAAATTTCAAAATGCTGAGCTGGACATAAGGTTTCATCGACATACATTCTCTCTTCCTCTCCTTCTCATGTGATATTTTCTTTTATCTCTTCTTCGTTTTCATCTTCTCGCTGTCAACAAAGAAGAAGACAACAACAACAACAAGACACATCAAATGACTCCTAAAATTAACATTGATAATTACAATTTTCTTTTATCGCTTTTTCTTCCTCTTCATTTACTTGCTGTTCACAAAAAAAAAAGAAAAGAACAAAGACTTTACAACTACCCTGTTGATAAAAAAACATGGACTTCTCTTTTTCTGTTCACATATTTTACTAAAACAAACAAACACATAATTCTTTCAACTATTTATTACTGTTTCTCTTAAAACATTTCAGGAGTTAATGGTTTCAATTCCAACAAATTGATGTTATTCTGTTCTATAAATAAATTTCCACTTATTTATACAAGCGAAACACTTTTACTATTTCCATCCAACAGTCTGACGATAATCATAACTTGTGGGGAGTTCGCCTATGTTTGGCTCAAGGCCAGTTTAATAGAAATGATCAAGCTTCCTGTATATATATATATATATATATATATATATATATGTGTGTGTGTGTGTGTGTCACTATATATATATATATATATATATATATATATATATCTCAAAGAACCAAACACGCACCACTTACTTGCTACCTACATTTTGATGACACCAGTTATTTGATATATTTTTAGCTCTGCACATTCAGTTCATTTGTTTGATTGTGCAATGAGCACTTTTTTGATCTACAGTCTGTTGATCCAACCAGCAAGTATTTTACTGGTGTGGTTATATATATATATATATATATATATATATATGGAGAGATAGAGTGAGAGTGAGAAAAGGACATGTTTACTTTTATATATTTGATTTCTTATTTAAAACCAAGGCACATCATAAGAAATATTTATATTCAACTATTTAATTTTAAAATGATTTATAACTCATTTTGCAATAAATAAAATGGCTCTTAATAGTATCATATTTTTAATGAAATTTAAAAGCTGTAAACATCAAATATAGTTGCTGATAAATATTTATACAGTTTTTTTTAGTTAATATCCTCGAGTTTCACAAAAGCTATCATTTTTCAAACAGTTCAAACTTTAAGCAAAATAAATTATCTAAATTAATTGGAGATTCGTTTGAGGTCTCACTACATGTAATTGGTCTCGTTGTAAATACAACTGTAAATGATGACGTCACGAGCTGCTCGATTAGGAATAGTTTATTCATTTTCCAGGGTTGAGAGGTGTATAATTAAATGTAATGTTTAACAAGATACCAAGGCCTTCGCTGTAGATTTTCTTTACAAATTCGATTTTATGTCTAAGGTCTGTTCACTTTTATGAGTGTATTATTTTATATCCTGGAACTTTTATTCTATTGACGAACAATATCAAACCTTCCAAACCCTGTGAAGGCTGTGACTATAGGGCGCCATTTTTGCCTCTTTTGACAATAATGTCCATGCAGCAGAGTAAGGTATTTGTATATATAGATATATATATGTATATATATGTAATAACAGTAATAATAATTTTTTTTATTTAATTTGATCAGTTGTCATTTTTGTGTCACTTTATGATGGCCGTGATGATCATTCCTTCCGACTTGTTTTCGTATTTGGTCGTGTTTTTGTGTGATAAAGTTGCTATGCACGGCAGAAAAAGATCTCTAGATGGCGGAACACATGTCATTGTCGCTTTTCTTGAAAAATAGATCAGGGTTATTTAATTTGTTTTTAGAAAATTAATCTTCAAGCATGGACTACGGAAAAATCCAACAGGCTTTTAGATGAATTAAGATATCTATTTTTAAGTTAGTTTTCCTTACCATCTTTTTTTTTTTTTAATTTTTAATTTTTATTTAAGTGTGATGTCTATGATCAGAAGCCTCAAGGAGGGAAAAAAGAATAAGCGTGGGGGTTAAAAAATATTTTTAACCCGATCATAACCACACGTTGGCAAGCCACAAAAACCTACATATCAACAATAACATTTCTTTCATTGAAGGTGATGATTATTATACCCCTCTTTGTTTACAGTAGAAATTAAAAATCAACACTTTGGTAGGAATTTATAGTTTAACCTTTTTGGAATGGTTGTAAACATCGCTTTGTTTAAAAATTATGGCAAATATTTCTGATGTTAAATGAAGTTTAATGATAAAAATTTCTCTTTAATATCATTTTTTCCTTTGTGGTTAATCAGTTTAAAACGAAAGTTTAATAATTGAATTTTCCCACTTTTTTTTGTATGTCTTTAAGACGACTTAAATGATTTTGTATCTTAATTGTTACTTTCACCTTTAGAGACGAATTTCCTGGTTTGTCTTAATTTCAGATTTAGGATCTGTGACGATCGATGCCGTTTTAAAAATGTCTAAATAAATTTATTTGTTGTATCTCTAAATATTTTCTCATAAATTCGAAGCCTACTATCAAAAGAATAACTGGCATATTTTCCCTCCTTTAAAAGCCATTACTCACTGTGTAGTGTAGTAGTTCTCTTTTTTCATTTTTGTAGAAATTGTTCAATAAACCTTTTTTAAGTCTCTTTTTATGGAAATGTTTATATAAAAATATTAAGTTTTTCATCATAAAATATCACCTGGAAAATAATGTTCAATTCATTTAATGTATTTCTTCACACTTAGATTTTAAAATATATTGGATTTTTTAAAAACTAAATTTAATTTTAAAAACGTGGATGGTTCTTTGTCCTTAACTCTTTCTGTCTCCTTGACATAGAAAATATGTTTGTTTTTTAGCTTTTAAAATAGTTTTTGACCTGTTTGTTTTTTATATATTTAATTTTTAAGTATATTAGTGTTGGTAACTTTAATTTACCACTTATATTTTGTTCATATTAGGTTTTTTCCGCCACTTCGTCTTTTTATTTCTCGTTAATTTTTCTTTTTCACAATGAGCACACTAATTATTATTAAAACAAACATTTATTGAATTTATTTTATTTTCTGCTAAAAAATCTTTTGTAGTCCTTTTTTTTTTCACTATTTTTCTTAAAAGAATCATTAAACTTATTCGTACAATACATTCCTGTGAAATCGATCAAAGGAAAAAGGTGTACCTAAAAAAAAAAAAAAAAAAAATCTAATTTCTTGTTATTTTTCTCTTTTGGACATTTCTATCTCAATATCTTTGAGGATATTTCGTATGAAATCCTAGATCAAAACAGTATTTTTTATTCATTACAGTTGGCTTTAGTCTTCCAAAAACGAAATTCATTCACCGTCTTTAACTGTAATGTACATTGAAAATAAATTTATTTAATTCTCTGAAAAAATCTGAATATTTACTTAATGACTTCAAATTTTACCATACTGTTTAAGTAACCTTTTTTGTTGTTTTAAATTATACCAAGTATATTAGTTTTTTTTTTATTTTGTTTGTAAACACAGGGTTACTTGGGTACCATGTGAGTTTTAAGTTTTTGATAAAGGTGTGTGTTAATGTTACTGAGTGTTAGCCTAGGTGTCTAAATAAATAAAAAAAATAGGTATCTTGGTTCATTTTTTTAATCGCGGAATCAAAATTCAAATGGTTGAATAAACTAAAAGTTTGAATATTTTAAAAATGTTCGAATGATTTTGAGTGCAAGCATTGGTTTTTTTTTAATAGTTAAAGTAAAAACCAATTTTTCCGTTATTTTTTTTTTTATATGCAAATTGTGCTCTGTACGATCGCATCTATTTTTTACAATTTCTTTTAAGTCCTTGAAACATTTCTCAATAAACTAATTTAGATTCACTTTCAGAGAATCGTGTAATTAACTAAATTACAAATAATAAATTTACTATAAATTTTACATTATGCTGAAATCGATTTGGGGTTATGATTGATATTAACATGAGTAATAGTTATTAAATTCAATTCTAAGATATTTTTTTTATTTCCCTCTAGGGGAAGGACTTATTACTTTCTAAAAGTGGAACCCTTTTTTGAGCTGCAGCAAGTAAGTAATAAAGCATTTTTTCTTATATTTTCTGTTTTACTTTTATTCGTAAAAACAAAACGGATTTTCTTCAAAATGAACCTCAGTGACCTACAAACTTGTTTTGTAAGCAGCAGTTATCTATTTGCTCCTTTTTTTATATTTGATTTTCAAGAATTACGTATTTTAAAAATTGTCGGTTATTTTTTTTTCTGGATTTCTACTTCCTCGGTTTTTGTTTTTATCAGAAGAGAGATTTTTTTCTTTTTTAAATAAACTGAAAAACAAAACAGATCAACAAAGGTGAGCTAATCACTGACCAGGAAATTTTTTATTTTTATTTTTTTTTTGTCACATGATCGGAGACTTAGAATTAAATAAAAAATATAAAAGGTGATTTTGATATTTTTATTCTTTTTCTTATAATAAAAATATTAATTATATAAAAAAATCTAATATGCATTCATAATAACAAACATTGTCAGAAAAATTTATTCGTTTTTTCCCCCACTCTTCAGTTATTTGGTTAACGAACAGGACAATCGGTAGTTCTAGGTAGGTAACGTTTATTTAAAAAAATATCTAATTTCCGCGCCAAAAGTACAAGTCGGAGAATTTGGCGAGAATAAGATTTTGCTTTATTTTTAGCTATTATTGATTACTTCGATTTTTGTTGGTGTGTAACACTTTGATTACTTTCCTCGGGACAGCTTCGTTGTCAAGTCTCGCTCAGGACTGAATCATTTCGTCCACCTTTTTGTGGGTGGAGGGAGTTCAGTGTAAATGTCACGTGGCATTCGTCAACCCAGCCATCTTTGGTAACTAACCACGGATACAGGCCTCTTTCTCTGTTTTCTTTAGGCTTTAGTTTCAGATAACTTCTTTTTTTTTATTGTAAAAGTGTAATATTATTTACAATATATATATGTTGCTAATATTAAGTTGATAATAATTGTTGCTAAGGCATTTCTGTAGTAGTGTGCGTGTTGTTATTGTTAGGACATTTTTTAAAGTTAAAGTACATTTTCTAGTTTTTTTTGTTTTTTTTTTTGTCATAAGGCAACAAACATTTTTTTTATTTATAATTTTCATGATGGGTGGGATTTTTTTAATATATTAAATAACTGATAAATAAGCCTTTATAATGCTTTTATCATTTTTTTACATGGACCAAAATAATGCATAATTGATTCAAAACAACTTTCTAAATAAAAAAAAAAATGAATTAGTATGCGCTGTTCTTTAAACCGAAACTTTAGATTATATAAATATTTTTATGTTCCAAATAAATAGAATTACAATCATCGAGGAAATGGTTTGGATAGGATTTCCTTCACCTGTCCGGGGTGGGGGGGTGCTAGTTAAAACTAAATTCATAAAAACTGCGATCCTCAGATCGAGAGGCGAAAAAATTAAATAAAAAACAAAAAAAAAATTTTTTTCATAGATTATCGATTTCAAAATAGTTTGTAAATGTTTACTTTTAATTTGTTTTATAAAAAATCCATACGTGAGTTTTTCCACAGTGTGCATACAGGTTTAACGTGGCTAATTTATTTGTACATCGGTAACTATAAAAAATGTTTTCAATTATGGTTGGAATGTTTTACTGAGTAGGATGTATGCACTAATCGAATTTTGATACATAAAAAAATTTTAGCGCAATAATCGATTGCAGATGGTACTACACTCTGATTGATCTGCTAATTATCTACTCCACCATGGTGATAACCTATCAGACATAGTTTCATATGAGGGTGAATGCAGGGTGCAACGAGTAAATTATCGCCATTTTATTTTATTTATTTATTTTTAATTTCGCACATGCGCGTTGTTTTTTATTTTTGTCAACTACACATTATAGTAGGGCCAGTTGGACACCTTCTGTGAGAAAATGAGCACCATGACGCAATTTGTTTCACCAGAAACTTGGAAATGACATGTTGTACTGCTTAGCATTTGTGCCTGAAACTCCAATAAGTGTTTAACAGTGCAGAGGATTTGGAAAGTGTTGAATGATGTATCCGGTTAACATAATAGCATTTGGCATGATCACTAGTGATGGCAAAGTTATGCCTCCATTCATCTTCTCACAAGGCCTCAGACTCAATGTGGTGGTGTACATCAAGTGCATGGGAAGCTAGTGCTATTCTGGGTCAAGTGGGTGACTGCTGGAAGTCCATATGTCTAGCAATAGGACTCTGCCATGCCACACAAACAGGAGAGCCCAGTCATCAGTTGTCAGACAATTTTTGCAACCACATCACCCCTTACATCTGGCCACTTAACTCCTCAGATTGCAACCCCCTTCCATTATTATGTGCAGGGTGCAGTTGAGCAACAAATCTCTCTGTAACATCAAAGATGAACTGAAGGCAAGGATTATGGCAGCATTCACCAACTAAATCAAGAATACTGTTTGTAAGAGTTGTAGGAGATTCTGAAATCATCTGGAGGCCATGGTTGAAGCCAATGACGTTTATATATATATATATATATATATATAAATGATTTGTTTGAACATTATTTTTGATCGATACTCATATATAAGTAGATATTCTGTTTTTAATTAAACAGTATTATATATTTATATCTACCGGCCAGATTATGATTTCCCCTATGTGGATAGGGGTCGCAGGTTTGAATCCTGCCGAATGACACGTTTTTGTAAAAAAAAATTTATTGTAAATAATCAGGCCAGTAGATATAAATATATAATTCTGTTTAATTAAAAACAGAAAATCTACTTAAATATGAGTATCGATCAAAAAAAAATTATATATGTGTGTGTATGTAGACAAGACCATCCAACATTTGGAGGTAAGGGTCGCACGTGCCAGATAGTGTGCACAGACATGAGTTAATTACATCTGGGCGGTTGCAGACTCATGAGTCAGTGATTGGTGAACACCTTTTAAATTCTGTCAGGAGCAGGACGCATTATTCTCCCAATTTCTTCTCTGTCATATGCAGGGTAAGAACGAGACTCCATTTAGACATCTTGGAGTCTCTTACCGTTATATACAACATCCCGTCCTGTGTAGACAAAGAGAGTTGAAGTTTAAATTGGAGCTTTTTGGGGAGACTACCACCCAACATAGGTAATATATAATTTTTTTAGTTCTTAACTTCAGTTGTTCTTAACAGATGATTCCTATCTTGATCAATTGTTGGCCAAAAGGCACCTAAATTTTTTTTTTTTTTTTTTTTAAGTGAAATACCTTTGTATCCATCTTAAAATGATTCTATTTAAATTATATATATTTCATTTTTAAATGAGTTATTTTGCTACCTTGGTTTCTACCATGAGTGGTGTCTTCGGGTGATTTTTAATAACTAAAAAAATAGTTATTAAATATTGCCTGAAGAAACCACTCATGGTGGAAACCAAGGTAGCAAAATAACTTGTTTAAAAATGAAAAATATTCAAAAGTTCTACAATATAATTGTATAGAACACTTTTTAATACAAATGTGTACTGGTCTAACCCTATTAGAACCAAAAACTAAGTATTAAACGATCAATATATATATATATATATATATATATATATATATCTGAGTGAATACAAAACAAAGAATTCTTTCCATGTCCAAAACATTAATTTAAAACAGTGCTCGATATATAATTTTCTATATATAGAGCTGTGAATATTTATTATAAATTATATTTTAGAACATGTACATAACTTCTCTATATATATAATCGCTACGAAGGTGCGTCCGTTTCTGCCTTCGGACACGCCTTCGTAGCGATTATATATAGAGAAGTTATGTACATGTTCTAAAATATAATTTATAATAAATAAATATATATATATATATATATATATATATATATATATATATATATATAACACACACACACATTTACTCTTATATTTACAAATCTTTTTGTGTAATTTTGCTATATATATATATATATATATATATGTGTGTGTGTGTGTGTCGGTGTTATCATTTTTGCATGATTTAGATGACAATTCATCTATTCACCCTGTGTGTACATCGGCTAAGAAAAAAATAAAAATTTGCGTTGTGTCGGCAATAAAACTCTCTCTCTCATTAGTCCATAAAAGTAACCATCCAAATGTATGGACACAGCATTCCACTGTTGCATAAGATCACAGCTATCAAAGTGACAGATACTACACTTTGATCATCTTCACTTTCACCACCAAGTTTGATCTAACATGTTTTGGCTTCACATAAAGTGGCCCTATAGTAGGTACAAGGACAAATATTGTATACTCTCAAAGACCAATGATGGTGGCAGGTTCTTTTAGGCTTGGCTCATCAGGGACTACAAACTGAAGATAGACGCATTGTGCTCATGTCTTCATACTGTAACATACAAACTCAGCAGAGAATGTTGGTCACACTCACGAAGCAGCAAACATTGCATGAATTATAAACAAAATTGCTAATCCAGATAGAATTTTGGGAATTTTTAACACCTTGCTGAAAAATAGAATGGGGTGTCATAATTTTGCAGTAATAATATTGTAAAGTTATGACAGTTCTTGCATTTTAAAATTTTTTTTACTATTAATAGAAAAAAAATGTTTGAAAAGCAAGGATTTTTGTTTATAATATATCAAAATAATATCTATGTGCATATACAGTGAGAAATTGTATTTTAGGTATACATAATATAAACAAAAATGTTTGTCTGTAAAATTTGGGCTCCTGATTGTTTTGTATGTTGTATACTTTCCCACAATCATGACATTTTTAGTTTTAACCTTTCAACTCTGGTGATGAAAAGTGATACTTGTCAGTTTTTGTTTTTTGTTTTCTTTTTTGTGTGTGTAGTGGTGGGAGGAATCTAAGTACAAATATGTAAACAGCCAACCGGTATTTTAATGCAAAGATTCTTATGAAATTGGATTACAAGAAACTCTAGTGCAACTCTGGCTTGACACTTGTATAGAAAAAATTTATTGTTGGGTAATGTGGGGATTGACATCAAAAGAATTTTTTTTTTTTTTTTTTTTTTTTGTCAATTGCAAGATTATTGAGAGTTCATTCTAGACTAATCTGACTTTATTTTTGGTTTTTATAATCATATCGCCCCAAGCAAGTAATTTTATTGCCAGTTTTGAAGGGGGTTACATAGGAGGAAAGTTATGAGAAAGAGTGACATATTATAAGGGGGTGTCAGGAAGTGGGTAAAAAAAAAGGATGAGAATACTGATGAGAGAGAGGATGTAGGTTTCTATTAATAGTAAAAAAAATTTTAAAATGCAAGAACTGTCATAACTTTACAATATTATTACTGCAAAATTATGACACCCCATTCTATTTTTCAGCAAGGTGTTAAAAATTCCCAAAATTCTATCTGGATTAGCAATTTTGTTTATAATTCATGCAATGTTTGCTGCTTCATGAGTGTGACCAACATTCTCTGCTGAGTTTGTATGTTACAGTATGAAGACATGAGCACAATGCGTCTATCTTCAGTTTGTAGTCCCTGATGAGCCAAGCCTAAAAGATCCTGACACCATCATTGGTCTTTGAGAGTATACAATATTTGTCCTTGTACCTACTATAGGGCCACTTTATGTGAAGCCAAAACATGTTAGATCAAACTTGGTGGTGAAAGTGAAGATGATCAAAGTGTAGTATCTGTCACTTTGATAGCTGTGATCTTATGCAACAGTGGAATGCTGTGTCTATACATTTGGATGGTTACTTTTATGGACTAATGAGAGAGAGCTTTATTGCTGACACAACGCAAATTTTTATTTTTTTCTTAGTCGATGTACACACAGGGTGAATAGATGAATTGTCATCTAAATCATGCAAAAATGATAACACTGACACACACACACACACACACACACATATATATATATATATATATATATATATATATATATATAGGAGATGACTATTGACTTTACATTTAAATTCTTGGAGATTGTAGCTATCGGGGAAGCAAGTAAATGGAAGGGAATTCCACTGGCAGAAAGTCTGCTGGAGTAGAATTTGCGTTTACATTTTATTGGTTTCACAGTTGGTTTCCTAGTTGCTAATCTTGTGGCTTGAGTAAATTCATATATAGAGGGCATCAGTGAGCTAAGTTTATCGGAGCAGAAGCTGTGAAAGTATTTATAGAAGAGACACAGGGAAGCCATATTGCGCCGGTGAGAAAGTGATTGTATCTGAGCTGCCAAACCGGGATCGATCACATTGCAGATTCTCCATTAGATTTTGTCAAGGACACTCAGGTGGATAGCAGGAGCACCAGACCAGATATGGCAGCAGTATTTAGTGCACGGATGGTAGATTTATATATATGCAGGATTGTTAATAGCAGCTTTGTTTTGGAAGCATTAAAATTCACGAGCCATTTCTTACTCCAGTCTGCCATGGATTGGAGGTCATTTTCAAGCTTGGCAGCAAGGTTTGCTTTGTCAGCCTCAGCAGATTTTTGATCGATGCGAGAGTAAATCATCGTGTCATCAGCATATATGCCTACTTGGGATCTTATTACATCTGTGAGATTGTTAATGTAGATAAGGAAAAGCATAAGACCTAGAATAGAGCCTTGAGGGTCATCTGCATTCATATGATAATATTGGGAGGCTTGTCCATTCAATACTATCTTCAGTGTGCGATTTGAAAGGAATGACTGGATATGGTCAAACAATTGTCCAGTCATACCATAGCTTTGCAGCTTGTGTAGAAGGCCAGCCTGCCAGACTCTATCAAATGCTTTGGAGATATCTAGGGCAACAGTTCAGGCTTTGCCATTCTTATTGAGAGCCTGGTGATGGTGATGGTTGTGAGCCTATTAGCAGTAGACCTGAGGAAGTGGAAACCATACTGTTTATCAGAGAAGAGTCTATTGGATGTTGAACCACCTTGGTGTTGATGATGTCTTCAAACACTTTGCCAAAAATTGGTAGGGTGGTAATTAGAGGGGTCAGAGGGTTCACCAGTGTTTTTATATATTGGAACCATGGAGGAGGACTTCAGCAGCCAGGAAAGCAAGAAGCAGAAGCAGTAGTTATAGAGTTTCAAGAGAATAGAGGAGAGTTCAGGGGAACATTTCTTCAGGACAATGATTGGGATTCCGTCGCCACCGCTCGCTTTATGGTGGTCAAACTTTGAAATTGTTAAAGACCACCGAGGGGGTAATTTGGATGTCATTCAGTTGGGCCTCAGTTCGGGGTGGGAAGTCAGGTACAGATACTCCAGACGAGTCCAGTGTCAAGTTGGTAGAGAATCTGCGAGCGAAGCTCTCAGCCTTGTCTGTTGTAGAGGTAAGGACGTCAAATTTGTTGATTAGAGGAGAGATTGAGGGTTTGCTATTGTTTAGTACACTTTTATAGAGCATACAGTAGTCTTTGTAACCAAGCTTACGGGATGCTATGTGCTGCTTCGTTCTGGCTTCAAACAGCAGCTTAGCTTCTTTAAGTATCTTGCACTCATTGCAAGCATTGACTGTTGTTTGATTTCCAATGTAGTCATTAATGAAAATTGAAATGAAAATCATAAAAAAATAGGCCAATCTTGGTAGAGATGTGTTTTCCTTTTTACTTGTTGTATATGTTTTATTATTTTTTCAGTTGCTCGTTTTCATTATAAAATCCTATTTTACTCTAATAACTTACTTTGTTAAAACTTGAATTTTAATCCCATTCAGGTAACTATTGTAAGAATTGGGCTAGATGTGCGTTGTGGTGCAGTGGATATCGACTCGGAATGACAAATCAGGGTGCCGAGTTCGAATTCCAGTTGAATTTCTTGCATTCACTTATGTACAAATACCCTTAGAAAAGGTATTAATCCGTCTCTTCCCTTTAGTTATGGGTTAAATAATAGGACAGATTGGGTTCTATAGCCTTAGCTGGCAACCAGTCTACCGCAGAAAGCTACTGCGGGATAATCTTCTGCCCAGTCAGTCATGTCTTTTTCGAGACATGATCGCCCAAAGCATGTATCACATATGGCACTTGACTGACTGACTGAAGATCTTCCACTCCACAATTCTTTAGGAACATTAAAATTTTTTATTTTAATAAATAAGCCATTGTTTGATAGACTAAACTATTGCCCAGTTCACATTCCACCCACGTTTATTGAACAGGTGAAGAGGCTCATCCCTTGTTTCCTGTTTAGGATACAGTCTCCGGTTTTCTGTTTTCCAATCTTTTCACTCTTTGCTTTATTTTTTTTTTCAAATGGAGTAGATAGACTAAACTATCGCACGGTTCACACTCCACCCACGTCTATTGAACAGGTGAAAAGGCTCATACCTTGTTCCATGTTTAGGATGTGGTTTCCGGCTTTCTCTTTTCCAATCTTTTTACTCTTTCATAGCCCCCTGCGCATCAGTGGCATTATTGCCTTGCTTGGGGTGATATGATTAAAAAAAAAAAAAAAGTTTAATAGAATTTTAATTTAAAATTTTATATCCTCTTAATATCATCCATCAGATCCTAGCCAGTTGTCCTCAACTAATGTTCTGTTATTCCCCAGAAGCATGTTAATTTCCGGCCCTATCTTCCACATAGTGCATGGAAATTACATGGTAATCTTTAGGTGTGTTGAATTTTTATTTATTACTGTTTATGTGTTTGCTTTCTGCATATGATCTGTTTAATCTCAGACTTGTTAATCTACTTTGGCAAATTTTTTTTCTTTTTAAGTTAGTTACAAATGAATGAGAAAATGCCATCATGGAAATTGGAAGTTTGAGATTTTAGATAAAAGACACATTTTGCAACCATTCATATGAATTTGTATATCTTGAAATGATAGTGAAAAAATCTTGTTATCCGGCATCCTTGTCACTTCTCTATTCTATGTCCATGGCATCTTAGATGACCTAAGACAATAGGGAATCCAGGTTTTTTCCATCTGATCCAGTAACTTTTAAAAATTTTGATTTGTTTCAATCAAGATGGGATCACTAATTTAGATAAATCTATATTTAGTAATTTTACTTTGCTGGAAGGAACATTTTCGGATCCTAAAGAGAAAGCTTTGCTTTTAAAAGCAACACATATGGCACTCCAAGGTTATCACCTTTAAATAAACTAGTAGAACAAGCAGGTCTCATTTATGTAATAAATAAATAGAGAAATAGCATTGTTACTTGGATTATTCAAATATATCTAAATGCTAAAATCACAGACAAGCTTTTTTTTTTTTTTTTCTTTCAATTTTGTTTTACTTGTAGCAGATGAATTTGGGATCTAATTCTATGAATTGGTCCGAAGCACTAATTCCTTTGGATTTTAGTAACTACTTTAGGTAAATAAAGCCTATCTGATACATTAAGACATTTGCATATTGAGTAAAGAGTGAACAGGTTTGGAGCACAGGTTGTTGTTTTTTTGTTTTTTTTTATATATATGTATAGGATTGGGACATATGAATCTATTCAGCTGGGTCCCAGATATCTTAATGTTAGCAAATCAATTCTTCAACCAGTTAATGCACAGTGTCCCATTTTTTTTTTTTGAGATGGTTGTTATTATTTGGTTATAGCCAGAAACCTATAATTAATTAATACTAGACTTTCCAGTGGTCATTAATGGGTTAACTGAAATAAAACTCAGCAAGTCATCTAAAAAGTTTTATTGGAAAAAAATTAGAATACATAGTGGATGGATATTCATTTATAAAGAAAGAAAGAAAAAAGTTTCTTTTTCACACTGCTGTTATGTGCTTTATACTAATATACTCGTATAATTTTCTAGACAATAGAAATTTTTCTTTGTAATTTTTGAGGTGGTTTCATGTTGAGGCCTTTTATGTTTTTATATATATATATATATATATATATATATATATATATATATATACATATATATGTTAGTGTATAATGATTTGATATGTAAGCTAATCATAATCTTTTTTACCAATGTTTATGTTTCGTATCTGGATTAAGTCACCAGAATGTATGTTTGTTGGATTAATGGTGCCTAAGAACAGAGCTAGGATTTTTGCAATTATGTTAGTAGTGATTCATATCATATTAACAAGGATGTGATCGTCACTGACACCGACTTTTTTTCAAATTTGGTACACTTATAGAGCTTCATGATAGAAATTGAATAGTACCTTTTTTACATCTCGGTCAAAGGGTTCCTGAGGTATGACTCTTTGACCCTTGCCAAAAGAAAGTGAAGTTGTAAAATAGTTACAAAGTTTAAATATCTTAGTTGTTTTTTTACTCACAAAGCTAAATTATATGCCACAATTTAAGGGACTGGGATAGTTTTGAAGGGTGATATGTTTTTGTTTAAAGATCAAATGAAATATTTTGACCTTAAACTTTGACCTGTAATTTTTTTAAAAAAAATTTAGCGAATTTGTCTGCCATGGCAAGATATGTACAAAATTTTGTGGTCAACTTTTGACTGCAGTCTGAGTTACAAGGGTTTTCCTGAGTTGGGCTAAATTCAAAATGGCAAACTTTGCTATTTGCCACTATATGCTAACATTTTAATTTCTCTTAATATGGTCAAGTTGTATATCCTTATAAAGCTCTTTGAATGCTGATTAATATTCACATAAGAACTATGATCATAAAATCAACAGAATTTGTGGTTAAATGTTGACCACTTCAATAAAAAATAAACAACCTTATTTTTGGTTTTGTTTACATTTTTATTATACAAAAATAGATTTTTATGACAATGAAAAGAATTATTTAGAAGTGTCATGAATTAAATGTTAAGATAACATAAAATATGAAAACATCCAACAAATAATGCTTATGCTTAACTAATTTTTGTTTACATTTGACATTGTACACTAAATGCACAAAACAATCAAATTTTCAGGGGTTTTTTTTATATTTAAAAAAATTTACATTGAAGTGAAAATTTAAAAAAGAAGTTGCGTAGTATTTCCAAAGAGATTAACAAGCAAACTTTTTTTCTGCTTATTGGAATACACGTTTAAAAAGAAAATAAAAATTTGCATATGCAAACCACTTAATTTTTCACTCAAATTTTTTTGTGATGACCAACCTTGATTGTATTTTTATTTAAGGTTATTTTAAGAAATTCTCTTTCCTAAAATATATGAAGCATTTTCCATCTTATTTTTTGAAAATTTGTAAGTTTTTCCAATGTCAGTTATTTGATTATTATTTTTTTATTTTTTTTATGGTATGGTTCACTCTGTACATGACCTGAGGCCACTTAAGTTTATATGGATAGGAGGGAAAGATAACAGTGGACTCTAGACTTGAACAGGCCAAGATTGTAGTGATTGGGGAAGTATCATCTTGAATGTTTGTTCCATAGGGCTGTGATTTGTGGGAAGAAGCTTTTTGAGTGGAATGTAACACATCACTCTATAAATCCTGGGCCTGACTAATAAAACAACAACTTTACGTAAAATTTGACTTTATTCACCAATATAGTCTCCCGGGGTGATACACTGATCCAACGCTTCTCGAACAATTTGATGCTTTTTTGTAACATGATTTGTCTTTGGCCTCAAAATATGTCTCCTTTTCCAATATCATTTCTTCAATTGAGCCAAATCTCTTTCCCTGGAGCATTCTTTTGAGGTCTGCAAACTACCAGTAGTCACTAGGGGTCTGATCTGGAGAATAGGGTAAATACAGAAGTAATTCGAAGGGTAATTCATGTAGTTTTGCCATCAATGCAATTGACTTGTGATACGTACCTTGCCTTGGTGAAAAATCACTTTTTCTTCTTCATTTGTGGTCTTTTTTTTGGTGATTTCTTCCTTCAAATGCATCAATAATGCTATATAATATCTGCTATTGATGTTTCTTCCTTTCTCAAGGTAATCGATAAACAAAATACCTTGCACATCCCAAAATATGGAGGCCAAAACCTTGTCTGTTGATGTTTGCGCCTTTGGTTGCTTTGGATGGCTTTCACTTACTGCTGTCCACTCAGCTGACCGATGATTTGACTCTGGGGTGAAGTGGTGGATCCATGTCCCATCTATTGTCACATATTTACGCAAAATCTCCTTGTTGTGTTGAAACAGTTGCAAGCAACACTCTGAATCATCGATGTGTTGTTTTCAATCGACTGTGAGCAAATGCGGCCCCCACTTTGGACACAGCTTTCTCATTGACAAATGTTCATGCAAAATGGTGAATACACTGTCTTCTGATATGTTCAACTCCTCTGCTATTTCAAGCAACTTCAATCTACAGTCAACCAAAATAAGTTTGTGTATTTTTTTGGTGTTTTCCAGGACAACTGCTGATTTTGGGCGACCTGAGCATTCAGCATCATTTGTGTCTGTATGACTGCGTTTAAAGTCAGCATACCACCTCTTAACCATTGTTTCTGACAGAGCAGTCTGAATAACACTTATCAAGCCATTGCTTTGCTTGAACAGTGTTTTTTTTTTTTCTTCTTATCAGAAAGCAATGCTTTATCAACACATGAAATTCAGATTTTTCCATTGTTTTGAAAAATTGCAACAGTAGCTTAACTGTAATTTGTAAACTAATAATCTGATTGAGCCTAAATTTTGTCACATGCCATTTGAAGGTTAGTATTTCATAAAAATCACGGCTTTTTTATTACTAGCACCATCTCTGTCAGTCTCAGAACTTGAGTTTTCCCCACTAAAACATTACAGGAGTGTAGGCTTGCTACTACATAAGTGGCATGGTGGGTCCTAGCTGTGATGATCAAACCTGGTAGAAACAGGTGATGCTGTTCATTGAGCACTTTCTGTGGTAATATTGATTAAACTGTGAGAGAGAGGTTGGAGTATGGAAAATAATTCTCCTTCAACAAGATTTCATAGACGCTTTTTAACTCTACCAAGAATGGAAAGTGCTGTCTGGACAGCTCCTGCCCAGATATGGAAACATTACTCCATTTTCATCCTGAGCTGGCTCTTATAAAGGTAAGGGATAGCATGAGGGCTCAGATGGAAAGCAAGACTCAGAAAAATAGTTCCACAAATGAGAAGTGTGAAAGAAGAAACTGTTAGCATAGAACTTGTGGTTACATGTAACAGTTTCTGCTGTAAAACTGGAAAATGTACTATCTGACTTATTGACTATTTGAATTTTAGTATTGCTTAAATCTACAGTCAGGGCTTAGACTATGTTTAAGAATGTCTTTTCTTGTCAAAATAATAATAGGACCTCACAGCATTTCATTTACTTCATTGAATTCTGGTAACAACCTTTTTTGGATATTTGTTATTCTGATCATTTGCAGTAAGACTCGAACAGATGCAATTATTTCTGAATGACAATTTATTAAATCTGAACAATTTTTTTTCATCCTTTTATCTGTATTCCTCACTCAGCAGATGTGGGAGTTTTTGTGTCCATACTTGAAATAGATAATCAATAAGTTCATAGCCTGACAGTTATTAGCTGAGTTTTAATTGTAACTTTTCACTGTATAATGTTAGGTCTAGGTAATCTATGGAGAAGCATTGGATTAAGTGCATTGGCAAAAAAAAAAATGTTGAAAAATGATTTTGTAAAATGTATACTTTTTATAATCATAAAAGGCAAGTTCACTATTAATATAACAGAGAACATATCAGTGATGATACAGATATTTCAATTGTAAACCTCACCCACCAAATAAAATTTAAAACCATCCTGAAATTAAAATATTTTTTTTTTACTTTGTCATTTATAGTATATTTACTACTAAAAGTAATGGAAACAAAAAAATAATCTAAATGAAATCAGCTAGGGAAAAAAAAATTAAATTTAAAATTCTCACTGCCTCCCCCTCACAAATAGTTTTTCCACTTTGTTATACTTCTTACCTTTAAAATTGTAGCATTATAAAAACATTAAATGTTTAGAAAATAAATTAAAGACTCAAATAGTAAAGTTTTAAAAATGAATAACTGCAAAAACAAATTAGATAAACTTTACTGTAATAATCTTCCATGGAAATGTCCTTCAACCCTCATTTTTAATTTTGGTTTCATTCACCAGTTTAAAAAAAAGTTTCAAATTTTATTTTTTGTGTTTGTGTTGGTGAAAGTAAGAATTGTTTTATTTTTAATTTAAAAAAAAAAAAAAATTTTTTTTTTTTTAAAAAACAAATTATTTACTTTCATAATAAATAAATGGAATTTAAAAATTTTATATCATCTGGCATTATCCTAATATTCTATCATCCCTTGGGATAACATTAATTTTGATCATTAGTTCAAGCTGTTTGTAAGATTTTCATGTAATAATTCTTATAGCCTGACTTTGAATTTGAACTCAAACTGCTGATTCCATTTACTAGCATTGTAATGTCTCAGCCATTGCTTTCCCCAGCAATTTAAAAAAAAAATGTCAGTGTTTGTATCAAGACAAGCTATTTACACTTTTTTCTTCACCCTTGAATCAATACCACTAAATAGGCATGATAAATATGCCAGTGTGTGTTTGTTTTTATATTTTTTATGCTATCAAACTGTATAACTGAGTTTATTGTGCACTTACCAGTAATCAGGAAGCTGGAGTATTTGCCATGTGGTGTATTAATTTTTTTTAATCACTTGAAATCGCTTTGTTTGCTGACATTTTTCCTGTGATATTGCAAGTATTTCTCATGTTAAAATTTTGTTTGTGAGATTCACAAATGGAGATTGTTAATGTTAAAGCAAAAAAGCAAAGGGTGTGGCCAGTGTGAAATGCTTTCAGTGCATTTGCCTAAAAATAAAAAGCACATTATTGGGGGGAAGAAAAAATAGTCTGGAGCAAATGTTCTCGGTACATTATATAAAAATTACATAATTTTAATTTTATTTAGATTTAATTGTGAATTTAAATAGTGATAAATGAAAAGTTATATTAATTTAAAAGTTTTTCTATATACGAGGTGTGATGGATGAATTGATCATCTAAATTATGCAAAAATCAAAATAACATATTTATCAAAATTACACAAAAATATCTTAAAATACTAATGGGTAAATATATTCCATAAAATCATCATTAGTTTCAATGACATCTTCAAGATGACTTCAGAATCTCCTTCAACATTTTTGGGCAGCCTTTGTTTAAGTTGGACAATACTGCCATAATCTTTGCCTTCAGTTCTCCTTTGGTATTAGAAGGGGTTTTGTTGAGCTCTCGCTCAACTGTGCTCTACACATTCAAGGGGTGTGCAATCTGGGGAGTTAGGTGGCCAGATGTAAGGGTAATGTGATTGCAGATATTGTCTGACAGCTATGACTGCTTGTGTGGCATGGTGCAGAGCCCTTTTGCCAGACCTTATTTCAGTATCCACTCTCTTTACCCGGGGTAGCACTAGCTTTTCAAGGTACTTGATGTAGCACTCGGTGGTGTGTCTGGAGTTCTGTGGGAAGATAATGTCACCATCACTAGTGATCACTCTAAACATCATGATGCTGACTGGATATATCATCCAACTCTTTCCAAACTCTTTAGCCTCAGATTGCCATACACACACACACACACACACACACACACACACACACACACACGCAAGTGTTCGTATTAGAAGTTCTGCTGTGAACGCCAGGCAGTACAGCATGCCATTTCCAAATTTTGGGTGGAGAAGAATTGTCATTGTCATTATCCTCCCCCCTTCATAGATGGTGTCCAACTGACCTTACTATATTGTGCAGTCAACAAAAACAAGCAATGTACATTTAAAATATAATAGCAACAATTTGGACTGAAAGTTTGTCATTTTGATTTTGACTCGCAATTTCTTTTGGGGTGTTTCTTGTATTCAATCAAGATTGCAAACTAATTTTGATATGTTTGATCATACACAATACCTACTCTATAAAATGCACAATTGTATTTAACTAATTTTTTTTTCTTTTTGCATTTTGAGTTGTATTCCTAAAATAAAAATAGCTCTGTATATTAAAAATTGTCCTTATTTTTTTCCACAATGTTTTAAACAACAAAAAAAAATCCCAATTTTGATTTTTTTTTTTTTTTTTTTTTTTTTTTTTTTTTAAATGTATGTTGAGATGACAGCTGTAATATTGTGTTGTCTGGAAATAGAAAGTTCATGCTGATATTTAAGCAAAGTTAAAACACAAAACAAAATTATGCCATTCACTTATTCAACTAAATACAAACCATTTTGTTGGACAACCTTTTACCATTTTTTTCCTTCAACTTAAAGATTCTGGGTAAACAGAATTTAGATGGTTTCTCGGCAAAGAACTCATTAAGGTGGGTTTTGTTTTATGTTATCCAAAGAATTAAAATTTTTATCATTCAGATTATTTTGCAAGGACCAGAATAAATGAAAATCTGAAGGAGCAATGTCTGGTGAATATGGCAGGTGGAGTAACACATCCCAGCCAAGCTGCAACAATTTTCGCTGGGTCACCAAATAAATGTGAGGTCTGGCATTATCCTGATGGAAAACAACACTTTTCATATTTGCCAATTCTGGGTGTTTTTCTTGAGTTTCTGCCTTTAATTCATCCAATTGCAAGCAGGGCTTTTTCAGAATCAATTGACTGGTTACTTGGCAGAAACTCATAGTACAAGATTCCTTTTCAATCCCACCAGATCCACAGCATAACTTTCTTTGGATGAAGACCTGCTTTTGGGGTGGCTAAAGGTAGCACATGTCACTTACCCTAGAATCTTTTTTCTGAACATTGTGAATAATCTATTTCTCATTACCCATCACGATTTGCTTATAAAGGGTGCATTTTCATTGCATTTATACAGAAATTCAGATAGAAATACAATCCAAAAGATTCCTTTCACTCAGATCACGTGGTACCCAAATATTATAACAGTTTGAGTACCCAAGCTTCACTAAGTGTTTGTGGATAGTAGATTTATAAAAATTTAGTGTTTCTACCAATTCCTGTGTTGTATAATGTGGGTTATTCTCAATATCTTAATTTGTTCATGATCTGTAGTGGGGTTGGGGTGGGGTTCTGCCTAAGTGTTCTTCATCAAAATTAAACAATGGATGCATTATTTACAGTGCCACACATCAATCATATCATAAAAAAAAAAATCTACAAAATCAAGGACTGAGATTAAGTCTTAGAGCCTTCCGGACCTCATCCATGCAAAGTCTATATAGAAGCCAATGAACCACCTCTATCTCTAATATGAGGAAAACTCTCTCTCCAATATGCACTAAAACTACAATCCAACCCAAATAATTTAGCTTACCAAAAACATTAACCTCAATATATCTATTCTATAGAAATGAACGAATAGCCATCCCTTCACTTGGACTTTGAATTAATGAAACACCAGTCAATAAACAAGGTAGCTCTATGGACAATCTCCAAATCTCACATAGATCTAGCATTGTTGCAAAGTATTTATGAATAATTAAGAGACTAATAGTGTGACTATAAACCATTCTACACATGCATAAAACGTCCAAAATAGAATAGGTGCAGACGCCACAAACAGACACATTCATAAACAAGTCAGGCTATCAAATAATGTATCCATCTATACAGTTGAACTACAAACCATATAGACAGTTCGTGATAATCTCGGATTCCCTATCTAGTTTAACAGCAATTAAAGAAAAGAAGTTAGATCATCCCTATATTCAAGAAATCATAGAAACTGGTTATCAGTTAATAAAGCACAATACAATAATATTGGCTTAGATTTCTAGCCATATTTGCATCAAGGGAAATTGTGAAGCTGACACACTAGCAAAAGAAGCAATGAAAATAGCCAACATCAAACTCATATACAGATTACAAAATCAAAATTACGCAATACATCAAAAGAAAGTGGCAAACAATTTGAGACATGTTCCTAAACAATGAACATCAGCTGACAATAAGAATATAGTGACATTTGCTGGCTGTAGACAAGACATAGTACTCAACAGAATAAGAATTGGAGGCATGTACCTGACGCGCACACACACACGTTATAAACTACACATCTGCTGCTATGAAAGTCGGCTCCCTGTGCAGGGCCCGGAAGTTTTTCCCACCTGAATCTATTCTGCACATATACAAATCTACCATCCACCCGTGTATTGAATATTGCTGCCATATCTGGTCGGGTGCCCCTGCTGCTCTCCTTGGGCTTCTTGACAAAATACAAAAGAGGATCTGTAACGTGGTTGATACTGACTTGGCAGACCGGCTGCAGCCGCTCTCTCACCGGCGTGATGTGGCTTCCCTGTGCCTCTTCTACAAGTATTTTCATGGCTTCTGCTCCGATGAGCTTAGATCACTGGTGCCGCCTAAGCAAGAATTTACATGAGATACTAGATTAGCAACTAGGTCCCACCCTTTTACAGTTAAACAAATAAGATGTAACCGTAAATTCTACTCCAACAGCTTCTTTTCTCGCGCTTCCCGCCTGTGGAACTCCCTTCCACAAGCCTGCTTTCCTGACAGCTACAATCTCCAGGTGTTTAAATGTAGGGTCAATAGACACCTCCTATCACACTAACTCCCAACTATTCTCAGAACACTCTCATCTACCCAACCCTCATTCTCGGTATCCTTACCCGCCTATCACCTACCCTCTGACATTTCCTATATTTAATCATCCTTTCTCCACTCTACGTGGCCCCCTGCGCAGTAGTGGCAGTGACATGCCTTGCTCTGGGTGAAACGCTTATAAAAAAAAAAAAAAAAAAATTGGTGTATTCACTGCAATCAATTTCTCGTGGTCAAACATATCTTGATAGAATGCAAGAAGCACAAAAAATTATGTAGCAACTATTACCAAGCACAAAATCTTAACATGCATTCTAAAAAAGTACCTACTGCTCAAATAATATTTGAAGAAAAAATATTTTCAACTTTTCTATTTATAGAAAATAGTTTTGCAACTTACATTTTAAAACCTACCTGAATAAAAAAAAAAAAAAATAGTTTCAATATTAAATGACCCACAACAGTTGATATGCTAGTAAAACTAATAAGCAATCAATCTAAAGTGTTGGAACAGGAATGACTAAAGATCTGCAGGAACTTTCTGGGCAACCCAATAATAGAAAGTTTTTCTTTTTTTTTTTTAAGTAGTTGGTTAAAACTAAATACTATAGATTTAATGATGCTAATGATCATCTTTATTTAATTTGGTCCTGGATATGACTGTAAACTGCATCTGACAGCAAGGCTTCTGATTGGGAGGTTGTGAGGGGCATGGAACCACCTCTTAGTTGCTGTTGTTCCCAGGTCCACCCTGACCTCGAGTGGTAGCACCTGTTAAGGTCCCAGCTATGGGCAAATAGTTAACCCTCAACCTGGCATCAAAACACTATGAAAGTATAAAAATAGACTATTAAAAAAAATATAAATTTCTGAAGGAAAAAAAATTGCCATAATACATTTTTGAATGCAAAACTAGAAAACATTTTCAGTTTTCTAAAATAAATAAAAAATTTAATCAAAATTTGACTACATCAACCTTCTCACTATAACCAAACATTAAAAAAAAATACCTTAAAAACCCCACCTTTTTGGCATTAAATAACCTATAGAGGTTGATATGCTGTTCAAACAAAGCTCAAACAAAACCAATTTAATTTGTATGAAGTAGTAGCTATAATAGTTATCCTTTTTTTATAAATTCTGAAATAAACTTTATCTTAATATTTTTTTTCCTCTTATTTCATTTACTTTTTATTATAAATACACTTATATAATGTGTGTATGTGGAGGTTACAATTGCAGATATAACTAAAATATCTCAAAAACAGCTATAAATAAAGAAAAATGAAAAAAAATTTCTTGAATTTAAAATCTTTTTAAAAGTAATGTTTTTAATTTTGTTTATAAATACCTGTTGCAAAATAAAATCCTAAATTTGCCTTAATAAAGTGCATCAGAGCACAGAATGCATTGGTTATTTTTTTTTTTTTTTTCATTTATATAAATATAATAAGAAATAATTTTGGGGTGACTTTCCTTGATGCATTTCAGTATGAAGCTCTTATTATCACAATCTGGGATATTTAATAACTTTTAACTCTTTACAATTGTCTGTTCTTTGAAGCACTTAATAAATCTTGTCTTTTGTTATTTCTGTTCTACCATCCACTTACTGAAGTAGGTTATGTGTTGTTTTCCTCTGTCTCTCTTTCTTTCAATCTGTCCTGTGACTATTCAATTTTGTTATTCAAGCCTTTTTTCTTCCTCATGTGCACTAGAAAATTCATCTGTCTTTTTCTGTACAAGTGCTGGGTCTAATAAAATAGTAAAAGATATTTGAATGTAAATAAAATGGATTTTTTTTTTTAAATCATTTTACCCCCAAAGTAAGGCAATGAAACTGCTAAGATGCAAGAGATTACTGAGTAGAAAAGTGCTTCATTTAATAAAAAAAAATCCAAAAAAATATTACTTCTTTCAATCATTTCAATAAAATGACAGTATTCAAGGCGACAGAAGTAGATTGATTGTGTTTAATTTTTGAAGATCATAATTGACAGGAAAGCAGGAAGTGTGTTGCAGGAGAAGGAAGAAACAATTAGCATAACAATTTCATTAGTGAATTTATGAGACCTAGCTGTCAATCTAGTACTGCACTTCATGAAATCAAAATAAATCAAAAGTAATATGAAAAAAATAAGAGTTAAAAACAATGGTTGACAATGCTTCATCTTATAAGAAGAAAAAGTATAAAAATGCAGAATTGGTAGTGTTCTTGAATATAGTAGAAAATAACATTTAGTAACTCCTTTTTTGTTTAATTTTATTTATTTATTTTCTTTTTTTATAAGTTGTGTATGACCTATTGATATAAGTAGGATTGCTAAAGATTTAGTTAAATTCTTTTAATTTCTTATTTAAAGAAATTGTACTTTGGCTGGGAGATAAGAAATAGCTATAGCTTATCTGGTTAGATTTGAATGATTTGCAGTCAGAAGGCTCCATGGTTAAATTGGTAAGGCAGCTGTCATATTAAGACAGACTTCCCAAAGAGAAGGAATGTTTTTCCATTCTATGTTGCTTATTAATAGCTATTGAATGACAAATGAAGATAAAGATAATTTGTAATTTATTTGGTTTAGTATCTTCATCTTAGTTATTGTCACCTTTTGGTTGTTATGCTAGCTGGCTTTTTTCAGGTGTCTGCTAAATTCAGTCACCATTTCAGAATTTTAAACCAAACTCTTTATCCAATCTATAGGCATAGATAGTTCTCATTCTGTTGTCTGTTAAAGGATATCTCATATCAATTAAATTTTTCATGTTACAGAACAAAAATATCTATGAAATTTTTGCACTACTTGACCCAGAAACTGAATTCAAAACTATAATATGCTTAATCAACGTCCAGTTATGGTGAAAACTTTGAGCTTTAAACCAAGTGTTGCTTATCTGCTTCTTCCACTCAACCAGAATTTGACCTTTTTTTTCACTCCTTGTAGTGTAATGGATGTGTGTTGTGGGGCAATGGATATCGACTCGGAACAACAAATCGGGGAGCTGAGTTTGAATTCCAGTTGAATTTTTTGCATTCATTTACGCACAAATACCCTTTTTAAAGATATTAATCCATCTCTTCCCTCCAGTTATGGATTAAATAACAGGATGAATTGGGTTCTATAGCCTTGGATGGCAACCAGTCTACCGCAGAAAGCAATGGCAACCTACTGCGGGATAATCTTCTGCCCAGTCAGTCATGTCTCGAAAGAGACATCATCACCCAAAGCATGTATCACATATGGCAACTGACTGCAGTGTAATTAAAATTAAATGCTTGAATGTTGTCATTAAGTGCTTTCATAAGGTGTTCAATGCTAGGTCTACTTAAATGGTTACTAAAACCTAACATATACACTGAATTTTTCAATTACTGATCTTTCTATTTTTTATTTTTTTAGTATTCTAACTTAATTCTATAGATGGTGAATTTTTCTTTTTTAAAACATGCCTAATTTCATTATCTATACTTGGATTACTGTTTTTTGGTGTTCCTCCAAATTTACCTTTTGTAGATGGCTGGTTTCACCTTTCTATTTCCTGCCACAACTGCGTAGAACAAATGTAGTTCTGGATGGTGTTCTCTTTTGAAGAAAGCTTAATTCAAGAAAGTTGTTCAAGTAAAGCAATATAGCTAGAACTTTTAATCACAGACATCCTGACAGAAAGGCTAGTCAAAGATAAAATTCTGTTCAATTTACCAGTATTGCATTTTCTCTACTTACATTATTCAGACTATCGTCCTCATCTTGGTTGCCATTTGTATGACATTTCGGCTGTTGTACGCTCCTGCTTTCTTCAGATGCTAGAAACATTGAACTGAACCTTTTATTACGATCACTGGGGTATAGAATTCTCATTCCTTGTGTGAAGCCTCTTTTGGTAGTCATGAGTTATCTCCCTCTAACCTGATTCTCTAAGTTACTTGTTCACCACTGTTATTGAACACACAACTCTTTGGGTCAAGTCACTGGAACTAACCAACATCTATATCTACTGAGCCATGTGCCAACTGATTTTCTGGGACTTATAAACTTAATGTTTAGTAATAATTTTTTACCAGAGTTCATATTGCAATTTTTGATGTTAATGGTTTTCTTTATTATTATTATTTTTTATTTTTTTATTTATTTATTTATTATTTTTTTTTATTTTTTTTACCAGAACTCGTATTGCAATTTTTGACACTAATTTTCTCTGGCACTTCGTATTACTGGTTCCCATATTGTATTCATCTCTATGCTTGGTCGGCTTAGGAGATTTTCATGTTTTCTTATTGAATAATTGAATATTTTCTTTGTTTTCATATAGCTATTAACTACATACAAAACTATGAGACAAGTTCTTCTGAAATGATCTGACTAGAAGTAGTGTTGTTTTTTGTTGTTCTTTTTTTAAAGAAAAATTAGTTGCTGTTGTTGGTGCCCAATCACATTGCGATCGTCATCCTCACTTCCTTGACAGCAATGGCAGAGATGGTTGTGAATCAGTTTCATGAGGCCATTTGCCTGAATTTGATTTTGGCAGACAACTCTTCATGATGAAGAAGCCCACAGACTTGGCCAGAAGTGCCTTCCTCAGAGCTCAAAGGAGATTGAGCCAAGCAAAATCTGGGTTATTGGATGCTTAGTCTGTCAAGGTCTGCTTTGGTTACACCAGTCAAACTGGCACTGCTCTTTTTCACCGGTTAGGTCATTGAAATTGTGTAGATCTTTGCCTGTTATGCTATTGGAGTTGTACAGGCATAGTCGGGTTCAGTCTGGTTCCTTACTGACCTTACTGCCACAGGTGGCCCTTCAGCTTTGCTTTTGGGATCATTGGAACATGTAAGTCTTCTATCATGACAAGGAATGACCATATAGGATAAAAGAACAATATACTTTATTTTTTTCTTTTTCTTGTTACTAAATTACATGAAGGCTGAATATGTGAAATCCTCTTTAAGATTCAAAATCTTTCACAGATGTTGGTATTGTTTTTCAAAATATGAAAATATCACTCCACAGCTTTGCATCCATCTATTTAAATCAGAAATTTTGAAAGTTGAATATGTGTGTTCCAAGAACCGTGGTTCCTAAATGGTCTGGTGGAAGAGGATAGCAGATGAGGTGAAATGATTGAAAGAAAATCAAAGATTTAGAAATGGTTTAAAAAAAAAAATTAATATGCCAAAAATTGATATTTCAAAATTTAAAATATCATTATAGATTACTTGTAATTGCATGGATGAGTCTTAGTATGAAAAGTTATAATTATTGACCAATTTTTATCATTGTGATATTTTTGCATTATATCAAGTATTAAGAATATAGTAACTAGGATCTGCAAATTTGAGGAGAGAGTTATCAATGATAAAGTTCTGACTCTGAATCTGCAGTTATCTCCTTTTAATTTTCTGTTTTTTTTTAATGTACTTTTTATCATATAAAATTTAGTGAGACATGGGCAAATTTTTGTTCCAAAAATACAGCCCAGAGAAAAAAGTAATTTTTGAAAATATTGAAACTTTTGATGTAATCACTACTGACTAAATGCAACTCATTTATCTTGTAAACTGGTTGTAAACCTGCATAAATCAAAATGTAATTCCATAAATCAAACAGTCTCTAGTTTGTATACATGTCTGTCTTTATTCAGCTCCTTACTATGCTTTTGAGAATTGCATGTTTGATATGGAATTCAACAAATTCTGAATACTGTTCAGAAAATGAAATGCACTTGTTAATATTATTTACAACTGACCTACTTACCCTCTCTGTAAATTGGGCTACTTTGTGAAAAGAGCCAGGCTCTTCCATCACATTAAAAATGTAATATTAAATTACGAACAAGTACCACGTGATGTTTATTTTCTGGTATCCATGCATTTCACAGTGTTCTTCACAAAAGGTATGCTAACATTGTTGGACAGGACGAATGGGTATGCTCAAAGAAAACATTTTGAGAACACTAATTTAAACCCGCTGAGCTTGATATTTATAGAAGAGTGCTGCTCTATTTTCTGGGAGCCAAACTTATTTGGTAAACATCAACCTAAACTCACAAGTTAACATTAGCACTTTAGGGATTGACAAATAAAACATCTGTTACTAGGCATAAACTTGAGTTTTTGTGTTGAACAATAATAGCTATGAAAGATTTTATACTCTATAACAAGTTTCACATGAAGTTATTGTATATTATTTACAGTACTTAGAAGTTAAAATCTGGAAAGCCTTTTTATACAAGTCCAATTTCCAATGTATTTGTTATATAAAGCAGGCAATATAGCTTTACAAATATTGCATTGGAAAATTACAAGCCTCCTACCATCACCAATCTTTATGGTGTATATGTAGACATTCTTCTAAGTATTGTGTCCCTTTAGGACATGGATGATCCTGGCCCTCCACAATACTTTCTCCTTTGTAGCTCTTAGTAAAGTTTGTCTTTTTATTATCTCTCCTAATCCTTGTCCTGTTAACTATTTACACAAGTTTGTTACATAGGTTATGTGCTACTTTTCTCTATCCCGATAATATATTTATAGATAAGGTTATTTAAAGAGCAACCAAATTTCTGTGTGATCATTTCTATTATTTACATTGCTACAGAACAAAAAGGCTGCTTATGTCGTCTTATTGATTTGATCATTCTTAAATAGGGACATGTTTGTCATAGCAAATATGAAAAAATAATATGAACAATTTCTTGTTCTTTCTTTTAAATATTGCTTCTATTGGCCAATTCTTATTTACAAAACAGCTTATGATTGTGTAGACATTCACAAGAAAGACAATAAAAATGAAAGTATAGTTAACATGAAAGCAAGTTTAATTACAGCTGACTGATGAGGTCATTTGTCCAGATGCACTGATAGTATTCAGATGCTTTTTCTGGGTGCTGTTTCGATGTTCTCATAGGGGTTCTGGTTGTGCATATATATATATATATATTAGGAAACACAAGGCTCTACTCCATTCCTGCAGTTTACACCTATCTTGGGATAAATAGGTCTCATTGTTTTTTTTTTTTTTGTTTTTTTTTAATCATTTCACCCCAAGCAAGGCGGTACTGCTACTGATGTACAAAGGGCTACATAAGAGTAAAAGAGTGAGGACAAAGACTAACCAGTTACGGAGGGTGAAAGAGAAAGGCCAAGAGAAGGGTGTGAACACAGGAATGAGGGCAGTTGCGAAGTTAGAGAGAAAGGAAAAGGACCAAGATACACGGGGTGATATGGAAAGGGCTGGAGTTAAATGGATAAGAGATAAGAATTGATTTTGCATTTAAATTCTTGGGGAGGTTGTAGCCATCAGGAAAGCAAGTATATGGAAGAGAGTTCCACAGGCGGGAAGTGTGAGAAAAGAAGCTGATGGAGTAGAATTGTCACCTGCATTTGGTAGATTTAACTGTAAAAGGGTGGGACCTTGTCAGTCTGGTTGCTTGAGTAAATTCTTGTGGAAGGAGCACCAGTGACCTAAGTTCGTTGGAGTAGAAACCATGAAAATATTTGTAGAATAGACAGAGAGAAGCCACATTCCGCTGGTGAGAAAGTGGCTAGTGTCGAGCTGCCAGGTCTGAACCGATCAGATTATAGATCCTCCTTTGGAGCCTGTAGAGAACACCGAGATGAACAGCTGGAGCGCGTATTCCATGCACGGTCGAATGGTTGATTTGTATATGTGCAAGATGGTAGGAAAGATCTTTTTACAAAAGTATCCGATTCCTCATGCAATCCTCTACCTTTTACAAGACCCAGATCAGGCTGAAAATGAAGTACTGTTATCATATTTGGATGGGAATTGCCCAATCCACACTTTCCAGTCTTGATAGTGTTCAAAAGCATTTCTGAGTCCATTTTGGAAAAGAATTTTCCTCTCTCTCACAGGCAGAATGTAGTGAGCCTCTCACTGTTCTATCGTTACTTCCATGGAAAGTGCTTGGACAAACTACATTCTTTGGTTCTGTCAGGTCCAACCTTCATGGCTAGGACCCATTGTGCCACTTACATTGTAGCTAACCACCCACATTCTCTCCAAGAAGTAAGTTTCACTCAAACAGCTTCTTCCTGCAAACAGGATTTGAAGAGGATGTTTCCTTGATCACTATACTCTTAACCTGTTCAAGTCTAAAGTTAACTGTTATGTTACCCTCTTTATCAATAAAAACTACCTCTTAATGTAACCTTCTACCTTGAGTGGTCCTTAGGCCTTGTATAGGGTGAACCTTACTGTAGAATAACAAAAAACTATTGCAGTTCATTGCCACAAAATTGGTCTGTTAGATTTTGCCATGGGACCACATTTAATTACAAGACTAATACAATTGTTCTTTTAAAATGTTACTACTGAAGATATTTCCAATGTGCCACGTGAATAGGAAACTAAATACTAGCAAGCTGGTCTCTTATACACCTTGTTTGTCTAGTTTGTTGATCAAGTTATCCATTTGACAAGATTTTTGTGACTACATTGGTTGATTTTAATTGCCAAAGGGCAACTTCATCTCATGTCCTATTTATAATTTCCTCGTGGGTGACTTCTTTTTTTTTTCTTCTATTTTTTACTTCTTTGTAGGTGGTGACAGGGAATTTAAAAGAAAAGAAAACCTTCTCTATTGCTATCAAGTACTTATATCTTAGTAGCTAAACAGTAGAATAAAAAAACTTGAACCTTCTCATTATGCAATTGAAAATAGAAAATAATGGAGACCTTAAAATATCTAAATATTTTCAAGTAACACATACACCTTTTTCTTAACACTAAAATTATACTTGTGTGTGTGTGTGTGAAATTTTACAAAATGGATTCTGGCATATCTTTAATTTATTTGTTAAAACATTTCTTGATTATTCAGGCCTGTAGATGTGACTAAACATACTGTTTAATTATAAAAACAGTGTTTCTACTCAAATATGAATGTCCATTAAAAATAATGTTTAAACATATATATCAGATTAAATAAATTGCAAACATTGTCTGCTTATTTTTACTAAAATCCATTCATACTCATGGATAATCTTTCGCATATTATAATTGAAGGATGTAAGAAATGCGGTGTATCCTTGACAGTTGATTTTATTATCCATTTGTCAAAGTTCCCAACTACTTTCAATTTTCTTCCGAGATCATCTTCAAGGGTGTAAGTTGTGGTAACAAAAAATAACCACAACTTAAACCCCTGAAGATGATCTCAGAAAGAGATTGAAAGTACTTGGGAACATCAAGAAATGGCTAATAAAATCAACTGTGAAAGTTATAGCACATTTCTTACATTTTTCAGTTATAATACACGAAAGATTATCTGTGAGCAAGGATGGATTTTATTAAAAATAATCGGGCATAATGTTTGCAATTTATTTAATCTGACATGCCTAAACACACACACACACACACACACACACACACACATTTTTCTTTGTCATAATTTTAGTGTTAAGACAATATTTAACATATATACCTCCAAGAAAACTTAAGAGAAAAGTATTTCTGTTGTCACTGCTATTACTGCATACACCCTTGACAGTGTTTGTTTGAAAATGTTATGTTTAGGATTTTAATATCAAAAATATTACACACAATATAGTTAAAATCGTTTATTTACAAGATTGACAATATATGTATATTTGAATTGATTGGTAATTGGCCCATATTTTGCTGACTATTACTAAGTTTACAATTTGCTGGTTTTGCTAAGCACTTAGTGTTCAGTCTTCATTTAAGATTTCTTCATCACTTTGCTGGCAATAGATAACCTATCTGCAAATTTTTTTAGACAGGCTTCATAAGCAAACTTTTAGAAAAAAAAAGCAACAATTTAAAAAAAATTAATTTCCAAATTTCTTTCTAAAAAAAGTGTATTAAGTTGTTTAACCTTTAATTATTAGGGTTTCAAACCTTGGATTTTTCTTCAGATTAGGAATCACAATTATAAAAAAAAATTGGAACTTTAAAACCTGTATTCTTAGATGCAAAATAATCTGAAAAGAAAATATATAATATTTGGAAAAATCATTTTATTTAAATGTGGTTCTATTGTTCAGATATTTTTATAAATTTATGAACAAGAGATTGTTTTTATAGTTTTTTTTAATTTTATCTATAAAAGGGTAAATAGATACTGCATCATAGGTTTGTTCAGTTAGTTAAGTGTCATATGTGATACACACTTGGGCGATCATGACTTGAAAGAGACATGACTGACTGGGCAGATTATCCCATAGTAGGTTGCCATTGCTTTCTGCGGTAGACTGGTTGCCAACCAAGGCTATAGAATTCAATTTGTCCTATTATTTAACTGATAACAGGAGGGAAAAGATGGATTAATACCTTTCTCAAGGGTATTTGCATGTAAGTGAATGCAAGGAAATTCAACTAGAATTCGAACTTGGCTCCTCAATTTCTTGTTCCGAGTTGATATCCACTGCTCCACATCCATAGGTTTGTTCACATTTCTATAATCTTGTAAATAAATGACTAAATAACATTATTGTTATTAAAACTTTAAACCTAGGGTTTGAAAATAAACATAGTTGAAGGAATATGTCATAATAGTGTCAAGAGAAACATGAAGGTTAAACTTTACCAAATTATTCTATGTTTAAAACATTTTTCTAATACAGAAAGAAGCAAAGTTCTTTCAGGTACTTGTTGGCTCATGCCTACATGATGATCATACTCACTTTCTGGTTTCCTCAGAACTATACTATCATAAGTGCTTCCTGTTGTCCTTTGTGGAAGTTCTAAAAACACTTGCTAAATTTATTCTGTAAATAGTTTTATCAAACTCTAATCTCATCTATCATCTAAGTTTGGTCTCCACCTTTAACCAAGATCCATATTTCATTGTTGTGAGACTGTTCTCTTTTTAAAACTTTCTTGGGTGGGTGGAAGAACTTCTTTTCCTTATCTATAATTTGCTTGGGTTAGAATTGTCTAAATTTCTCCAGTCAAAGAATAATCAAAAGCACACAACAATTCAATTGGTTCTTAAAAGCTTCTCTTTCTGGAACTGTTTGTTTATTACATTGTCTACTACCTATTAACAGAATTACTAAAAATCAACAAAAAGACCATTGAATTTTTAGTCATTGAAATCATGAGCAATTATTTTTATTTTTTTGTTATATTTGGCTGCCAGAAATAGCTTTAATAGAACAGTTCTGTTAATCTTTTTCTGCTTGCCACATGCTCTACTGAAATTTTTAAAATAAAAAAAGCAAACAAACAATGTAACAGGAGGTTACTTAAAGTTCACAGCCAGATCTGCTTCTCAAAATCAGTATTCTGATATTTGGGCAATAAAATACTGATTATGAAAATTAGGTCAGGCACAACTTTTCAGCACTCCTTCATAATAATTCATGTATAGTGAATTGAGGATTGTGAATCCACACATAATTGTATGTATAGCCAAATAACTATGGTGTTGAAGTCAAAAAAAAAAATTTATACACATCTGGAGGTGCTGAGGAGTTCTTAGCCAAATAACCAAACATTTTTATTTTTTTTTTTTTAATTCCTCTTTGGTTAGTTAAAGAACTTTAGCACCCTTATAATTTAAGTATTCCTTACTTTCTAATGCAGAGATAGCCAGTGTTTAGCTAAAGTGCATTATTTCATTTTTTATTCTAAATTCTTAAAACAAAGCCTGTTTTACTGTTGAACTAATGAGATGTAACTGTAATAGTTGCTTTTCTTGCCCGTGAAACTCTTCCACTCTCTTGCTTCCCAGTCACCTACAATCTTCAAAAATTTGAATGCAATGTCAAATTGCCATTTCCTGTCTTCCTGAAATGTTTTTTTATTGTCCTTTCTCACTGAAGTTTTCTCATTCTCTTTTCACTCCCAGTAACCCTTTGTGTCTTAGTGGCATTATCACCTTGCTTGAGGTGAAGTGATTAAAAAAAACTAACCCTCTGACTGTCCTATAGCAAAAAAAAAAAAAAAAAAATAAAATTAGGTTAGGTTTTGTTGCTTGATAAAAACTAATCCTTACTTGATAAAAACTAAAAGCAAACAAACAATGTAAAACAATTTTTCTTTACCAACGTTTGATGTTATTAAAAGAAAGATTTGGAAAATAAATGTTTAGCACTTAATAGCCATGATAACCCATTTAGGTGGTTTATATGGTAGAATTTTATTTCATTTTATGAGGTGGTGCTAAAAAGATCTTGGCTTGACTAAGAATGGATAAAAAATTCTGATGTTTGATTATTTTACCATATTTTGGAAAGTGGTTTGAACCAAGAACTCTTCAGTGTCCCAGATTTTGTTTATGTATAATTTTTTTCTGTAGTTGTTTGTATATACATACAAAACAAAAAATATCCAACAGTATGTTAGCAAATATATACTTAACTGCGCTTTTGACTTTATATAAATGTGCAAGTGTCAATTTATATTCAGCTTAGTAAGAAGCCATCATGATGGGAGCTGACATTTGTAAGTGTATATTATACAAATGTTCAGTGATGGCATTTTTGATAGGAAGAACCTGTAATGTCACACTCTTAAAATTGAGGAAATTTTTGTTCATTATAGAAAAGTGACCCATAGATATTGTTATTTGATAGGTATAGATATATTTTTTTTTTATTGTTACTTAAACTAATAAGAAAACCTTTCTTAATATATTAGAATCTACACTATTTACATTATTCGGACCATTGTCCTATTCTTTGTTGCCATCTCCCTCATCTCAAGTATAGACAAATATTTTCAAATCTTTTTCAATTCAGTGTAAATAGCAAAAAGATTTGTTATAAATGGAACTTTTTTTTATTAGAATGACATTTTAATGTTCTAAACAATGTCTGCATCTTTAAGTGTCAAGAAATATTAGTGTGTGTACAAAAACACAGTTTTTTAATTAATAAGACTTGGCCCATAGAAATTGTCCTAGACCCAAAGGTATGTGTTGCATACATATTTCTTTTGGTCAACAGAGAAAAAAAACTCGGTTAATGATCAGCATATATTTCATACTTTAAACACTTATTTACTTGGCTCCCTAATTTGCCAGAACGACAAATCAGAGAGCCGAGTTCAAATTCCAGTTGTATTCCTTGCATTCACTTGTGCACAAATACACTTGGGAAAGGTATTAATCTGTCTCTTCTCTCCAGTTATGGGTAAAATAATAGAACAGATTGGGTTCTATAGCCTTAGCTGGCAACCAGTCTACTTCAGAAAGCAATGGCAACCTACTGCAGGATAATCTTCTGCCCAATCAGTCATGTCTCTTTCGAGATGTGATCACCCAAAGCGTGTATCACATATGGCATTCAACTGATTAAAACTTATTTACTTAGGGCAATGGTTCTCAAATTTTCTTTTTGTGGGCTGCATTTTCAGAATGAAGATTTGCTCACAAAATTTTATGTAATAAAAAGTATATTTGAAAATAAAAAAACGAAATGGTTAAATGGAGATAATCACGGATTTGAAGTCAGATCTTTATCATTGATAACTCTCTCCTTCAATTTGCAAACCCTATTTACTATATTCTTAATACTTGATATAATACAAAAATATCACAATGATAAAATTGATCAATAATTATGACTATACTGGGAGCCATACATGCAATTACAAGTAATCCATAAAAATATTTTAAATTTTGAAATCATATTTATTTTTGGTATATTCATTTTTTTAAAAAATTGTTTCTAAACTTCAATTATCTTGCTTCGCCTGCTATCCTCTTCCACTACACCTATGAGTGGTGCTGCATCATTTGGGAACCACTGACTTCAGTTAAGTGCCATACGTGATACACACTTTGAGTGATCATGTCTTGAAAGAGACATGACTGACTGGGCATAAGATTATCCCACAGTAGGTTGTCATTGCTTTCTGCGGTAGACTGGTTGCCAACCAAGACTATAGAACCAATCTATCCTATTATTTAACTGATAACTGGAGGGAAGAGACTGATTAATACCCTTTCCAAGAGTATTTGTGCGTAAGTGAATGCAAGGCATTCAACTGGAATTTAAACTCGGCGCCTCGATTTGTATTTCCGTGTCAATATCCACTGCACCACAATGCAGGGTTTCAAATTTAGTAAAGATCATTCTACACTTTGTAAATCTGTACAGAAACAGTTTTAAGGCATGTCACTTATGTTGCTATTAAAGATTTTATGCAAAGAAAATCTTTATTAACCACATTGATACCTCACTTGCTTGTTGCGTATCAAATTAGTTTTTTTTTTCTTTTTTAATGTTTAAAATCAAGCAACTAGAGAATTGAATTTCATGACTTCATATATAATACTACTTTTGCCCTATAATGCTTGTTAGAAACAGAAATGAAATAACTTATATCTGCAAATTAAAATTGAATTTTAAAAAAATGTTAAAGTGAAAAGAATTTTTTTTTTTTTAAAAATGGGTATCACTTCATGCAAGGTAGTAAAGCCACTAAAACAAGGGATCACTATCTGTGGAATAATTAGGGAGACAAACACATTAATAATGAGAGGGAAGAGGATAGAGTAATCAGGAGGGCAGTAGATAGTGATTAACATTGCATTTAAATTTTTGCAGATTATAATTGGCAGGAGCCAGAAGTGAGTACCACAAGCGAGAAAGGCAAAAAAAAAAACAAAAAAAAAAAACTGTTGGTATACAATTTATGCTTACATTTAGCCAGCTCAGCTGTAAATTGACCAGTGGTGCTGTGTGTAAATTAAAAAAGCCTACTATAGTGAAGTATCTGTACAATTATCATATAAGCATTTAAAAAAAAATTTGTAATTATTTGTACTATAAATTCTTTAGAAACAGCTGTTACTGTGCATCACCCTGAACACCCCCACTTCACTTTGACTTTTGACATTAAATTTCTATCCATGGTTGATACTGTCTGCTAAAATATATAAACACAGTAGGTGCAATTTAAAAAATTTTGTATTTTTACTTCCCTTCTAAACAGTTTACTTTAAGATTCTTCGGAATATTTTTACAAAAATTACTAATAATTGGTAATTAGTATTTTTTTTTAATACTTTTCTTTAATTGTGGTCCTGAGAATGTGCATATGCATTCTATAATAATTATTAAACACACATATACTCTTGTCAGGTAATATGCATGCATGTGTGTATATGAGCTGCTCATTAACTTGTAAAATCTACAAATGAGAATCATGATATACAAGTTATATTTAGAGCTGATCATGTAATTTTGAACTTAACTTCTATGATTTGTTGAGTCCCTGTACATTTTAGAGCAAACCAGTAGTACCATAAAATGTTTACTTGTGTATTATCTTATATGCTCACTTGTTGCATATATGAATATGCCCAAGTGAATATTTTACAGTATGTAAAAAAAAAATATATATAATATATATAAAAACACACACACACACCCATATTATATATCAATATGTACATGTTTCTTATAGTTGCACTTAAAAAATAGTTGCGCTTAAATTTTTTTTTAGTAAAACAATTTAAATGTATTATGCATCATGAATGATGGACTTAATTTTATTCTCAATATTCATGACAATTAGTGTTATATACTACCTCTTGCTGGAAAATAATAATCATCTTGACAGATAAACAAGGAACAATGGCAATGATTGTTTTAAAATATAACGATGAACAAGAACATGTATATATAAAAATATAAACATATTTTTATTCTTCATCGGTAACGATTGTGTGGAGCAGTGTTGAGAGGGAATCATGCAAATGTGAGAAAGTTGTCAAGAGTCGTTGACTTGTGGGTTTTGTCTTCTCTTCTTCTCTGTGTTCTCTCAATCTTCTGCTGGTGTTCTCAGCTCAGCCAGAAAAAAAACCTTGATCTTATATATGCTGAAATTTCCACGCATTTTCCGCTTGTGTTGTCTATGGCTATGCACGTCTGTCAATCATTTTCACTGACTATTGTCTTTGAAACCGGCTGCCTTTGACGTAATCACACTTCTATTGGTTTTTTTTATATTTTCAGTCTTTGACATTGTCCACACTTCTGTCGGTCCTGCTTTTGATGTTAATCATATTTCTTTCAGGTCACAAATATATTACATTCGGGCCAAACAAAATCTGAGTTAATAACTTTAGTTCTAATGTGGTTTCTTCCTGAATTTTACAAAGGTTAAATTTGGTTAAAGGAATTACAGATTTCTCCATTTTCTTTCAAATTCATAGCATTTTTTAATTATTCAAAATTGTCAATCAGTTCAAATTCTTATCATTTATGTTTGTTACTTTTAAACTAAAGACATGAGCTCATATTCTCCTATACACTGTCTCATTGCCAGTCATTTCGGCTTCTAACCTTACCATTTGTATGCTATGATAGTTGACAAAATGGCCAAGTGAATAATTGGACAATAACTATATTTGTAGTTATGGGAGTTATAGAGAAAGCTTTTTATTATGAATTCTTCCAATTTTTTACATCCTTTGATTAATGCTATCACCAAGTTATTACATTCTCGTTATGTCCCAAAGTTATCACAATAAGCAGTAAATATGAGAAATGATTGCGGATTCCATGGTTAATACTCTGACACAATACAGTTCAGACCAGGTTTATGAAGAAAAGAAAGCTAGATTTTAGTAACAAAAATATAGTCAATTGCTTTTCCATATAGACAATTGTTTTTGGGTCACTTTATTTACATTTTTCTTTTTCCAGGATGACTGTTAATGGAACTCACCGCTCTAGGTGCTTCTTCGATGTTGAAAGCAGTGGCAGAGCGTGTAAGTATATTTATATTTGCTTTATATAACAATATATTTATGAAAAGATATTTCTAAGAATTATGCTCTTTATTTATAACATTATTTAACTTGGATTGTATCATCTATAAATAAAATAAATCTGTTAAAATGAGTACATTTATTATGCTTTTTAGGACCTAGTTTTAAAAAGGTCATCATTTTCAGTAGGTAATAAGCAATGGCTGAACAAAAAAGGTGCATAGCGAGAATAAATTATACGCATAAAAAAATAGAATTAACAGGATCTGATTGTCAGATGGAACTTTCATTCTTTTGCACCTGGCTTCTTAAGCAGTGCTTTGAAAATTGATCTACTTTGATCTTCTAGTATTTCACCACTGTTGTAAATTTCATTATGTCTGTAATCTTGTCGAAATCATCTAAAGCACCTCAATTATGATTCCACTGGTCCTACTGCATTGATTCTGTTCAATTTGGTCAGTGCTGATTCCACTTCAGATTTTAATATTTCTGCGAATTGCTGATTGTTCATTTTTGTCATTGAAGAGTTCTGTGTATTCATCCAATCTCTGAAGTATTTTTTTTCTCTAATATCATTGTTGTGTTCTTGGATTTTATGCATGTTATTTATTCTAGTTCTGCACCTTTTTCATATTAGAAAGAAAAACAAATGCACGAGGTGTATCTGTGTTTTATCCATTATGCAGAAGCATTTGATAAAGTACATCACAAAGAACTGTTGAAACTGCTTTTTTAATCATGATATCTTTGGGAAGGATATTAGAATAATCCAGAACCTATACTGCCTGCATATGGATAGAAAATGAGTGCAGTAAATATACAAAAATAGAAAGGGGTATAAAATAAGGATGTATCTTCTCATCAGACTTATTCAACAGTGAGACAATTCTGAAAGAATTAGAAGTCCTACCAGAATTCATTATAAGTAGCCACAGTCTTAATATAAGATATGCAGATGGTACAGTGTTGATAGCAGACACAGACAGGATGGTACCAAGAACTCCTACAGAAGGGAGTGAAGGAAAATGAGAAGAAAGGACTCAACATCAGTTGCAAGAATGCATGGTTGTTAGCAAAAGGAACAGCCCAACATGCAAATTATTAATTGGAGATACCAAAATTAAACAAATACAATAATCTAAATATCTGGGAAGTCTTTTAACAGGATGGAAAGTCTGACACTGAAATAATCACCCAAGCGTGTATCATGTATGCCATTTGACTGACTGATCGAAAATACATTTTATCTGTAGTTGAAGGAATACGAATATGTACAAAATATTTAGATTTCATCATTAAATAACTCATAGAGATGTTGATATGCCACAAAACAAAATCATCTAGTAGGAAGGAAATATTATTGAATTGATATATTGTTAAAAGTAAACTCTCCAAATTTAAATAGTCAGTTATGTGTCATGTGTGATACACCTTTTGGGCAATCATGTCTCGAAAGAGACATGATTGACTGGACAGAAGATTATCCTGCAGTTGGTTGCCATTGCTTTCTGCGGTGAACTGGTTGTCAACCAAGGCTATAAAATCCAATCTGTCCTATTATTTAACTCCTAACTGGAGGGAAGAGATGGATTAATACCTTTCCCAAGGGTATTTGTGTATAAGTGAATGCAAGGCATTCAACTGGAATTCGAACTCAGCAACTCGATTTGTCATTCTGAGTCGATATCCACTGCACCACAATGCACATCCTACAAAGATAATTTCCTAAAAAAAAATATTCTAATTTTTCTGAACTGAAAAAGCTTTTAACCTAGCAAAGTTTAGGGAGATACTGGCTGAGTGGTGGTGGCTTTGTAGCCTGATCCCCAGGTCATCATTCACTGAAAAGAACACTTATTGCAGATGCATTTAAGCAGTATGTATGGATATATATGGAGAGTTGATCAAAGCTTGAGAGCCACCAAGGTAGTCTTACAGTTGAAATAGTAATGATGAACGGCATGTATAATATGAATGGAAGTGAATCTAGTAGGATAGATAATGATTGATCCTTGACTTGAAGATATTGTAATTATCAGAGAAGCACCTATACAAAGTGACAGTTCTTGAAGAAAAAGATGTTTGAGTGAAACTTTCTTCTTACATTTGATATCCAAATGAAATGATTCATTTCAGTTCAAGTGGCATGCTCTGTCCTAGCTGTAAAGGTTTGAACTGATGGAATAGAAGAATGGAGTTTGTCTGAAAATTTTCTATGGAGCTATGGAAGTTGTAATAATGCTTGCAATATTGCATCTGTGGGGAGGGGAAATTGTTATCCCCCACAAGACTGCATAAACGATTTTAGCCTTCATCAAAACTGAAAAATAAGGATCGAGCTGCTTCCTCCCGGCAATATGCTATTTTTGGAATAATCTGATCCTTGTATTAATTCCTATATTTTAATTTTATTTTTGCTGCTCACATTGCTAGGAATGAGCCAAGCGGTTGGTATATTATCACCCCCACTTTTCTGTTAAGATAAATCCTCCTTAATCTGGCAGTTCCCAACCATTTTGTGCCAGTGGTGTTATGCAAGACAAATTTATCATGCACTTAGGATCGGGTGATTGATGTTGGACATGCACTTATCAAAACACAATTAACAAGATCACGATAGTCAATGAAACGGAAAAAAGAAGGTTTTATTCTTTCTGTGTGACCTTGTACCAGATGGTCCATGGCCCAGTACCCACTGGTTGGGGACCATTGCTCTAAACTTATGTGCGTGTTATATATATGATGAAATGTGTACAATGGATCAGTTAAAAAAAATAAAATATTTTGTTAAGATATTTAAAAAAAAAAAATCTCTGATTTTAATAACTTTTGGAATGAAAATGATTCCATTTCAAAATTATAAACAATGCAATAATAGCTCTTTTCATTTTCTTAATTTTTTTCTTTTTTCTTTTTTTCCTGCCAATTTTTAATTTTGATATTTGGACTTGGATTTACTCTGTATATTTTTAGTGAAACAATACAACATTGTAATTTTGAACAAAACCATAAAAAATATTTTTCACTCTTACTTATACAATACTAATAGGTCTCTCTCTTTTACTTTTGGTTATTCTATATTTAATTTGATTTTTAGCCATTGGATATAATTTGGTTGATAATTTTATTTGTTTATAAATTCTTCTCAAGTTTAATGCTAGTTTATTTTCCCCCAAACTCTTAACGGACAGACATACCAAACGTTTTATCATAAACACAAGATCACTTTTTATCTCTGATAGTTTCCAATTACTCTGCTTAGGCTCTCTCATGCTCCAGGAATGTTTACCTAAACAAAGATCATTCTCAATGTTATTTAATTTATAAAATGTATATAGCCTACAGTTTCAATCAAATCTAAAAGATTTCCAAGTGGAAAACTTTTCACATGAAGTGATTAAAACAATGTCATTGATCAGTAATTTATCTCCTTGGGCCTATTTTTTTATATCATTTTCTCTTTAGGGAGTGTGAGACACAGAAAGTGAATATACAAGAAAACTGACAATATAAAACAAGGCATATTTTAGATTGTTGAAAAAAAAAATTCACATTTTTTTATATGAACGGATTTAATCTATCCTACTCTTTGAGCTGTACAATCAAAAATAAATCTCCATGCCCACTGACATGTTAATTTTAGCAAATCCATTAAAATTAAAATCATTTTTTTTTCTTTTGAAATTACATTTTATTTTAATTTTATAACATTAACATCAAAATATTTAAGGTAAAATATAGGATTTACCATGTAATTGAGAATGTAATATAAAGAAAAACAAGGATATACAGAAAAGGAAAAACAAATCAGTATATTTCAAAAAAATTTGAATACTACATGTTCAACTTAAAAAATCAAAGCAGTTTTTGTAAAACTGCTCTCAGCCTTAAGGATGACTTTGGTACCATTATGTTCACAATGGTTATATTCATCAAGTCCTTATGATGAGGCTGTTGATTGAGCTCTTTTTTTTTTTAAATCATATCACCCTGAGCAAGGCGGTAACACCACTGATGTGCAGGGGGCTATGTAAGAGTGAATAGATTGGAAAAGAGAAAGCCGGAAACCACAACCTAAACAGGGAACAAGGGATGAGCCTCACACCTGTTCAATAGACGTGGGTGGAGTGTGAATCGGGTGATAGTTTAGTTTATCTACTCCAATAAATGTCAGTTGTAGCAGACCAGTAGATTCAAATTGAAAAGGCAATAGTAGACCACATGTTAGGAACAGCATTATTGTGCATATTCTCAGTCAGTCACACGATGAGCAAGAGCAGGGTCCTGCTGGAGCCTGTATAATTTTGGGTTATTCTTTAAATCCAGATCATTTCCAGTATCTTGATGTGCTTGGTATCATTGATCTTGAGGGCCAATGGGAAAAGTAGATGAGCATTATATGGCTCTTGTTATTCATAACCACTAGGCTCGCCACACATGGTGTGAACTTGCTGTGCATCACTGTAGGTTACCTCTAAGATTTGTTCAGAGCCACCTATTGACATTATTGTCCTTTAGCCAAATCCCAAGGCTGCTGGGTTCCTCAGATTGTTTTCAACATGTCTGGCAATTGTTTTAATTTGATCATATGGTTCTCTTGTGACTTGTCAAATATAAACTGCTCTTTCCTCGTCATCTATAGAATAAACCTGTTATCATCATACAAACCTTAAACTTCTCAGTAGTGGCCTTCATTGACTTATTGGGATTGTGGGTGATCATATCCTGGACCTACTGAATGAATTTTGCTGTGTTAATGACCTCAAACTGCTTAGTGTTTCTTGATCTTGGCCAAAATTAACATGGCCCTGTCAGTTTGTTCCTGACCTTGAACACAAGGGGCATGGTCATTTTCAAGAAGCTGATTATCTCCAGTTACTGTGGTTGGTGGTTAATGTATTATATATGACTATGATGTACCTACTCTGTTCTTGTATAGATTAAAAGCTGTTATGTTAATTCTTCTTGATACTTCTGAAAGCGTAATGACTATTAAAGTTTGATTTATGCATGTAACATTATTAGGTAGTGTTCTATTTATAACCTGCAAAAGGTGTTCTCAAAATACCTGGTCTACCCTGTTTCCCAATATTTTAAACAAGTGAAATCGGGGGGGGGGGACTTGCTAAAGTGTGTGTGTGTGAGGGAGAGGCAGGCAGGCTTATTTTTTGTGGACCTTTGTTGTGTTATTGTGGAGTAACTTTGCCACAAAATTGTAATGACCAGTTTGGGCAGAAGTAAGACACGGAACACAGGAGGTAGGTTTAAAAAAGTGTATTAGTATAACCAGAAACAAGATATGCACAGAAAGTGTTAAATAGTAATAAGTCCAAGGTATTATTATGCTGCCTGACTTGTAGCTGTTGTTGTTGTTGTTAACTGCTGTACTTGACTGCTCATAACTGCTACTGTTGACTGCTCTCTAGAAGTCATGCAGGCAATCTATATATATATATATATATATATATATATATATATATATATATTCAGAAGAAGAGTTCATTCCTCACAAGAGGGTACCATAACACATATATATATATATATATATATATATATATATATAAATGTAAGTTGGATGTTTTTATAAACCCATTGGTAATATTATATTTTGGGCCTCTCTTACAGACCGCTCCTCAGACCAAATTCATACAACAATGAATGGGTTAAAATTGTCAAGTAAAAAAGAAAGAAAAAAAAGAAAGAGAAGAAAAGAAAATAGGAGTGAGGAGGTTAGCTTAACAGAGTTAGATATTAGCATCTATTTTATATCCAGATGACAAGAAGGCCTTGGCCTAGATTTACAATGACAGTAGCTATGGAAGTCCATATATTTTGACTTAGATTTTTAGTTGACTATTTTAAGATGCATGACATTAAAAATTAAAATTAGGGGTTGAATTTTCACTAGAAAAAATGAATTGTTAGTTTTTCTTATTAATTCTAACAGTAATAATAATACTATTATATTATTTCATAAAACTTATTAGTAGAAATAATAATAAAAATAATATTTAAAAACCTTAAAGTAATAATAATAATAAAAAATAATAAAGAAAAAATTTAAACATAACAATAATTGATAAAAATTACAAAAATAAAAAAAAATACTATTACATAAAATCTATTAAAAAATATAAATTGCACTTACATTACAATATTATTTTATAAAAAATATATAAGTAAAAATAAAAGTATAATAATAATTAAAACAATAATAATAGTAAAGTATTTTTTTTCAATTGGAGTAGATAGATCTATCGCTCGGTTCACACTCCACCCATGTTTATTGAACAGGTTAAGAGGCTCATCCCTTGTTCCCTGTTTAGGATGTGGTTTCTGGCTTTCTCTTTTCCAATCTTTTCACTATTACATAGCCCCCTGCACATCAATGGCGTTACCGCCTTGCTCGGGGTGATACGATTAAAAAAAAAAACATGAGAACAATAATTATAATTTTTTTTTTCCCCCCCAAGGTCTTTAACAGGAAATTTTAGTTTTTTCCAAATCAAATTTTTTTGTTTAATTTTGATTTTGCTTTGGAATCCTATACCTATTTTTGTGTCTACATTTAAAAATTAGTCCATTCCTCTGATTTAATAGTTTATTGGAATTTTTATATTTGATTATAGCTATTTTTTTAATATTACCAATGGGTTTATAAAAACATCTAACTTATTTTCATTATTATAACACTCTGTTAAGTCTTAACATTGAGTTCTCATTGGATTTAATCCCCTGTGGAATTTATCTTACCAAGTACCAAGGATTCTACTTTATATATATTAGGTTGTTGCATGTGAAATGATGGATTTTTTTGGTTTATTGTTAATCCATCCAGTTGTCTAATAAAGTAACCTCCTTAGTATATAAAAAAATCTTTACTTATTTCTGACTCTTTTTCTTTCAATATATTGTAAGATTACTCAACATAGTTTCATTGGGTTTAGTCGAATGAAACCATGTTGAGTAATCTTACTGTATGAGTACAAAATGGGAAAAAGGACCATTTCTTACATGGAATCATTACATGTGATGAAAAATGGATGCTCTTTGACATCAGTAAGAGAATAGGCCAGTGGTTAGATACAAGTGAATCACCAAAACAATAACCAAAACCTCCAATACAACCTAAGAAGTTAATGGTTACTGTATAGTAATATTTCAAAGGAGTTATTCAATATTCATTCTTGCCTCAAGGGAACACAATAGCAACAACCTTGTATTCTGTAGAAATTGAGTGTAGGCATGAAAAATTGAGAAACATCCCAGACTTGTGAATAGGGAAGGACCAATTTTGCTGCAGGACATCGTATGCTTCCCAATCAACTGCCCAGAAGCTGCATAGTCTGAATTATAAAATTTTGTCTCATCCTCCATATTCTACTGATATCTCTCCTACTGATTATCACTTATTTAGGCATTTTGAGCTTTTCATATGCAATAAAACTTTCTCCAATAAGGAAGAGGTAATCGAAGCATTTGAAGTGTTTATCACATAATTTTTTTTAAGATGGGATCAAGAATTTAGAGGTATGTTGGAGAAGTCATTCATCAACATGGTGCCTATTTCAGCTAAATAAATTAGTTATTTAACATTTCAGAAGTGTTTTATTCATTTCCTATAAAATGTCATTTTTTTTTTTTTTTTTTAAAGGTCTAGATTTTCTTATTTCCTGATCTAGTCCTGTTGATATTAATTTTACTGTTGAAGGAAAAAAAATGGAGATGTCAGCTCAAATACGTGTACACACTAAAAATAATAGTAATAGGTGAAAAGATGGGATAACATAAAGGTTATTGATGAGGGAAATAAAGCTAGCAAGCCAAGTTCAAGTTCTGATCAAGTCTAGTGTTTGCTTTGTACTCATGCCCTTGGCAAAGGTATGAATCCATTTCTTCTCACTTCAGCTATAGATAAAATAGCAAAGGAAACTAGCCTCTTTAATCTTGGGTGGTAGCCACTTTAGGAAAATAATGACTTTAAACTAAAAAAAACCAGGAAAAGGCAACCAAAAGCCACTGTATATCCTTAAAAGTTATGACAATTTGCAAATAATAATTATTATATTGTTATATAGCGGGAACAATATAAGCAATAAAGTAAATTCCAAGTGGAAAGATTTAGACAACACGTAAGAGGTAAACAAATAAGAGTTTATTGTACGAAAAAGTACGAGTAACAGAGTTCATAAAATGGTAAGTCTGGATGGAATGGGTGCAGAAGTCAAATCGTCTCATACTTCCTTACTTCAATACTTCTTTATCTCTGGCGAATCAACAGTTGGGGGTGATAGGATGTTTCGTTATAACATATATATAAGAAGTTTTATTATGTTTGGAGTGGTGAAAACTTAATTTAGTTTAATTTTTAACTTTTTAATGATTTTTTTTTTTTAACCTAAACAAGAGGAGGAAATATTCCAATAGACAATTGTTTTCAGTTTAATATTGTCAAAGAAAGTGTAGAATTTGCACACCTGCTTGTATTTCCTCTAAAGTCTGTCTTTGTTAAGTGCCATATGTGATACATGCTTGGGTGATCATGTCTCGAAAAAGACATGACTGACTGGGCAGAAGATTTTTCCACAATAGGTTGGCATTACTTTCTGCAGTGGACTGATTGTCAACCAAAGCTGTCGAACCCAAGCTGTCCTGTTATTTAAACCCATATATTGAAAGAGATATGACAGATTCATACCTTTCTTAAGAATATTTGCATTTATGTGAATGCAATGAATTTAAGTGGAATTTGAACTCGGCTCTCCAATTTCTCGTTTTGAGTTTTTACCCACTGCATCACAATGCACATCCTGATGTCCTTCTGTCAGTCATATCTCTTTCGAGACATGATTGCCCAAGCATGTATCACATATGGCACTTAACTGTCTTTGTAGATAACCAATAACAATAAATTCTGGACTAACTATTCTGAATATTTTAATTTTGTACTTATAAACTATCCTACAACATTTTAGATTTCATTCTAGAGATAGAATTTGTAAATGTGGTTTACAGTTGTATCTTATTTGTTATTTTCATGAGCATTGAATTTTTTATTTCTCATGTTTGAATTTACATGAAAAAGAAAAGTGGTATAACTTGTAATTCTAGACTAATGTTGCAGTATTAAACATGACCTGAGATTGGAGAAAATCACAATGTGAATTTCTCAATAATTTACCTTGAAGTTTTCAAAATTCAATGAAAATTAGAAGTAGAAAATTTTCAACTCAGTTTTATTTATTTCCCCAGTTTCCAAAAAATTAAAATCTGATAATTTGATGACTCAATGATTTTTGCCTGTCTTGACTGAGGTGGAAAAACAGATCAATTAAATTTCATGGGTTAATAGGATTAAATTTATCATTTTCGTTATTAAAACACTAGAAAATATGTTTCTTTGATATAGGATTATTTAACAATAAGGTAACTGTTGTAATCTACATATGTAGTGTGTAGGTATATATATGTGTGTGTGTGTGTGTGTTAAATAATATCAACTGACAAGGTCTGTTAGTTTTTCATTTTTACGTCTGTTGCACATCTGTTGTATTTATAAACAAACTGTTCAAATTTCCTAATGTTTTTGTTTCAAGTACTTTTGAATATCAGTAATAATTATTGCAAACCTTAATGCTTTCTTTTGCAGAAAAGATTTTATTGTGGTTGTTCTTTTTTTTGTTCTTTTTTTTGTTCTTTTTTTTTATTTTAATAATAATAATAATAAGAAGAAGAAGAAAATTAAAACTAATAACTTCAAGGTTTTTTATGATTATTGATGGTTGAAAATACTCAAAATCATTATGGGCTTTGCAGTTTGTTTATAAATTTGATATGGATGTGAAACTACTTATATACGGAATGGAAAAATGTAATAAAAATATTAAACCTGAACTCTCTGTGTGTGTATAGTTTAAACTAATGGGTATGTATTCCACAATATTTATTTTTTATATAGTGCTCAATAAAGATGTAGAGCATTTATAGATATTATATTATAATAATAGTGTACTGCAATCTAAAAAGCTTTCAAGTTTCAGTGCTCAATGACCCCCCCCCCCCCCCCCGCCAAATGATGGTTCATTGAGCACCAAAACTTGAATGCTTTTGGCGGCATTTGCTTATGAATTCCTTACATAAATTTAGAAGTAAGTTTTGATTTGTATACTTTATTATTTTAATTTTTTCAACTAAACATAGATTACATCTATCGTAAAGGTTTCTGGGGGTGTAGGCTGAGCTTATCAGTTTCCAACTAACTATTGTCCTTCCTCCTTCATTTTCCAAAATTTTCAGGAAAGAGATGTTTGAAATTTTAGATCGGGGTTAGAAAAGAAGTGCTTATGATTATAATTACGTTGTTTAAATTCCCCAGTGGAGATACCAATATAAGTTTGGTAATTTGTTCTGTTATTTGTTGGTGAGATAGATTACCTGGGTAGATTATTGATAATATTGTCTATATTTGGAGTGCAGGAATAGCTAATTTTTTAAAGTATTTCTATTTGGCTCTAGTTGAATTTTCTGCATTCATATATATGCAAATACCCTTGGGAAAGGTATTAATCTGTCTCCTATTAAATAACATCACAGATTGGGTTCTATAGTCTTTGCTGGCAACCAGTCTACAGCAGAAAGTAATGGCCACCTACTGTGGGATAATCTTCAGTCCAGTCAGTCTGGATACATGATCGCCCAAGCGTGTATCACATATGACACTTAACTGAATGAATTTTTAAAGTATTTTTATTTGGCTCTGTAAAATAGATAATACTATTTTCATCGAGCCCTTCACATGGATCATTTTTAATATTGATAAAATTAATATTAACAGGATCTGGTTTTGGGGATTTTATCTATATACACTTTCTTTTTTATTTGCAACACAAAAGAAGTCATTTACAAGGCAAAGGTGTATAACTTAAATGGCCCAAATAAAATATATTTGGGATAAACCAAAGACACCTTTAAAACCAGGTGGTTCAATTACAAGTCTACATTCAAAATAGAAAACTTAAAAAACTGTACAAAATTGGCTAGCCACATGTGGAAATTAAAATCAAAATATGGAAAAGACCCAGATATAACGTTGTACAGTAAAAACAGCCAAGCCTTAATGCAGGTGCAAAATATGTAGACTATGCCAGGAAGAAAAGTTAGAGATTATTCCCAAACAAAAACGAACTATTGAATGAAAGAATGGAAATTATGACTAAGTGTAACCATACTAAAAATACCTCTTAGGTTCATACCCCCATGGATGAAAACATAATTCCTTGTAATTTTAAAAATAGTGCGTTCAAAAATTCCCTGCCACATGAGCGTTCTTTAAAAAAAGGGGGTAAACCGTAAAATCAGTTATTGAAAATCGCCTGAAGACACCACTCATGGTAGAAATCTAGGTTGTGTAATAACTCATTTACAAATGGAATATATATATATATATATATATATATATATATATATATGCATGCACAGAGGTTTTAAATTTAAACACATTGCTTTTCTTTTTAGTGAAGTTTTTTTTTTCTCTTCTAATGGATGTTTGTTTCAAGTGTCTGTAAAAATTGCCAGTACATATGACCTTGTTTCTAATTGTCATTAGTGAGTTTTAAGAACAGCATATTTTTTATTAAATAACAATTTATTTCTTTTATGTATTATTAAAATAAATGATGCAAAAATATTTTATTAATAATAGATTGATACAACAAAAATATTTCAGTTTAGGTTTTTTTTTTTTTTTTTTTTTGCACCTTCCAAAAAATAATATAAAACTCCTAATTTCATCTTGTAAAATTTGCCTCTGAAGAAGCTGAAAAAAAAGCAAGTTCTCACTTAATTGAAGTTTTGCTTATTTTGTATTTGGTTTCCTTTGGCTTTACTGCTATTAGTATCACTTGCATTGCAAAAAATACTTGCACTTGGTGATCTTCATATCATTAATTATTTAATAGCAAAGTCATTCTTAATTCTCTATTAATGAAAATTAGTCATCTGTTATTACTTTAACTTAATTGGTTAGTTTTATATTTAATCTAATTCTGGTGATTCTAATTGTGAAGGAATGTACATGTGGTATGGAAGGGAGCTGTTCTATACTTGGATAAAGGATGAACTCTTTTGTAAGTTTATCATACCACTTGAAATGTTTATTCAGGCAAATCTCTGGGATGTGATTGCTGTATTAAGTGTCTTAATTGGTATTTTTATAACCAGTTTGTGGCATTAGCCTTTTGTTGTGCTCATCTATTCTTGACACTAGTGGGCAAATTCTTTCGCTAAAAATGAATTGCATATATAAACTGTTTTATGACTGAGATGCACATTTAATGGCTTTAGAAACTTTGTATCATAAACTGTACCTTTTTACTCTCCCATCAATTATGTTGCATTGATTGCAAAGTGGGCTTGCTGTTTGAATATTTTTGACTAATCAGTAAACCTGAATATTTTTGACTAAAAATATTTTTGTCACTTTCAATATTGGAACATTTAAATTCTCTCAGAAGTTCCTAATCTTTGTTTAAATGAGTATTTGGTGAATTGTACTCTAATTTCTTTTAAGGGTTCATAGATTCAAGGAACAAATATTACTACTTTGATACCAAGGAAAGTTTTATCTTTTTTTTTTTTTTTTTTGTAAATGATTTTAATTTTCATCATTAACCAGTAATTTTAATATATCAAAATAGTAATAATTAATCTTTTGCAATTTTTGGGTGATATATCAATAATATATCAGTTATTTTAGATTTAATAGTTTTAATATCTTCATCTCCATTTACAAATTGGCTTGTAATCACTTTAACAATCTTGTGTGTGTGTGATAACAATAGATATTTTTCATATGTCAAGAACAATATTAGGGAAAAATTTGATAAAGTGCGAAAAAGTTTTCTTATGACATGTCTCATCCTTTCATTGGGCTAAATTTGTTATGTTGATGCGGCTACACATGGGCATGAACAAGGAATGCTGGTAATTTAATTTTTTATTTTTTTTATCCAACACTTTTATTCATAGATATCCCACACTGATAATAGACATAAAAATGGTATTCTGATCAAAGGAGAAAACTGTTTACCAAGATGAACATGTCTATTAGTGCCTTGATTGCAAGATCATCTACAGAAAATTTGTGCGTTAGCTTTTACAACAGTTCACCATCTCTGGCAGAACTTACATTATTACAGTGTCTGATATTTAATAACAAAAGTGATGGAAATAAACAAAATCTAAATAAAATGGACTAGATTCAAATTTTTTTTAAAACTCAACATCCCTCATTTGTGCATGTGTGTAATTAAACTAACATAGCTAATTTAGTCTGAACTCTTAAAGGATGAAACATGCAACAAGAAAACCTTTTCCACATATATATATATATATATATATATATATATATATATACACATACACATTCCTACTAGTATTCAAAACAACACAAAAAACTTACATCTTGAGCAGACAACATGAAGAAATAACAAGACCTAAATAAAACCCCTTTCGAAAATGGCTAAAGAAGTAGCCGAAAGCACTTATGACAACGTTATAAACAATTTTTGCACTCCCTTACTTCCACCAGACCCAAAAGCAGGGTGTCTCCTTGTCTCTAATATTTAATGAAATATGTTGTAGTTTAGTTATTCTACATCAAGCACTATCTTATTAACACCAGTACTAAATGTGTGATATATATGTTTTTAATGATGCATAAATTAACATTTTTTTCTCCTAACATCCAAGCTTAAAATTTTTATAATGCTAAAAGAACAATCTTGTCCATATTAGAATCATCAGTATCCTTCACTTATTAAATGGAAAGTACTTGGCAAATTGTTTCATTGATGTGTTGATTTGTCAGAAATAAGATATTCTGTGAGATATTTTTTCTATCTTTTCCAGTGGGTCGCATTGTTGTTGAGCTGTTCTCCGATATATGTCCAAAAACATGTGAAAATTTCAGAGCCCTCTGTACAGGTAAGATGAGATTTTTGACGTATCCATTTCTGATAATTGAGTTTTCTGTTTTAGTTTTAGTCTAGAATTATCTTCCACTGCAGCCATCAAATAAATTGCTATTTGAATATTGTTTAAATAAATATTTAGATTAAAGCAATGATCTTTCTGTTTCCCCTTTCCGAAATTCAGTTTCATTTAAAGTTAGAAATATTCTTTATATCTCTTTTTTTTTTTTTTAAATTAGTAATTTATTTATTTATTTTTAAATTTAAGCAAAACTAAAAATTTATTTACTTAGTATTTTTAAGTTTTATTTTTTTATTGATTATTGTTACAAAACCAGAATTGATATTATTTCACCTGTTCACCATCCCTCTCAACATTGTTAGAATCTGCTCCATGGGATCTGCAGAGCCTTCAGATATATTTCTCTTGAATTATTGAATCACACATTTAATTCCCTCTTGGCTCCTTCCGTGTCAATTTAACCATTCAATGTAAACTCCAAAAATAGATTTTGTTTATTTAGCATTGTTATTATTTAGATTTATTTATTATGGATCAGTGGTTTGAAAAATGGAAATGTCTGTCGACAGGAAATGCTGATCCAGCAAAATTTTCAACTTGCTATATCTCGAGAATGGTTAGGAGATTCCACTTAAAAATTTTCTGGATTTTCTAATGACTATAAGATCTAAAACCTACAGCATATGTCAAAATGAAAAAAAATTTATTTAGAGGGGGGTTACATTTTTTTTTTTTTTTTTTTGTGTTGAATTGACATGGAATTACCTTCTTGGATATCTTGCCCATTACACAATTTATAGTATAGACACCTTCTTTTATCACCCCGTCCCTAATCCAGAAATTGATGTAAGGACTGGGAATATCAGTTGCTCCCCTCTACTGATGCCTCCTTTTAGATTTCCTGTCAAGGTAGGTACATACACCAACAATATAGCGGAGGTAGAACACCATCTAACTGGAATATACAACTTGTATTTGATTTCTAATTGGTGTAGTCTTTGCATAGGTCTTCATAAATCAGTGGGTTTATACTTAAAAATAAAAAAAAATTACTGACCTACTACTATTGTTAAAGTGACTGCACACCAGATATTCATCACAAAAATGGGATAGTGGGCATTAATAGGTTATTATTGGAAAAAAACTAATTAATACCAAATTAATAAAAAAAGCTACAATCTCCAAGAATTTAAATGCAAAGTCAATTGCCATCTCTTATCTTCTTGACTCACATTCTTTCCATGACAACCCTTATATCATGTTCTTCTTCCTTTCCATTCCATCCTCATGCAGCCCTCTTCATGCCTATATTCTCATCCTGTTCTTACTCATTCTCTGACTCCTCTGTAACTTGTTCCTTTCTTATCACTCATCTCTTCTGTAACCCCCTGCACATCAGTGGCAGTTCTGCCTTGCTTGAGGTAAAATGATTAAAAAAAACAAAAATTTCTTTATAAGCCTATAATTATTCTTTCTCTTTTTTTTCATCTTCCCTTGTAAAAATTTGTAGTTAATACAGGAGTTTTATTTTAGTTTTTTTAAATATGAGACTTTATATTGGCCATTAATGAATAAAAATTCTCCACACAGTTTCCTGTGAAAAGCTAAATTTTTCACTGAATCACCTGGCTGGTTTCCCACAGCGGGTCATGAACACTTCTTGTGCAACTATGTTTGCAAGAGATTGCCTGGTCCATGGTTGGCTACTGTTTAATTTGTTTGTAATCATCAGCAACAGGACCAGTTTTGGTGAATTTCGTGTAAACTCAATCTTCTACTTTGAGAGTGGGTCAGTTGTAGAGTTTTGCATATCTGTTACAAACCTGTACGGGTAATTGATAGACCTTTATCCATGCAACAGACTTTCTTGTTGCCATTTCAAACAAAAGAAAGTAATAGTAAATCTCATAGAATTGTTGACATTTTATGGAATTATCTGGGTATGCTTCCAGTTATGTGGTATATTGATTTTCACACATTTATACTTGGGAAAGGTATAAACTAAAATTTTTTTCCCTCCAGCTATGGGTTAAATAGCAGGACTTGTATCTCAGAGAATCGTTGTTAGTCCCAAAAAATTGTCAATGTAATATTCACTTGCAAAAAAAAAAAAAAATTGTACAATCCAAATAGATAACCCACAAAGGGTTGATAAGCTGTAAAAAAACAAATCAGTCAATCAAAGTATGTGTTTGCTGACATGGATGATGAACAGATGGAGACTGTTTGAAATTGTAATGTCAGTTCTGCTTTTCTAATAAAATAATGAAGTGTTAACATTGTTTCCAAATCAACCAGTGTGTGTCTATATATTGTGCATTTGCTCAGCAATCCCTCTTTTATATAAGTTTTATTAAAAACAACTGACAAGGTACTGCAATTATATATTTTATTTAATATGAAGACAAGAAAAAATCATTAAAAAAAAACTAACCTGCATTACCTTATCAATTGTTTTTAAATGAAACTCTCTCTCTCTCTGTTTCTCTCTCTCTCTATCAATGCTGGAAATTTTTTTGCTCAAACCACTTCCCAAAATCAGTACTCATGTTTAGCCATTAAATTTTTTGAAATTGACTCTGGCTGATAATTTTTCAGCACCTCTTTTCTTTTTGGCTGCATGAGAATGATCAAATTAATTTTATGAAATTTTTCTTTTGAAGTCAGAGGTGTTGGGAGGGGCTACTCATTTCTTCCAAAATGAATTTAATTCAGATAGTGACATTCTAGGAATGCCAAACAAAATATTTGTATATTTTATTGTCAAGCTGAACTGAAATGAACAAATTATTTCTTTCCCTATATTTATTTATTTATTTTACATCTTTACAAATTGATATAGTTATTAGCGAGAATAAGAATTACTAAAGAAAAAAAAAGAAAAAAAAAGGTTACTGTAAGTCTTTTAAACTTTAGTTGCTTAATAATTTAAAAAAAAATGAAAAGTGAATTTCTAGGGTTTATTGCTTGAAAAGTAGCTGTTCCACACTTAAAATATAGCTTTAATGCCTGTATTAAGAAAAGTTTTGTTTATTTTTTAAAATAAACCTTCAAGATTACTTTCTGTTGAAGCTGCCTTTTTTTACACTAAGCTATCCTATCTGTTCAGGTGTCTATTTTTTTTTTTTTTTTTTTTTTTTGCTTTTAGATATTTGTACAGTGAGGTTTTGTATTGAAGAGTTCAACTGAGTAGTATTCTCTAATATATTAAAAATTGATTTTTATCATTTGTTATAAGTTAAATAAAAAAAGGGCCTGCTTTCTGTCTTGTCTAGGATGAGAAGATATCGCATTATTTATATGGAAACAATTGTTCTCATCTTTGTTGTTATCATCACACAGTTTCTGTAGTTGTGCACTCTAACCGATGTCATCAGATGTATTTTGATCTGGGTGACCTACAGGAGATTTTGAAATGATCCCTTTACTTAATACATGTTAATTAAAGCATTGGTTCATGAACTTGGTGATGATAATTCTGAGTTCAATTCCTGGGTCGGACAGTGTGTAATATGTAGAAATAAGGTGAGCAATAAATTCAGTGAGATATCCTCAAACACGGTCAGTGAAATGAGAATAATCTATCTATAAATTAAATAAAGGGTTTAGTTTGAAATTTCCTGTAGGTTACTCGGATCAATATACACCTGATGAAGACTGGAGCACATAACAGCTAAACATAACAAAGATGAAGACGATAGTCCACATGTAAAGGACCTAAATAATTTCTTGCTTAATTTTATTTTTTTTAAATTTTTTTTGTGTGTGAGTTGTGGTGCAGTGGGTATTGACTCTGAATGACAAATCGGAAAACCGAGTTCAAATTCCAGTTGAATTCCTTGCATCCACTCATACACAAATACCCTTGGGAAAGGTATTAATCTGTCTCTTCCTTCCAGTTATGGGTTAAATAATACGATAGATTGGGTTCTATTGCCTTGGCTGACAACCAGTCTACTGCAGAAAGAAGTGACAACCTACTGCCTAGTCAGTCATGTCTTTTTCGAGACATGATCGCCCAAAGCGTGTATCACATATGGCACTTAACTGACTGATAGTATTGATACTATGCGCAGATAATTTAAGCCCAAATCTCAGGGGGCCTTTCTCCCCAGGCATTAGCTCTTCTTTAGGAGGAGGCTGGGTTTATTTCCCAGTGCCTGAGGCATCGTCAAAGTGGTGGCTAACTCAATTTTTACGTAAGTTAAAGGGGATGATAAGACAAACATGATGTAGTATGATAACAGAGCATTTATCACAATCTGGAATAGAAATAATGAACTGCCTTTTCAAAACATTAAGGTAAAGCCCCCCCCCCCTCCTGTAAATCTTATCACTTGGTAGTATTGACATAAAAATCTTTACTCTGTTAAAAAATTCGGGCAGTGTCTGGGGCTGGGAAAAATGTAAAAGTAATACTTTGATTTGTGACACTACCCACAATTGCGAAAGAAAGAAACTTGCGCCAAGAAAAATATGGCAGGAGACTGACAGATGAAAAGTGTTGCAAAATACATCTTTATATATGGATTATACACAATAGTCTCTTGGTCTAAACTGCACCAAATATGCCACCACCCGGAAAAAATAAGTGGAATATACATAATATGCTCTTCGGGATAATTTCCCATCCCCGCTTCTATCAACTGGTAGCGGAAGGGACGTTTCTTAGGTAAATTGAATTATTCTCCTAAGCAATAAGGAATCTGGCTGGCCGCAGCTCACTGCTTCGAACAGAAGTCTAAGTTTGTATTATAAGTCTAGTCAACTTGCTGCTTTTTTTCCAGAATGTTACGGAAATTGCCGAAGTGCTGGGTTATTCTCTTTCAGTTAGCAATTTCAGACTTGTCTGAAAATTCTCTTCTTGTCTGTCTCTTAACGCTGGTTGGTTGATTGGTGACAGGCTTCTCTACGGTCGGCACCCAACGGCATGGCAATCATCTCTCTGTCTCTTTACTTCTTCGGTTGGGAACTATCTTTGGTCATTACGTTTCTGAACCGGGAAATTGAACTCTCTGCCACTCGAGCTGCAACTACTCATTTTGTCTGTAAATTCTCTTCTGTTGATCTCTGTAGCTTCACTCGAAACTTTGTCTGCAAGTTCTCTTCTGTCTTTAACTCTGGTTAGCCGGCATCAGGTCTCTTCTGTCGGTCTCTGTCATTCCGACTTTGACTTCTCTGTCGCTCTCTGCAACTTCACACTCGAAACTTTGTTTGCAAAATCACTTCTCTTCTTTTTGTAACTTTGGCTGACCGGCAGGCTCTGCGGTTGGCACCTATTTTCGTCGTTACATCTTTAAGCTGGTAATTGGAACTGAACTTCAACTGCACTCCGGAACCTTCTTCACGCCAACTGGTCTCGTCTCTGGTCCAACTTCGGACTCTCCTCCGATCCAACTTCAGTTCCAACTTAAAACTTCGTCTATAAAATCACTTGTCTTCTTTCTGTGTTTACAATAATAGAGAAATACCAGATGTTATTTTTCGTCTGCTTTCTTTTTAAAGATAAAGATTTTCCAGCCACAGTTAATAATCAGTTAATAAAATTAAATCATCTCTGTTTTCCTTTGCTCATATTCGGAGGATAAAGAAAATTTCTCTTAGTATGTTCTCTTATGATCTATAATAGTAATTTGAAGATTTTCCGTTTATGGTTATTAATTAATTAATAAAATTAACTAATTCCTGTCCACTACAAAATATTGTTATCGATTATTTTCCTTATAATTTTGGGATTATATATGTATGGTGAACATAGTCTTAGATTAAAAAATTTGCCAGATGTGGAAACCCTCCCCCCCCAACTCTTCCCACACCCTGTGCCACATCTTGCTTCGGACAGCCAGTATAAACTCGAATTTACAAGAAAACATGGATAAATTTAATTGAAAAAAATGAAAGACTTCATTCCATGAATCCATGAATCAGGTAAAACATTTGAAAGAAAAATGAACAAAAAAGAAAAATCCACTGTGATGAAAGATACAAATAAAAAGCGAAAAGGGAAGACTAGATAACCGAGAAGGAACCAAGCGAGAACAAAGAAGGAAAAATAAAGCTCCTCCCCTATTACAAGCAGCCACAAGGCAGCCTGGTAGTGGAACAAGTTCTAAGAACTGTGTGGCAAGGGTTGTATTCAAATTAAATATAAGAATGCAACAGATTCAGTAAAGCAGCTCAGCGTTGAGAACTAGAAAGAGGCAATTTACATGACTAAACGACTGAGCAAAATCTGCATAGGAATGTCCCATATATGTCTTTTCTAAAATATCAATATTTCTGGGCTAAGGAGTACCAGCTGGTTGAATGAGCAATGCAGAAATAAAGAGGCAACAAACTATTCGTCATGCCGCAATAATACATTTTCAATCAGTCAGTTAAGTGCCATACGTGATACACGCTTGGGCGATCATGTCTCGAAAGAAACATGACTGACTGGGCAGAAGATTATCCTGTGGTAGACTGGTTGCCGACCAAGGCTCTAGAACCCAATCTGTTCTGTTATTTAACCCTTTCCCAAGGGTATTTGCGCGTAAGTAAAGGCAATGAGTTCAGCTGGAATTTGAACTCGGCTCCCCGATTTCTTGTTCCAAGCCGATATCCAATGCACCACAACGCACATCCACATTTTCAATACAAAGGCAATAAAATAAAAATTTTTCTTTCTTTAGCCCTTTTATTGCATTTTCAAAACAAAGGCAATAAAATAAAAATTCTTCTTTAGCCCTTTTATTGCATTTTCAAAACAAAGGCAATAAAATAAAAATTCTTCTTTAGCCCTTTTCTTGCATTTTCAAAACAAAGGCAATAAAATAAAAATTCTTCTTTAGCCCTTTTCTTGCATTTTCAAAACAAAGGCAATAAAATAAAAATTCTTCTTTAGCCCTTTTATTGCTTTTTCAACACAAAGGCAATAAAATAAAAATTCTTCTTTAGCCCTTTTCTTGCATTTTCAATACAAAGGCAATAAAATAAAAATTCTTCTTTAGCCCTTTTCTTGCATTTTCAATACAAAGGCAATAAAATAAAAATTCTTCTTTAGCCCTTTTATTGCTTTTTCAACACAAAGGCAATAAAATAAAAATTTTTCTTTACTTTAGCCCTTTTATTGCATTTTCAAAACAAAGGCAATAAAATAAAAATTCTTCTTTAGCCCTTTTATTGCTTTTTCAACACAAAGGCAATAAAATAAAAATTCTTCTTTAGCCCTTTTATTGCATTTTCAAAACAAAGGCAATAAAATAAAAATTCTTCTTTAGCCCTTTTATTGCTTTTTCAACACAAAGGCAATAAAATAAAAATTCTTCTTTAGCCCTTTTCTTGCATTTTCAATACAAAGGCAATAAAATAAAAATTCTTCTTTAGCCCTTTTCTTGCATTTTCAATACAAAGGCAATAAAATAAAAATTCTTCTTTAGCCCTTTTATTGCTTTTTCAACACAAAGGCAATAAAATAAAAATTCTTCTTTAGCCCTTTTATTGCATTTTCAAAACAAAGGCAATAAAATAAAAATTTTTCTTTAGCCCTTTTATTGCTTTTTCAACACAAAGGCAATAAAATAAAAATTCTTCTTTAGCCCTTTTATTGCATTTTCAAAACAAAGGCAATAAAATAAAAATTTTTCTTCTTTAGCCCTTTTATTGCTTTTTCAACACAAAGGCAATAAAATAAAAATTCTTCTTTAGCCCTTTTATTGCATTTTCAAAACAAAGGCAATAAAATAAAAATTCTTCTTTAGCCCTTTTATTGCTTTTTCAACACAAAGGCAATAAAATAAAAATTTTTCTTAGCCCTTTTATTGCATTTTCAAAACAAAGGCAATAAAATAAAAATTCTTCTTTAGCCCTTTTCTTGCATTTTCAAAACAAAGGCAATAAAATAAAAATTCTTCTTTAGCCCTTTTATTGCTTTTTCAACACAAAGGCAATAAAATAAAAATTCTTCTTTAGCCCTTTTCTTGCATTTTCAATACAAAGGCAATAAAATAAAAATTCTTCTTTAGCCCTTTTCTTGCATTTTTAATACAAAGGCAATAAAATAAAAATTCTTCTTTTAGCCCTTTTATTGCTTTTTCAACACAAAGGCAATAAAATAAAAATTCTTCTTTAGCCCTTTTATTGCATTTTCAAAACAAAGGCAATAAAATAAAAATTCTTCTTTAGCCCTTTTCTTGCATTTTCAAAACAAAGGCAATAAAATAAAAATTCTTCTTTAGCCCTTTTCTTGCATTTTCAATACAAAGGCAATAAAATAAAAATTCTTCTTTAGCCCTTTTATTGCATTTTCAATACAAAGGCAATAAAATAAAAATTCTTCTTTAGCCCTTTTATTGCATTTTCAATACAAAGGCAATAAAATAAAAATTCTTCTTTAGCCCTTTTATTGCATTTTCAATACAAAGGCAATAAAATAAAAATTCTTCTTTAGCCCTTTTATTGCATTTTCAATACAAAGGCAATAAAATAAAAATTCTTCTTTAGCCCTTTTATTGTTTTTTAAATACAAAGGCAATAAAAGGGCTAAAGAAGAATTAAATAAAACATACCAAAGTTAGATGGAATGGTGGAGCAAAGGTGTGTGAATGCAGGGCCCAAGCCAGGAAGAATCTCTGAAGATCCCGCCAAAAAGCAAACTTTATTCACGTAGCTATCATGTTGCTGAGAGTAGATAATAAAGGTAATGGGTGATAAAAAAGGAATTAAAGCTTAAAGAAGCATAGTCTATGCTATAATACACAAAGGAAAGAGAAAGGAATTGAAGCTTAAAGAAGCGTAGTCTATGCTATAATACACAAAGGAAAGAGAAAGGAATTGAAGCTTAAAGAAGCGTAGTCTATGCTATAATACACAAAGGAAAGAGAAAGGAATTGAAGCTTAAAGAAGCGTAGTCTATGCTATAATACACAAAGGAAAGAGAAAGGAATTGAAGCTTAAAGAAGCGTAGTCTATGCTATAATACACAAAGGAAAGAGAATGAATTGAAGCTTAAAGAAGCGTAGTCTATGCTATAATACACAAAGGAAAGAGAAAGGAATTAAAGCTTAAAGAAGCGTAGTCTATGCTATAATACACAAAGGAAAGAGAAAGGAATTGAAGCTTAAAGAAGCGTAGTCTATGCTATAATACACAAAGGAAAGAGAAAGGAGTTGAAGCTTAAAGAAGCGTAGTCTATGCTATAATACACAAAGGAAAGAGAAAGGAATTAAAGCTTAAAGAAGCATAGTCTATGCTATAATACACAAAGGAAAGAGAAAGGAATTGAAGCTTAAAGAAGCGTAGTCTATGCTATAATACACAAAGGAAAGAGAAAGGAATTGAAGCTTAAAGAAGCGTAGTCTATGCTATAATACACAAAGGAAAGAGAAAGGAATTGAAGCTTAAAGAAGCGTAGTCTATGCTATAATACACAAAGGAAAGAGAAAGGAATTGAAGCTTAAAGAAGCGTAGTCTATGCTATAATACACAAAGGAAAGAGAAAGGAATTGAAGCTTAAAGAAGCGTAGTCTATGCTATAATACACAAAGGAAAGAGAAAGGAATTGAAGCTTAAAGAAGCGTAGTCTATGCTATAATACACAAAGGAAAGAGAAAGGAATTGAAGCTTAAAGAAGCGTAGTCTATGCTATAATACACAAAGGAAAGAGAAAGGAATTGAAGCTTAAAGAAGCGTAGTCTATGCTATAATACACAAAGGAAAGAGAAAGGAATTGAAGCTTAAAGAAGCGTAGTCTATGCTATAATACACAAAGGAAAGAGAAAGGAAGAAAAAAAAAACAGTAACAAGAAAGACACCACAGCGAGACGAGAGGTAAAAAGATAAACAAAGAAACAGTGCCAGATTAATTTTTTCCTGATAATGGAAAGTTCGCATTACAGACGTGATACCCCCCACACCTTTTCTTTCCAGAAATGTTTGACAAAAGTGGTAGAAAGATGTTTGTTCAGAATTCATTAGATAAGTATATAGAACTCAGAGTAGTATTATATTTTTGTTAATGCCATGATCTTTCAAGGTAATGACTCTCCACAGATTCCTTTCCTTCATTATCTACAAATTGCTATTACATCTTGGGAAAGACAGGGGAATGGTTTCTTCCCTTCTTGACAATTTGTAATTCAGAATTGTTGTAGGCTAACTGCAATCCAAGGCAAGAGAATCCAGTCTACTCTGCTATTTAACCCATAGGTGGGTGATAAGAAATGAGTTCATAGCCCTTCTCAAAGACTAGAGTAGAGTTTGAATTCTGCTCAACAGTTGCACTTTCTGCATTGATAGCTGTTGTGCTACTAGCTGAACTACCATTATTATCATTTCCAATCTCTTTTGTCTTGTCTTTTTTGTTTTTGCTTAACTCTCACAATAAACTTAAGGCTTCCATAATTGAGCATTTCAATTAACACATTTTTTCATTTTATTTATATAAAATGTTCACAAGTGAATCTTTTTTATAAAATCTGTTAATAGATTGCTTATTGAAATTCTTGTTAATTATAGACCTAGACATTAATGGCAACTTTGTTTTTTCTTCTTCTTTTCCCATCCCCACCACCAGGAGAGAAAGGGCTCGGACAGAAGACAGGAAAACCTCTTCACTACAAAGGTGCCCCATTCCATAGGGTCGTCAAGGACTTCATGATCCAGTGTGGAGACTTTACAAAAGGTATGGTTGTTTGTAAATTTCTTTTTTATTTCCTTCCCTCTTTCATTTGTTCTTTTTTCTCTATTTTTTTCTTTTAGTGTACGCCATTTCTAAACCAAATTTACCCATTGTGTATTGGAAGTCAAAAAATAGATCTCATTTTACCATTTAGTAAAGCTTTTTGAAATCTTTCAGAAAAAAATTTCTTGGATAGTTGAATGAAAACTATGCTTACTGCTAGAGCACACTGAGGGCCAGGCTATATAAATTGCTGGCAATTAAGTGTTCTTGATTTGGTCAGTTCAGTTAATTATTGTGGAAGATAAGAGTTACATTTGAAATAACCAGAAAATTTTGTTGCAGTATCAGTGGGATACAAATACATTGACAGGGAAACAAGTGATGTCCACTTCACACTTTGAAGAACAGTTTGTTACAACCTTCACCATATAACATTTGGCCATGAAAAGAATTAAAAAAAAAAAAAATTACCAAGATTTACTAAAAGATAATTTTATTCATTTGTGAAACTTTCATTAAAATTTGACAGTTATTTGATTTTTGCAATAATTTCAAAATCAGTGTTTTTCACCACAAAAAGATGCTAAAATTTTCCAAATTGATTTATGGTCCCCTGCTGAGGCAAACAAAAAAAAAAAAATTTTTAACCAGAATTTCTAATGTGCTAGAAAGGATTAAAAAAATTAGTAAGATAAAAAATACTTTGCTATTCTTCTTAAATAGCATAAACATTTTGACCATAACACTGTATTATCAAATTTGAGGTCTTTTTTTTTTTCTTCATGCTATGTTCATTTTTAGCGAAAAAGTGTATTTGAGTAAATGCTCTGTTTATTAAACAGTATATTTTATTTTCATCTACTAGCCTGTATGTTCGAGAAATCTTAAAGAATATTATATGCTCTCTGACAGAGAAAAAATATCGATTACATTTTTACAAAATTGCTGCTACACAAATTAATAAATTTTCTAGATTAGTTATATATGCTTGTCATTTATATTCATTGTGGTAAGTATCTGGCAGGAAGACCTCTGATTGGGAGGTTGTTAGGAGCATGGAACCATCTCTTAATTGCTGTTGCTCGCAAGTCCACCCTGACCCAGAGTGGTAGCACCTGTTGGGGTCCCAGCTACGGGCAAATAGTTAACCCCCAAACAGGGGTCAAAACACTATGAAAGTATAAAAATACACTTTTTATAGAAATATATACATAAAAATAGACTTTTATAGAAAAATATAAAAAAAAATATATACATTTTTGAAGGAAAAATATTACCATAACACATTTTTGAAGGAAAAAGAAATTATTGTTATAATACATGTTTGAAGGAGAAAAAAAGTTTTTTTGATAATACATTTTTGAAGGAAAAAAATTCATTACCAACAATGCATTTTTGAACACAAAACTATTAGACACCTTCAGTTCTTTAAAATAATAAAAAATTTTCATTAAAATGTGACTAAATCAACCTTTTCACTATAACCAAATATTAAACAAATTACCTTAAAATGCTACCTTTTTGGCATTAGATAACCCACAGAGGTTGATATGCCGTTAAAACTCAAACACGTGGTAAAAAGATTAATAACTATGCAATGTAGTTTTTAACTGATTTTAATTTTGTATTGTTACCACATGGGTCTGGTGCTTCTGCTGTGTATCTCGTGATTTTTGATAAAATTTGAAGAATCTGCAATTCTGTTGACCCTCAGTTTCAGTCCTTCTCCTACTGCCATAATGCAGTTTCCCTGTACCATTTCTATAAATATTTTCATGACAATTGTACAATTTTGGCCTTACTTGACTGATTGATTCTTTGTCGCTAAGTTGGTTAGAGCATACAGGATTTAATGGTAGCTTCCTTCTGCTCAGGTAGATGCAGGCTTGAATCCTACCAGAGAGTGTAAATTTTTCTTGAATAAGATTTCTGAGACCACTAGGCAAAAATAAATATACTATTTATTTAATAAACAGAACATTTTTTTAAGATATGCATATCCACTAATAATAATAATACTAATGTTTAAAATGATAAAAAATATTTATGAAAAATGTTGAAAATGCAGTTGGAGTCTATTAAGAATATTTTTTTAGACTAACTTTGCTGGTTTCACAGTTTTCTGATTTTTCAAAAGTGAAATTGAGATTGAGAAACTTGTAGTTATATCATGATCTGTTTTTCATTTGATTGAAATTGAGAATTCTTTGAGTTTTATACCAAGAAAAAGGGGCTCAGATTGCTATTTGTTTAAAATGCAATCTAATTGGTTGATTATGTGATCAGTGATAGTAATATTAGCACTAAAAGTTGATCATAAAATCTTGTTATCAAAAGCTGTGTGTCATAGTTCAGCGAATATGATTAATGACAGTAAAGTGTTAAGTATTTCATATCAATGTGGGATTTTAAAAAATATATATATATATATATATATATATATATATATGGTGGACACTCGCCGTGTACAACAAATGAGGACTCTGTAAAATAAAGAGGTACTCAATTTCTATGGACACATAGTGTCCCCAAGACCTGCAGATGTTTTGCAAACGCTTAGGCAGATGAATCCTGTTTGAGCCATTTTGCTTAAGTGGTTGGGAATCAATTACCAAATGATTCCATGAGTAGACAGTAAGGTCTGTTTTACTGCATGTGACAAAACCTTATTGAAACTTTATTATTTGCATGCATTTGATCCTGATGTTCAAGTTGACCTCTATCAAACCTTTGCATATACAAAAAAAAAAAAGGTCTACACTTTACATTTTTTTAAAAACATTTTATTACACTTATATTTATTTGTTACAATGAAAATTATATACATTTGCTTAACACTTAGATTAAATTGTGCTAAAAAATCTATCAAGTGTTCAAAATGTCCTCTTTCGACAATGCAGCATTACTCAAACCTCTCCAGAATACTGACATACAGCATTAAACTTTAAATGCAGTAAACCCCAGCAGTTAGTTCTCTTCCACAATTGGCTGTTGACGGTGAACATTTTACTTACAGTATGTGGTGCTGACAAAATTTGCGTATAAATGATACTGGGCAGATATTAGCCAATAGTCAGCAGGGTTCTAAGATTGAGAAAGCTATATGACACCAGTTTTTTCTCAGTTGGTTGATTGCTCTCAACAAAACTAGACAAGGCAAACACTTACATATGTGTATGGAACTCTCCATGTAAAATCAACCTTGTGTCATATCCTGCGTTGATGGGAAGGCTGGGTAAATATACTTATTGAACCACCACCACCACATAGATGTGTTATGAATGGATGGATCATGTTGAAGAATAATTTTCTTTTCCAACTCAATAATGTCAGTGCGTGCGTATTTCTTAGCAACATGTGGTCTTCAAAGTGTAAGTGAGTATTATGGGTGGAATTGATTAAGTTCACTCACAAACCTCTCTTGATAAGAAAGTAGAAATCCTCGAATAAGACAAGCATATTTTATCTCCCAAGCAGGAATCCTTTATGTCAGTCTTGGACCTTAAAAGAAGCTAATTTTTGTTTGTTTTCTTTCACTTTTTTAGGAGATGGTACGGGAGGAGAATCAATATATGGAGGAGTGTTTCCTGGTACGTATTGCTGGTATGTAGTTTGGATATTTTACTACTGGTCAATTTAGTCTGGTAGGTATACACTCAACCATATATATATATATATATATATATATATATATATATATATATATATATGCTATTTAGTAATTGGTTGTCCCAGGCATATCTTGATCAACTTTGACTTCAGCAGTTGTCCACTCTCCTCTCATTTAATATAACGAATCCATTCAATTGTTTATCTATAGTTTCATCTTTATTTTCTTCATTTTAATTTCAGATGAAAATTTTATCCTTAAACATGATCAAAAGTTCCTGCTTTCTATGGCCAATCGGGGTAAAGATACTAATGGATCCCAATTCTTCATGTGAGTTAGTTTTCTTGGGAAATGCTTTATGTTTAGAAAATATATTGTGGTCAATTCTAATATTTAATTTTTCATTTATATAATTTTTTTTTCTCTATAGTTATTTATTTATGAAATTCAGTTTGTGATTTTTATTCTCCTCCCCCAATTGTTGAAGAGAACGATCACTTGCATGTTGCAAAATATCAATAATACTAAAAAGTTCATTTTTCTTTTTCCAGAACTACGAAGAGTGCACCGCATTTGGATGGGTGAGTATTGAACTGATTGTTGAATTTGTAATGGTAAAATTAATCATTTTCATTTGGTATTTAGTAACCAAGCAGTGTTACTGTTGGTTTCTAAAATCGTTTTCATTTTATTTTTATGACAGTTCTTCCAGAAAATTAGACTCTTCAGGTCCACTAAACGTTTTAACCCTTTTTAATATTGATGTGAATTTCTTTTCAAACTCTGTTTTTGGCAATGTGAAAAGTTAAGTTTGATTATATCATTATTTTTAACTCTTGTTTCATGTGCTAACCATTTTAGTTGTTGCTGCTGTTGGAAGTACTTATGTAATGTAGTTTTTCTTATTTGTTCTTTGTTTGCAATTCAGTAACACCAGTCTGTCGAGTCTTACAAATGGCCATTGTCTTTAAGATTTATGGGAGTAATTCATTTGGTGCTATTTTTAACCATTGATCAGAGAAAATGGTTCTATAAAGATGACAGTTTCAACATTTATGCATGACATCCTTGAAAGCCTATGTTTGATGAGGTTATTTAAAAACATTCATCAGCAAATGTATTTCAATTGGTAATTAGACTTGGATGGATTTTTTCCCTGAATTCAGTTTAAAAACTTCTTTTCTAGAGAACAAATATATAATGAATTACTTGTAGTGAACAAATAATTAAAACATTTTTTAGTCCTCATGGGAATAATTAAGTAGACAGCTGTGATGTGAGAATGGATGGGAGTGACTGAGTTATCATTGTTCATGCTAGACCTGCAGATTTTGCTAATTATTAATACTAATAATAGTAATGAACAAATTAGTATTAGTCAGCCTTTTCAGAATTTTATTCTGGGTTATCTGATTAATAATATCAACTGGTAGTTTAATTAAAAATTGAGCAGTGTTATGTCATGATAGATATTTGCTGGGTTGAATTATCAGATTTCATGTGCAGGCAATAGAAGTGGATAGTTTAACTCTTGTGCTTTTTAACATGACTGATTAAAGATTTTTGGACAAATTGAAATGTTAACTTATTGAGTTAAGGTCTGAGAAAAATAGTTTATTCTTGATTATCTGCCTTATGAAAAATTTCTAAACAAGAATCATGATTAAAAATAGCAAACCTGTAGGCAGAGCTAAACAATTTTTTCACACTCAAACCTCATATATATATATATATAGAGAGAGAGAGAGAGAGAACTTGAAATAGAATACTATATTAACAATCAATATTTGGGTGACTGAATGTTGTCTTCATTTACTTGCTGAATAATGGATTGTCAGATGCATTGTGATAAGAGGTTCCATTTAAGCAAAATCTTTTTGTGTGTTAGTTTAATTTCTTTTAAGACAAGTTTGTTTCTTTCATACATGTTAACAAAAAAGTATAAAAAGATAAAATTCTTTTTTGCAAAAATAGACAAAATTGGTAAAAAAAAAATCTTGTAGAATTAACTGCAAACTGAATTAAAGAATAAGCAAAATGTCATCATTTGGAGAGAAAAAATGTTGGTGAATATTTAAGATGGTTTGTTGTTGTTTTGTAAGTATATTTGCATTTGTTTAATAGCTCTTGTTTTTGTTTTCAGTCTGGACAGGTAAGATTATATTTCTAATTCACTTTTGCTAATTAACTTTTCTACTAGAATGATTTTCTAGTACACCTGTCAACCATGAGTCATTTATGATTATCTATATACAACACTTGAATAGGATTCAAATGTGTTTTATTTTGTTTTTTCATTTGCATATTTCAAGGAGTAAATACTTTCCGCTTCAAATGTTTTTATGTTTAAATCTGCAGGTATTAAATCATAATTTAGTTTTATTCTTTCTATATGTGTGTATCAAGAGAAAATGAAGAACCTTTCACGAGCCAAATATTTAATGATAAAGCAGTAAATGACACTAAATTATTTAGAGTGTTGTCTTCATCTTTTTTTGTCATCCATGTTTTGGGCATTGTATGCTCCAGCCTGCTTCAGGTAATTGGAATTTCGAACTAAACCATTTATTTGTTCACCAATGCTGTAGCCAGGTATTGGGTCATCTCACTTGAACTAACCAATGCTTTCATCCACGAGGCCACAAAAATCTAAATTGGCCAAGTACAGCAATATGGGAACCAGTAAAACAGTACTAGAGAAAATCATTAGCTTCAAGATTGCAATATGAACTCTGGTAAATAATGGTTACTGAGACATTAGGCTTATAAATCTCAAAAATTCATACCCTGATGTCATCAAGGAATACATAAAAGCATTGGTTAGGTCCAATGATTTGACCCAAGAGTTCACTATCTGTAGTGAGCAAATAACTTAGAGAATTGAGTTAAAGGGAGATAACTAAGACATCCAGAAGTGGCATGACTCATGGAATGAGAACAATATACCCAAGTGATCAAAATAAAGGGTTCCGTTTGAAATTCCAATCACTTTAAGAAGGCTGAAACATTGTAAATATGACAAAAAAGATGAGGCAACACTCCAAACAGTGTAAATAGTGTAAATACTGCCTCATCTCAGAAATATAGACAAATATTAAAGCACTAAATAAGTTGCTAAATTTTGGTTTTCTCTTCTTTCCCCCAAAATATTTAGACAGCTTGATAAAAAAAGAAAATGATTTTGATACCTATATGTCAGAAGGATCTTTATTCTATTGTCTATTCATATTTTTTTCTGTAGGGTTCATGTTGTATTTGGCCATGTAATTAATGGTACTGAGGTTGTTAAAGAAATTGAGAACCAAAAAACCAACAGTGAGAGCTGCCCGATTGAACAAGTTCGTGTTGCCAATTGTGGAGAACTTGTACTGCAAATGAAACCCAAAGGTAAACAGCATATGAATTATATATATGTTAAATCAACAGGGTCTGACCATCAACACAAATTTATTTCAAATTTGGCACTTATAGGGCTTTATGGTAGAAATTAAATGGTACCTATTTTATCTCTCTATGTCGAAGGGTTCCAGAGATATGACCATTGTCAAAAGGTGAATTTTGGAAAATAGTTTAAATATCAATACCTCAGTTGTTTTTTCATCCACAAAGCAAAATTATATGCCATTGTAGTACTTGAATAGATCTAAGCGGTAATCTCTTTATTCTTTTGTTTAAAGGTCAAATAAGATAGTTGGACCATGGCCTTTGACTTTAATCTCTCAAAAAGCGTATATTAATTTTAATTTTTTTTTCAATTTAACAATGTATTTGTCTGCTTTTGACAAGATATGTATAAAATTGTGCATTGTGTTACAGTGGATATCAGCTCGAAATGAGAAATCGGGGAGCTGAGTTCGAATTCCAGTTGAGTTCCTTGCATTCACTTACCCTTGGGAAAGGTATTAATCCATCTCTTCCCTCCAGTTATGGGTTAAATAGCAGGGCAGATTGGATTCTATAGCTTTGGCCAGCAACCAGTCTACCGCAGAAAGCAATGGCAACCTACTGTGGGAGAACCTTCTGCCCAGTCAGTCATATCTCAAAAGTGACATGATCATCCAAGCATGTATCATGTATGGCATTTAACTGACTGACTGATGTACAAAATTGTGTGGTGGACTTTTGACTATATCTTGAGTAGTGAGGATTTTATTGAGTTGACCAAATTCAAAATGCTGAATTTTGCTATTTGCTACTATAGGCTAGCATTTTTGTATTTCCCAATATGGTCAAGTTGTATATCTTTAAAAAGCTCTTTAATTTAATATTTGCATAAGAACTATAAGCATAACATCAACAGATTTTAAAAATCCCTAAAATATTTGAAGTGTTTTCCATATTTCATTTTAAAAAAAGAAAAAAATGGAAGAAAAGCTTGCTTAGTTTTGTCAGTACTTCACATTTATTTAAAAACCTAACATCACTCATTCCTCATATCCTATTTTAAACCTTTTTTCTTTTCTTTATTTTTCTCATCGTATCACCCCGAGCAAGGTGGTAATGCCACTGATGTGCAGGGGGCTACATAAGTGTAAAAAGATTAATTAGAAGGGAGTGAAGAGGAAGACGAACCAGTTAGAAAGGAGCAATAGAAGGATGGGAATACAGGTGTGATGAGAGTTGCAAAGGTGGAGAGGATGGAGAGAAAGGAGAGGATATATGGGGTGGGGAAAGAACTAGAGTCAAGTGGTTAATAGATGAGTATTGACATTGCATTTAAATTCCTGGAGGTTGTAGCCATCAAGAAATCAAGAATATGGGAGCGAGTTCCACAAGCGGGAAGTGCGAGAGAAGAAACTGCAGGAGTAGAATTGTCGTCTACATTTGGTTAATCTAACTGTGAATGGGTGGGACCCAGTTGCCAGTCTGGTTGCATGTGTAAGCACCTGTTGAGGAGGCACCAGTGACTTAAGTTTGTTCGAGCAGAAGCCATGAAAGTATTTATAGAACAGACAAAGGGAGGCCACATTTCATCGGTGGGGAAGTGGCTGTAGTTGAGCCGCCAAGTCAGTACCTATCACATTACTGATTCTCCTTTGGAGCCTGTCGAGAACACTGAGATGAACAGCAAGGGTGCCTGACCATATATGGCAGCAGTATTCCATGCACGGACGAATGGTTGATTTGTATATATGCAGGATGGATTCAGGCAGGAAAAACATCCTGGCCCGACACAGTGACCCGACCTTCTTAGCAGTGGATTTAGCTATGGACTTGATGTAGTGGTTCCATTTGAGATCAAAAGAGAGGGTAAGGCACAGTGCAGTGTATTGCTCTCAGGGAGACTCGCTTGGTCCATGCTTATAGGAGGCAGGAGAGGTTGCCTGTGATGATTGACAACAGCTTGGTCTTAGACACATTGAAATTGACAAGCTACTTCTTGCCACAGTTCACCACAGAGTGTAGATCCCGTTCAAGGTCAGCAGCGAGATTATGTTTGTCCGCCACGACGGGTTTCTTTTATAAGTTTCTTACACATTTTTAAAGAACAAGAAGTTATTACAAATGGTATTCTTGCTCAGAAAAATCCTTTCAACTGCAACTGAATAATTTTGATTTTAACAAATTGAACATACCGTATTATGCACAAATATAGTGCTTGTTTTTATGATTATTATTTTTTTTTTTTTTTAATCAAAAAGTATACACAGGTAAATCTATTTTGAAGAGATTAAGAATCATGCATTTTTGGTAACTAGCTGCACCTATACACAGGTGAATAAAATTAATGCAAAAAAAAATTTGTGTTTGTACGACATGAAGTCAGTGTACGGTGTGCAATGGATAAATTGTCGTCTAAATTGCACAAAAATAACACTAACATCTCATTTTAACAGATATATTTACCAAAATTACACAAATATATCTGAAATACTAAAAAGTAAATTTATTCTGTAAAATTGCCATTGGCTTCATCCACAGCCTCCAAATGACTTCAGAATCTCCTGCAACTCTTCTGGGTGGTCTCTTTATTTTAGTTGTGAATGCTGTCATGATCCTTCAGTTCATCTTTTTTTCAAATTTTGTTGGTCTCTCGCTCAACTGTGCACCACAAATTCAAGGGGATTGCAGTCTGGGGAGTTAGGTGGTCAAATGTAAGAGGTAATGTGGTCACAGAAATTGTCTGACAGCCATGACTTGGTTCTCCTGCTTGCGTGGCGTGGTGGAGAGTTCTGTTGCCAGACATAGGGTCTTCCAACACCCTATCTCCTCAAGGCACTTAGTGTAGGCCACCATGTTGCCCTCATTAAGAAATTCGGGAGTTCTTTTCTTATCAGAATGATCAGGGATTTTTCTGAGCTACCATATCTTCATAAACACCATTAGACTCTTCCAATTCTCTTTCCAAATCCTTTGCATTGTTCTCAGATTAACATCCAAACACCCTGAAATGTTTACGTTGGTGCTTTCTGTTTCCAAATTTCTGGCGGTGTGAATTGCATCATAGTGCTCTTTTTCTCAAAGAAGGTGCTCAATTGACCTTACTATGCTGTGCAGTTAACTAATCCATGCACAAATATTAAATGGCGACAATTTATTCACCACACCCTTTATAGAAAGTAAAACTGTTTCATCTTTCATTTAATCAATCTGTTCAAAGCAAAAGGCATGAAACCCAAGAAGAATAACTTTAACTTTTTAATTTTTTAAGCTACTTTTTTACTTTTCATTTAATCTCTCACAGTATAGTCAGGTTATCCCTTAAATGCATTTTATCAAAGAAAGAAAAAAAAGGAGACAAGACGTTTTCCTTTCTCTGTTGTCCTGAATCTTAATTGGTTAGTAACTTTGTGTATATTTACATTTTCACATTTAAGGAATTAAAAATTAAAGGAGCAGTAATTTGTTAAAAAACAAAAAAATTTATTTACTTCATTAGTTTTTTGCTTTGTCTAAATCATGGCTTTTATTTATTTTTTCCAGCCAAGAAAAGAAAACGAGTGTCTGAGAGTGAATCTGCATCCACCACCTCTTCCTCCTCCTCCTCTTCATCAGATTCCAGCCTGTCTTCCTCAGAGAGTGAGACAGAGAAGAAAAAGAAAAAAAAGAAAAAGAAGAAGAAATCCAAGAAAAAGAAAAAAGAAAAGAAGAAAAAGAAAAAAGAGGAAAAGTAAGTCAGTGAATTTGCTTTCTTAGCTGAGCATCTGCTGGGACAATGCCTGATTAATTTCCTCTGCATGAAAATAGAAATGCCTCAGTGTTGGTTGTGGGGGGTCAGTTAATATGTAAATAGAGAATGAATTCGGTGAATACGCAAAAATAGAAGATTTATTTATTCAGTACAGCACCTGATTCTAAGAGAATCAGAAAACATACAAGGATTTATTAATGGCATTTGTAATTTTGACAACATATGCAATGAAAACAATATTGCCACTGTTCACAACCAACCTGGAAAACAAAAAGCATTATCAGGCAATTGAAATAAGTTTTTTGGTTTTTTTTTAAAGAAAAAAATATCAAAAATTATCAGAGAAATTGAGATTTTCTAATGCATCAAATGATGTTTAATATAGGCTTCCTTAGATTGTCTGGACTGTTGTTCTTTTCTTTATTTTCCTATTCACAACATTTCGGCCTTCTTTAAGTGACTGGAATTTGAACCAAACCCTTTATTTTGATCACTGGGGTGGATTGTTCTTGTTCCATGAGTCATGCTACTTCTGGATGTCTTAGTTATCTCCATTTAACTCAACTCTCTAAGTTTTTGTTCGGCACTACTGTCACTAGGTATTGAACTCAAGACTCTTTGGGTCAAGTCACTGGATCTAACCAATGCTTTTATCTACTGGTCCATGTATCCGTAAGGATTATTATAGGCTTCTTTAGATTGAAAATGGTTTGAAAATAAATACTAAATTTTATTTAAATTACTTTTTTTAATCATTTCACAGCATGCAAAAAGCCACTAAGACGCAAGGCATTACTGAGTGTGAAAGAATAAGAAAAAGTCAAACATCAAGAAGCGAGAACAATAGAAGAATAATCAAGAAAACAGTAAAAGTTAACGATTGATATTGCATTTAAATTTTTGAAGATCAAAGTTGGCTGTAAAGCATGGTGCTGGAAGAGAGTTCCACAAGCAAGAAGTGCAAGAAAAGAAACTTAGCATAGAACTTAGTTACATCTAGCCAATTCAATTGTGAATTGATGAGACCTTGCTGCCAATCTACTCTTGTGCTTAAATTCATAAAGTCTAGTTACCATAGTGAAGAGCTCATTTGAACAATTATCATGAAATTATTTATAGAGGAGTTACAGAAAAGCCACATTGTGATGATGGGAAAGTGACTAGGTGGAAACGCCTGGTCAGGACCAATAGTATATTTATTTTCCATAATTAGTAAAATGTGACATTAACACTTGTATCCAAAGGAATCCAAAATAAAGAAAAATTAATTACTAACCCTGGAGTGGCCTGTTCAATCAAGAAATCACCTAAAAACAACCAGCAAGAGACAAGCAAAGAAAAATAGATTAATGACTTGGAAATCCCTTTGTCCATCTTTTCTTTTTAGCTGTGCCAGAGCACACCTCCATAATTTCTACTGTCTGTCTGTTATGCAATATCCCAAAATCAGGAAATTTCACTGGAATCTTTCAAGTAATTATCAGGCAATTTTATTCACTGGTATTGTGTTGATAATCACGATTCCACTCAGTGTAGCTGGTGTTTGTCTGCTTCACAGCCCTTCACTCCTCTGCCATGTTGTGTTTTTGATGTCAGGAGGAAAAGATTACTGGGCCAGAGAACAGGTTTATTGCAAGGAGCTACACAAAAAATAATTCTTTAGAATAAAGAACTAACTATGGTTAAAAATGTAAATGATTTGGTTTATAGATGATTTGTTGTATATAGCAGTTTTAACCCCTCCCTTTTACTGTTATAATCAAATGAGACTGGGATTCCCTTCCGGAGCCCACAGCATGTTGTTAGTAGTAATTTAAATTTCTAACTTCTGGTCAAGGGTTGGTACAAGTTCTTGGTCAGAAGGTCTTGGTAAATGATGTGGAGTCCAGTAGCAGTAATGTGTGGACTCTTCAAGTTGTCCAAACCTCCAGCTTATTAGCATCAACCTTTTCCTTAAAATTACATATTTTCAAAAGATGTTTACTAGAGTGGTTTTCCAAATTTAAAGGTTGTCTTAGCTCTCTTTTGGGAGTGGTCAGAGGAATCAAGCTGCCCCATAACTCCAGCTCTCTTCATATTTCATGTCGTTCCATAGAGGCGGTGCAAATCTCTCTTCCTTCTCCCACTTTCTCAGTTTCCAAACTCAGCCTACTCCAAGGGCTGGCACACTGTCTGTTATAATTCCAAACTTTCAGAATGCATAGGTGAAAAGAGGGATTTCCAAGTCATTAATCCATTTTTCTTTGCTTGTCTCTTGCTGGTTGTTTTTAGGTGTTTTTTTGATTGAACAGGCCACTCCAGGGTTAGTAATTAATTTTTCTTTATTTTGGATTCCTTTGGATACAAGTGATAATGTCAGCTATAAAATTTTTGACAAATGTCACAAATTGAAATGAATGAACCTGTCCTCAACCTTAGGCACTAATCTATATTTTTGTAGAAATGTTTTTCTTGTGGATGTCTAATTCAAACCAGCTGTTTTTCCTGGCTCTTTTTTTTTTTTTTTTTTTTTTTTAGTACAATCTTAATGTTATTTTGGTGACAACCCAGGTTTCTTTATTTACAACTTGTGTTTTTTTTTTTTTTTTTTACATTTTCAGGGATAAATTATCTCTTTCTTGCTGGTAGAAATTGGGGAAGGTTGGGTAGTCTTGGTTTTGTTCATTTTTACTGAATTCCATTTAATTAAATTTGGATCCAATTCTCCTTACAACTTCTCAGGATTTCATTTTATTATTTTGAAACCTTTTGACTTTTCAATGCTTTTTGTTTTTAATTTTCTCAACTTTTCAATCCACTTTCCTGCAAATTTCAAATATTAACATCCAATTAGTTGTCTTGTTCCACTTTTTTCTTTCTTTCATTTTCTGATATCTATGCAGTGGATATGGACAGGTTGAATATTAAAAGTTAAAATAGAAGAAAAAAAAGATTTTTAACTCTAAGAACAGTTATTATTAACCTTAATTTTAAAGCATTAGGGCTTCTCATTTTAATCAGATGTTTTTCTTTCTCATTGTAAAATGTGTACATATAAAAACTAACAAAGAACAATATTGTCCTTATGTTTCTATTAGACAGTAATATTTAAGAAACTTAAAATAATGTATTCCTTTTTATTATTTTCCCATTAATGCAGCTGATAATTTCAGTCATTGCAATTCATAGTGTGGCTACAAATTTCCATCAGTTACATACATACAACTCAATTCAAATGGTGAAAGTTTTCATTTTATCTATGATCATTGGAAATGGAGTTCTGAGTCAGAATATCAAATAGTCACTTCTTTCTCCTAATTAAACATGTCCGCTCCACTAGCAGGGTGCACTAAAGAAGGATTTGAATCTGCAGAGAGCATGCAACTTCATCAATGATAATTCCTCAGTTCACTATTACCATCTCGAGTTTGCTGAATCTTCTTGTCAGTGGTGGAGGTTGATGGATGTCCTGCTCCTTCTTTGTGGGCCACACTTGTCTTGGCACTTTTAAACTTCTTGATCAACACTTCTAGCAGTTGTGCACTGTCACCATATTGTGTCAAAAGCCTCTGATGAATTTCAGCTCCTGACACCTTCTGACCAGAGAAATCAGATCACTTCTCTTTGTTCCTCCTTGGTGCACACTGCTAGCGAAGCAGTCATGTTTACACTGTAACGGCAGCAAGAAAATTGGCATGATCAAGCTCAAACTTTGATTACGTAACCACAACAGAAACAACTATAAGCACGCATAAAAAGAAGGCAGTGTAGCAAATCTAAAGTTATGTTATGATGAAAGAGCAGATAATTTTTTTTTTTTTACTTACCCTCTTATAATTTAATAGCAAGATGATAGTTTATATAAAAATATTTTTTTTTCTCATCAATAACTTGCTTCTTTCTTATTTCATTACAGAGAGGTTGAAGAAGACACAAACAAGGAACTAGTTCCATTCTCTACTGTTCGCCCAGAGGAAATCCCAGATGTCCCAGCTCCAAAATTTCTCTATCGAGGAAGTCCACAAGTTCCTGATAAACAAAAGTAAGCTTTTTGTTTTCAGTTATTTTTATCATGTGTGAATTTTGTATTGACTTATGTGGCTGGCAAACTACAATGTATTGTTATTATATCAAAATCGGCACAATTACAGGGCATCCGTCGAAGAAGAAACTTACTAAGAATGGTCTGTGAGAACAGCTGTGGTATAACAACTTTATATTTCAACATGAAAACAAACTAGTTTAAAAACAAGACAAATCAACATAAATGAGAGTATTTCAAAAAGTGAAGGCAATTTTAAAATTATGTGATAAAAACAGCAGGGAGGTGCAAAAACCATGGGATGACTGGTAGCTAGCCATGCGGGGAGTGGAGTATGCACCATGAATCAATGAAAGGTGTATAAGTGGGAAGAACAAGTGTGATAGACAAAGGCTAATCTGGTTGCCCATCAACATTGCGTATGGAAGAACACATCCAGAAGAGGGATGCCTTGATGAGAGAAGAACAATAAATCACATTAACACAAGTGGTGGCATTCAGAAGCATTAGCAATGGCTCAGCAGAAGCCATGGTGCATGATGACGTTGGTTACTGTAAAGTTTGTGTTGCCCAAACAAGAAAACGGTGCAGACACGGCACCATGAGCAGATTTTCAGAAGGAATGATGAAGCTTGTTGATTAGTGCTTCACAGTACAGGAGAAGACTGTTGAAAAGTGGCATATGCATTTGTTCTTTAGTGGAAATAAAGATCTTATATAGAAATTGCATTTACTTTTTTATTTGTCCTTGTATACTGTTTGCACAGAAATATTAGTTTTGACCATGTTTTCAAAAGACAGTTCTGTCTCTACACCTCCCTTTGTCTATCTCTACCACTCTATCTCTCTCTCTCTCTGTCTTGTTTTTTCTCTCTTTCTCGAGATATATATAAATAATTAATTTTGAAAATTGAAAGAGAAAGGCCCAAGCCCACAGATAGTTTGGGAGATTCTAAATTCTTCACGTACTTTTAAAAGTCTTAGTGATAGATGTAACTTATGTTTAGAAGAAAAATTAGAATAATATAATAATCAAAGCCAATTATTGAATTGAAGAAAGAATGAATTAATGTTTAAATGTCAGCATAAAAACAAATTCAAGTTTCCATAATATAGTTTTTAACCTAATTATATATATATATATATATATATATATATATATATATATATATATATGTATGCATTCACTCCCTTCTAATTCTTTTAATGTCAAAAGATAGTCTTCTCTTGGCACTTTTAAACTTATCGATCTAACTAATTCTTCTTCTTCCCCCTTTATAACCTCTATACACTTACCAGTTAACATTTATAAACTCTCCCCTCTGATTTCCTTAACTCTGTTTCCATTTAAGAGGAAAAAGAACATTAAAACATAGTTAAAAAGAATTAATGGAATTCTTTTTAACTATGTTTTAATGTTCTTTTTCCTCTTTTTAATTTATCTTAATTAATAACCCCAATAATAGATTATTTACCAAAGGAAAGCTTTTTTTAACCTCGGATATATTTATTGTGGCTCTCTCTGTCTCTCTCCCTCCCTCCCTATATATGAATGATACAATAATTAAAGAACAAGGTAGGATATGTGTCTCAATCTAGCAGGTTTTTCATTTATTAAAGCTTCTTCAGATCTAGTTAAAGATGAATGAAAAATAAAAAATTTTACAAGGAGACAATATGCTGGAATGTTTGAAATTTGACTTCTATGTGTCATGTGTAATAAAGCAATTGGCAATTATTTTTAAATGTATGTATTTGTATAAATTTGTGAGTGATGAATGCGTCTCTGTGTGTGTAATAATATGTGAGTCATGTATTAAAATGGTCACTTTTTTCAAATATGAGAAAATCTTGGATGGTAAAGTGTATCAATGTGTGTGTTGGTTGGTGACATTAGTCTGCGTATGCATGATAAAATGAATACGATTTTGTTTAAATTGTAGTGAAGAATATATACAGATGTCCTTCTAATTTTTTGAAAAAATGAATAAATTCAAATGTAATAAATTTTTGTGGTTGGGATCTTTCATTAACTCTCATCTAAATAATTCATAACAAAATAATATTCTCTATATGTACAATGTTCTGTATATTACATAAATATAATACTTTATATCTAATATTCTAAATAATACATAAAATATTTGTAACTGTAAAAATTAGTGTATAGCAAAAGCAGGCCTATCTGTGGCTGGTTTATTTATTTATATACACACACACACACACACACACACACACAGCATATCTCATTGAACAATTTAGTTTATTTCTTTTTATTTGATCCTTTTGTACTCATAGACATTTCTTGCTATGGTGATTAAAATTAGCAAGAAAAGCCCTATATGCATTTTCATTAGTTTTATTTATTTTTACAGTCACAAGTAATTTCGGTCTTGTCCCATATCATCTTCAGGAGATGATTGTGAAGACATAATTAATATGTAGTGTCTGTTATGAAATGTTCTATATCATTAAGAATTCCTTGTTTTGAGTAAATGCATAGGAACTCACAACACCCATTAGGAAATTATGTGTTGGGGAGACAACTTTGTTTTAATTTCAATCAAATGTTTTAAACTATATTTTACAGACCTACCATTATAGACTTTTTAGAACATTGTTACAAGACTCATAATTTTGTTTAGTGTTGTTTTTATTTTTTTATATTTAATTTTTCTATTTTTTATCTCCATACCAAGAAACTTATTTGTGACTACAAGAAAACCAAAACAAAACACACAATATGCCTAAATTATTTAATCAAAAATATATATATATATATATATATATATCTATATATATCAGCATGCAGTGTGAGTATAGAAGAATCCAAAGGAGTATCCTGTACATACAGTGGTAGGATAACTCTCTAAGAGAGCTCCAAACATATATGCATATAAATAAATATAGAGCAAATATAAGAAAATTTCATGAAATAGGCCTATACTTCCAATTCATCATGAAATAACGTGTCGGTCTTAAATTTTCTTATATATATATATATATATAATATATATATATATCCAGAAATTATAACATGGATATGTTATATCACTACAAAAGTCTTGTGTCTTGTCAAGTGATGTGGTTTATTTCAAATTGAATGGTTTTAAACGGTTAAAAACAAGCAAAACCCCTTTAATCAGGGAGGCATTGTTGTATGTACAATGTGGACCAATCAGAGTAAAGCAACTTCTAATTTGGAGAATATTAATATTAATAATTGATTAAATTGAGATCAGCATTATTAATTAACTATTCAATCTACTTTATTATTGTTGCAAAATTTAAAAAAAATTTTCTATGTTTAACAATTTAGTAGATTTAGAAAGTTATTCATATATTAAACGAGGAAGAGAATGAACGCACACATAAATAAACCTACAAACATCCACACATGGAAAAATAGACAAGTATATTCACAAACACTGGCAAACAGACACATATACAGCTTAATATATCCACGCATATATACATGCACAAATTAAAAATTTTGTTTTTATTGACTTGTCAATTTGTCTGTTCATGGACTGAATTGCCACATATTGGATACAGTCAGGGCGAATTCGTAATGTGACCAGCCTTGAATGAATGAGGTCAGGGCAGACACAGTCATATTTGAATGCATGAACATATAGACATAATTAGATATATACTTATGCAAATACACAAGCTAAGAACAAAAATGTACACGACTAAAAACTCCACAGATCGTAAAAATATATAACCATATAGATGAAAATACATGAAACCTCTGGCATCAAACTTGGTTCATACACTATACACAAATTAAATGCGTACGCATGTACAAAACGTCACACATATACATATATATGCTAAGCCCCATATTGTTCATATGAAGTTATGCCTGTGTGAGCCCCAGTTGTCTAGCTCGTGTGTGCGTGTGTCTCTGAGCACGTTAATGATTGTACAAGTGTTAATCTATGTCTGCATTTGTAAAAAAAAAAAAAAAGGTGTCATGACGACAAATTTTATTCCTCTCAATTTTCATCCCATTTCCACAAAAATTCATCAATATACACATCTCTACATATATCTAGTATTTTAAATAAAAAATTAAAACAGTTTGACGATTGCAAAAGTGTGAAACCCAGGACCACAAACTTACACCCATCTAACTAAATATGTATCTATCTATACATACACATATATACACATACATACACACACACACACATTTTCTTTGGATAAGGAATATTATTCCATCCATACGTACCCTATACTTGTGTGATAAGAAAGTGAAATAATACGTAGATTAAAACCCACTGTTCAAGCATTTAATTTTATAAAGAGTGCTTGATACAGAATAGAGCTTGATATTGTAATTTTGTTATTACAATAAACAGGGATTAATGGTATTTATTAGAAAAATATACTAAAATTGACCAACCTAAAATGATATTTAAAAAAAGGATTGTATTAAAAATATATTTGCAATAAAAATATATTTTGCATTTAAGATAGGTGGTATTTATGATTTATATTTAAAATACACAAGATTAAAAGATTAATTTTATATTATATTTAAAATAAACGTATGTTTTGTTTTGTTTTTTTGCATTAAAATAAACATCTTTGAAAAAAAATATTGTATATCCTTGACATAAGGTAAGTGACCAGAAGTAAATAAAAAAAAAAAAAGGAAAATTTGTAATTTACAGTTAAAAATTAATCTGGATCAACATATTTCAACAGGTATTTATTTTCATACCTACATGTAACTATCAATTCAATTCTTTTTAATAAATTGCGGTTATTTAAATGTTTTAAGTTAACTAATTTTTCTACAAGGTGTAAATTACATCTATTGCCTTTCCCATTGTAAGATCTGGTTATTCCATGTAATAATGGGTGTATTGCCACATTTTTTTTAATTTCCAGAAATGTTTGAAGAGAGCCATGCTATTCATGTATCTTACATTGCCTAAAGTCATTCAGTGATATGAAAGTCCCCCTTTCCCAATCTCAAATTCATCCTGTTCACTAAAGTTTACTTTTTCATAATTAACTATATTTTGTACCTTCAGAATTCTACAATTTAAAATTGGCATTAGTTCTTGAGGCCGGAGTCTCTTTGGTACAAAGAAATTTATAGAGTATACAATTGACTGAGGTTATTTGTCAGCTGGAACCTGTTTGCATTTTATAGACCAAATTTTTATGAATGTTCTCAGTAAAGCCAGGTAGCTCCACTTGTAGTCAGCTTGTACAACAGTAACTGGAGTAGATAGACTAAACTATCGCCCGGTTCACACTCCACCCACATCTATTGAACAGGTGAAGAGGCTCATCCCTTGTTTCCTGTTTAGGATGCGGTTTCCGGTTTTTTCTTTTCCAGTCTCTTCACTCTTATGTAGCCACCTGCACATCAGTGGCGTTACTGCCTTGCTTGGGGTGATATGATTAAAAAAGAAAAAAAAGTTAGAAATGTCCTTAGATAATAATAAAACAAAGCACATACATACAAAAAAATAGTGATAGAAAACTAGCAGCAAATTAGAAATTCCGAGAGAGAAAGGTGCATGGGGAAATAAATAGGATTCATTGGATATATGTAGAAAACGCTCAAGAATATCTCTCTTGTGACAGGCACTTCAGCTTGATTGATATTTTCAACAAAATATTACAATTCTGTCAAGATATTTAAATTATTTATTTTTTTTTTAAAGATTTATGGCAGTATGGTATGATACAGTGGACGGCATTTGTCTCATTAATTTATTTATTTACTATGTAAATTCATTCATTCATTTATTTACTATGTAAATGAAAAAATATTAAGAGGTGGGGGGGGAAGAAATAATAAAAATTTTAGATCATATTAAAAGAAATGAATAAACTGCTATTGCTGTTAGACACCAAGGAAGAAGTGTACAAATATTTCTAATTATAATCTTTTTAATGTCAATGAATGAATTCATCCAATATGTTGTGTGCACAAGTAGATATTTGCAGCTTGAATTGCCTTTCATAAAAGTTATTAAAGTGAGTTTATTGCACTATACTTTAGGTTGAAATAATTTAGTGAATGCCAAACAAGTTTGTACATAAACTGTAAAGTGAAGATGATTACAAAAAATTCTTTAAAAAGAAAAAAGTTGTTCTACAATTTTCAAACATTTAAATGCAATTGCCATCTTCTGTCTTCTTGAAGCCTTTTTCCTCACTTATTGTCTCACTACCCCCCACATCTTAGTGGCATTATCTCCTTGCTTGTGAAATAATTAAAAAAAAAATTAGTAATCAGATTTTGAATATTTCTATAATAGAAAATATCGTAAGACAGAAAAACTCATCGTTCAGCCAATTTTGATGAAACTTGTTTCATTCTGTTACTATTATTTTTGATATCCTAGCAGGTGGTGCTGAAACACAGTGTCTGTCTAGTGATTGGGGGGGCTCGTCTTGGTACATTGACTCAAGGTGGACAATATCATTTAACAGATTACCATAGCTGCTGTTACATGCAAGGAAGCAACTGCTACTTTAGTGACTGCTCAACTTGTAGCAATTTGATGGAGTATTTAATTGATGATTTCTTTTTCTACAAACAGTGGCTATCAACTGACAGAACAACGCTGCAAACTGTATCACAATTTACAGAGGATTTTATTTAAACTTTTTGCATAGGCCTTCAAAATTTGATTTCATTGTCAAAGAACAATCAAAATGTTGTTCTAATAAAGAAACTTCTTTGATGGGTGGTGAAGTCATTAGTTTTTTCCGATTTAGCTGAGAATTATTCACTTATTTTGCAGGATGCTTCTGCTGGAATAATTCTCAAGCCATATTGCATCGATTTATCTGTTATTACAGAAATGACAGTGGGAACATTTTAATATTATATCAGATTGCCTCAAGCATGACACAGTAGCTGTTCATTTGTTCCACAGAAAACTTATAGAAGTACTGAAAAATGATCCTAATTTTAAAATAAAAAAATGATTTATTTCTCTAATGGTGCTGCTTCACATTATAAAGATTTTATCAATTTGTTCAACCATAAGGCTAACTTTAGTATTAACACAGTGATACTTTTTTTGTTACATCTTATGGGAAAGGACAATGTGATGTGTCAGGTGGCACTATTAAGAGATTAGCAGCAAAAGCAAGCCTGCTGCAACCCTATAATGAACAAATAAAGATACCAATACAGTTGTTTGATTATGAAAAGTTAATACATTTCAGGCATAAATATTTTGTATTCCTCAACAAATGAATGGACAAATGAAGCAGAAATCTTTGAAAATAGATTAAAAAATGTCTCAACAATTACAAGAACTCAGAAACTACATAGTTTTATTCCTTGTGTCTCAGGAAGAGGTAGAAATAAAAACCGTGTCAAATCAGGAAGAAAAAAAAGATAAAATTATAAAATGGGACAATACGGAGCTTGAAAAATTTCCTGATCATGAAGGGGTAAAACTGACATTTTTATGACTGAAAAGCCCTTGATCATCTTTCTGTTATCCATTACAGCCAGATACATTTATTTTAAATTATTCTAATATTCTTAGTTTAATTGATCTAATAAGTGACACTAGAAAAACTTATAAATTTCTTGAAAATTGAAATGAAAAATGCTTAAAATATTTTAGGAAAGAGAATTTCTTAAAATAATCTAAAAAATACAATCAAGGTTGGTCATCACAAAAAGTTTTAGTGAAAAAGTGGTTTGCATATCCAAATTTTTATTTTATATTTAAACATATATTCCAAAAAGCAGAAAAAATAACTTGTTAATCTCTTTGTAAATGTTAATCTGTTTTTAAAATATTAATTTCAATGCATTACTTTTCAGATCAAAGTTTTTAAATATATAAAAAATAAAAATAAAAATTTGTTAACCATTAACATCATTTATTGCATATTTTCATATTTTATATTATCTTGTCATTAATTCATGACACTTTTTAAAATAATTATTTTCATTGTCACTTTTTCATATCCAAATCTATCTGTTGTGTCACAAAAATATAAACAAAGCCAAAAATAAGATTATTTTTTACTGAAATTGGTGGTCAACATTTAACCAGAAATAATACAAATTCTGTTGATTTTTATGATCATAGTTATCACGTGAATATTAATCAGCATTCAAAGAGCTTTCTAAAGATATACAATCTGACCATACTGAGATATATTAAAATATTGACATATAGTAGCAAATATCAAAATCCACCATTTTGAATTTGGCCCAATTCAGTAAAATCATTGAAACTCGGGCTGCAATCCACTATAAAATTATATTGCACATATATCTTGCTATAAGGCAGACGAATTTGTTGTCAAATTTAAAAAAAAAATTTTTTTTGAAAAATTAAAGGTCAAACATAAGGTCATGATCAAATCATCTTATTTGACCTTTAAACAAAGAAAAATAAATAGATCGTCTTTTAGATATATCCAAGTACTTTAAAATGGTATGTCATTTACCTTTGTAGGGGAAAATATTCGAACTTTGATTTTCCAAGATTCACCTTTTTGGCAAAGGTCAAAGGATTATATCTCAAGAACCTTTCGACCTAGAGAGGTAAAATAAGTATCATTCAATTCGTATCCTGTAACTCTCTAAGTGTAAAAAGCAAGTTTGAAAAAGATTTGACGTGTATGTGATTGGTTGTAGTAACAGAAAAGTGAAAATCTAATAGGTTGCCTTTTTCAACTACTTATGTCCAATTATGCTCTCGGTAGTTGTAGTGTAAAACACAGGATGAAGAAACCCAAATGTTAATTTTTCTCCTTCAATAAACATTTCAAAGTGCTTTCTTCTGGGGGTGAAATCGAGACAGTATTGGTCATCTTATTTTGCAGTATATAAAGGTTTTCTTTTCTTTATTCATAAGAAAGCAATACCAGAAGCATGAGTGCAACCTCCCCGAAATGATTTCAATTCCTTAGGGTTACACCACCCTCCCCACAAAATAAACTTAATAATCTCAGTCCAAAAGATAATGCTGGCAATTTAAATATGTCAAAGAGAAACTTATAAAATATATATATATATATATATATATATATATAAAAGGCAATCTGTGAGTCTGTGTGTGACTGTTCCTTATGCACGCCTACATTTTTTAAGCTATGCCTTTAAAACTTTCTAGGGACACGTATCTACAGGGAAACCAGGTCAACATTCTTTTTGAGTTTAAGTTTAGCAATTTTCTCTTTCGCACTTTTTGGCCAAAAAAAAAAAAAAACAATAAATAAATGAGCCTTTACATCTAATTTTTATTATTTTAAAAATTCATTTGGTCAACAAAAAAATGAATATTTTTCCCTGTAATTTTGAAACATTTTAATAAAAAAAAGTATATATTTTCAAACAAAAACAAAAATACATAAAAAAATAAATAAAAAAGTACCAATAGTTAATTTAATTATTTAAGCCTCTTTCTTTCTTTCTTTTTATTTTTTTTATTTATTTATTTATTTATTTTTTTTTTGCTAAATATTTCATGCAGGAAATCAACTGTCTGTAATTTGTGTGGCATTAATGTAACTTTTTCCTCTAAAATTAAATGCCAACAATTTTAAATATTCTACGAAAATTTTTGAACTGAGAGCATAAAAGTTTTTATATTTCTAATTTCAGTAAAACAAAATAGATAATTTATGAGTTGCACGAGCAACACCGGGCTATGTTGCTAGTGTTTCTTTTAAGTGAAAAAGTAACAGTTCTTGAATTAATCATGGGTTGGAAAATTGTATGGTGAAGTTGCTAATACCAATTCTTCTATTAATTATGTAAACTTTTTTTACATATATTGTTGAAATTGTTTTGTTTTATTACATTTTTAGCTAGTTTACAAAAAAACTTATACCTAGCTACATATGTATGTGTAGTAAAAAAACATATATTGGATTCAGTATTGGAATTTTTGGAATATGTTCTCTGCAGATTAGTGTGCGCTAGTATATATCATTGCCTCTTTTATTAGACAAGATATAGTAGGCTATTTTTATTATACAGTAAAAAGTTTAAAGAATTAATTGGGTTATTGTGTTCCTTAAATCCAATAAATCCCTCCTTTCATAAAGAAGAGCTAAGTTTTGTTGAAAATGTGTAAAAATGTTGCTCATGATCAGTGGCTACAATTTGAAAATGATACGAAAATGTGTTGTTTGAATATATATTTATTTAAAGAAATTAAACTGTAACAATGAACATGCCTATTAGAATTGACCTTCCAGAATTTATTTTTCCTTCAGTGCACTCACCCAAGGATCACTTATAGTTATTTATAATAAGCAATTGACTTTGGCTAAACACTGAGGTTGGTGTCTCTCAAATTATTACCAAGTAGTGTTTGTTATTTATATTGTAATCTGTTCTTAAAAATAGCTGCAAAAATTGGCAAAATTTTTCATTTGCAGCTGATTTTATTAACAATGATGATGTACCTAGCATTTTATCACCCACCATAAACAATTTGTTCCATCATTTATCTTTCTTTGTTCAGTGAAAAAAAAATTAGTTTGTTATTTATTACTCATGTAATCCATGAGGGTGGTTCCTTTAAATCTAGAGTTTACTATACTGTTGTGATACATATTTTCAGTAATATTAAATCTATATGTATTATGAATCATAGCTATGTGACTCCAAGTTTGCTACATATTGCTAGTGAGTTTAATATTTAGCAAATAACTGGATTTTTCTTTTTTAAATTTTTTTTTAATTTATGATAATTACATTGTCTTCTTTGTTATTGTTATTAGTAGAATGAAAACAATCTAGCTTCAGAGATTTAATAAAGGGTTTAGGTTAAAATTTCTCAGAGCTTTTCATATTTAACTTCCTTTGTCTCTTGATTTAAGAGTAATTTTTTATTGGAAGTATTTATTGCCAAAAACAATAAAGAAAGAAAAAAATTAAACAGTGTAGATTTTCTCATTTTTCTGCACCTCCCAAGCAGCTGATAAAATGATCAAATCAAAATCCTACAATCTGAGATGATCCACAAGAATCAGTCATTAAAATTTATGTTATTACAAAAACCATAATATCCCTTTCTTTTGCTGGATTGAGTAGATTGCCTCTAGTAGTGGTTGGTTAGTGCTACCACGAATTAACATGTGTATGAGAAGACATTATGTATAGGCTCATTACATAAGGTACTCAAATGGCATTTTAGAATTTGTAAAAGCAACAAAATTATATAACAAAATATAGTTGTAAAAGAAGATAGCATATAACCATCACACCACAATACTATTACTATCCATCTCTCCAAAAAGAAAAACATTGGCATTCTTTGACCAAGTAGCCAGTACTGACGTCATTTCAAAATTCACAACACCTCTACTTATATCTCGACAGCAATAGACTCACAAAAAATCAACAAGCAGAAAACAAAAACCAAACATTCTTCAGCATTAAATTAACCCAAAAGGGTAGATATGCTGGTAAATCAAACAATTTTAAACTAAACTACTTAGGGTACTGGCAACGCTACTTTAACTGTAGAACCAATACTTATTGGATATGACTGCAACCCCAACTTGGAATATCATAATATGGCATTAGAGCAGGTTGATTTTTAACTCCTTTTTTTTTTCTTAACTTTTTAGATCAACATTGCACCCAGTGTAAAAGTGTGATAAGTACTAATACCAAAAATTGGATTCATATCTTGTTTTTATCAATTTTTGAGAATTGAGGTTTAATGGTTGTCTGAAAAAATACCTAATTACTGCAGTTTTCTTGCTTGCAAACTGACTTCAACATTTTACTATTTCAAGAATAAATCCAAATAAAGTTAATATTTTTTTTGTATCTGTTCAAAATGTATTCAAACCAGAATTCTAATTATGAATCACCACAAGCAAAATATGCAATTCAGTAAGTAAAAACTGTAAAAATGGTAAAATATTACAAAAAAGGCTAATCAATAAATAGGATATAATAAAAGCAAAAAATAGATAAGTTTATATAACACCATAATACTACTTGGTATGAATTATAGAATGTTTTCAGTTTACATTGTTTATTGAAAATTGCACTAAAACTATAACACTGGATAACATATTACATCATAATATAGCTAAATTGTTCAGTATAGTTTTCCTTTGAAGTAAATGAAGGTCTTATTTGATGGCATAATCATTTAGTAATAATGTGCTTGTACCTTGCTTCTTGTCCATATACAATTTGTGAAACTTCAATAATTAGTTTAACTTGAGAATGTGCGGTAAATTCAGCAATTCCAACGTTGTTCCATTCATTAGAACCTCTTACAGTTCATTATTTAAAAAACCTTTTGCAAGCACAGGTTCACAGTCTTCATTTTATGAGAGTTTGACCAGTGTGTTGCTTCAGAGTTGCACAACGTTGGCTGTTCACTTTATAAAAATGAATTTCCATTTCGAGCTGTTTTTAAGTGCGTTGATGCAACTACAAGAAGCCCTACTACTTTTAGTACTTTTTCCTCTAGAGAAAATCACTAAATCAAGATTGCTAATTAGAGTTGAAGAATATATATTTTTTAAATCTCTTCTCTAGTGACTTGCTACTTTTGAAACAAAAAAATATTTTGGATGGAATACTATCATATAAACGCATAAAAGAACACACTATTATTCAAGGATCAAAGTCATCTTCATCTTCAGTGGCAGGATAAACATTTTGTACAGCAAATAAAACCCACATACAATTGGAGGTCCTTTTCAATCTTGACAGTGAGGTTTGCTTTGTCAACCTCGGCAGATTTTTGATCGATGCGAGAGTAAATCGTAGTGTCGTCAGCATATATGCCTACTTGGGATCTTATTACATCTGGGAGATTGTTGATGTAGATAAGGAAAAGCATAGGACATAGAATAGAGCCTTGAGGGACATCTGCGTTCATATGATAGTATTCCATTTGTCACTGGAATGAAATTGAAATGCTCTAAATTTTCAATCTAAACTTAATCTTTATACTTGTTACCTCAAAAAACTGTAATAATTTTGAAACAAAAATATTTTGTCATTATTTATCATGTCAAACTCTAACTTTCAAGTTAGTGCCATATCACACTTCCTGAATTGACCTGCTCTAATATGGCACTGCCTATAGGATCTTTGTTGCATGTGTAAGATCCAGACAAGAATATAAAGGGGAGATGGAAAATGAGCAAGGAAACCAGTCCAGCTTGGACCCTATAAACCAACCGTAAAATAAGACAAAAACGATTTGGATGGTTCAAGCATTGATTGTGACACACAACAAATGAGACTTGTCTAGATCTCTTGTAGAGAAAAATGCACACAGATTTCTAGAGTGTAGGAGAGAAGGGTAGTTAAAATAAAAATGGACAAAGAAGCTTGAAATCAACATAGTCTATTCACTTCAGGGAGATGATCGGTTAGTACTACTACTAATTAGCATTGTTGTATGAGAAGACATTATGTATAGGCTCACAATCAAAAGTAGTAGCAGTGGTACTTGGACTGTAAAACCAATACTTATTGCATATAACTGCAATCCCTTCTTGGAATATAACAGCTTCCAACATTAAATTAAAATATAACAGCTTAGAATTTTGTAACATCAGCAGCATGTGTCCATGTGTTCAATTTTTTGTGAGCTGGTAATGCTCTGAATCTAGGAACCCTCTACCCTCGTTATCTGAAGAGATCTCAGGGCTCATTGTTGAATTACTTGCAAGATGTTGCCAGCTATGTTCAACAATATTAGTGGTTTGACATTTAACAATAGCCACTTAATATACTTTTATTTATCATAGTGTCAAGAAAATATTTGCTGGTATTGTCCTGACAATTTTCAAAGCTAAAATTCTAACATTGGTATTTAGAAACCTCAGAATAAGATTATCCTTAACTTTGGATATGTTTGTTTCTTATTGTTTATATTTCAGTGTTGCAGCTTCAGGGAACCCTTAAAAAAGTATTACAGAATAATTTTTGAAAACATGAATCCAGATAACATACTGCAATCTGTCAACAAGATTGGTCTTTACAATGAAATATTTTAAGCAAATGTTTATAAGTGTTTAAACTAACAATAAAACTTACCTTCAATCATTCTTGACAAACAATAAAACCAGTTTTCAACCATACCTGACAAACAATAAAAATTCTTTTCTACCATATTTAGAAAAATTTTCCTTCAACCATACCTAACAAACTATAAAATTTTCTTTCAACCATATCTGAACAATTAAAATTTTTTCTGTCTGACGAACCATGAAATATGCTTACAACACAATTAATTTGGCTCTAAATGACCCACAAGTTTTAGGGGTCATTAAACACAATTGGTCATAGTTTTAAGTGTAAAGCTTTTTACCTTTTTGTTTGTATTATTCATTGTTCATATTTTCCTAAATTCATTATGGAATTCTGGGTAAACTACAGATAACTCTTGATTAGCTTTCCTGGAAAGCATCTGGATATTAAAATTTTAAGGAAATTTCTTCTACTACTAGTTGATCATTTTTAGGTAGGTTGGTATTTCCTTGACTAATTGTGTGCACTACTTTATTGGTGGCCCAGCTTCTTGAAGAAAGTATGGTTCCTGTCTATTACAAAGCTGCCCTCCTGCCTGTGCTGATTGTTTAAAGTTTGTGCACACAGTCCATTGGCTTGGTACCTTTCTTCTTCAGTTCAGGAGGTCCTGGGCATGACGGTAAACTGCATTCAACAGCAAGGCCTCTGATTGGGAGGTTGTGAGGAGCATGGAACCACCTCTTAATTGCTGTTGTTCCCAGGAATTGCTCTGACCCAGAGTGGTGGCACCTGTTAGGGTCCCATGGGTGGGTGGTTAACCCCCCAAGCTGGGGTCCGGACACTGTGAAGGTGTGGAAATAGACCTTTATAGAAAAATATACATTTTTGAAAGAAAAAAAAATCCTCAACAAATCATTTTTGAATAGAATACTAGAAGACATTTTCAATTTTCTAAAATAAAAACAAAAAATTTTCATTAAAATCTGACTAAATCAACCTTCTCACTATAACCAAACATTAAATAAAAAATCCCTTAAAACCCCACCTTTTTGGCATTAAATAACCCACAGAGGTTGATATGCCATTAAACAAAACTCAAACTCAAATTCAGTTCAGGAATCTGAGACAATCCAGGCAATTGCCAAGCTGTAGTTGCAGACTTTGAACGTTTCTAACTGCTCTGTACTGGTGGGAGGCTGGCTACAAGGTATAATTTACCTATTTGAAGAGTATTAGTAAGCATAAACTGCTTTAGGTGTAATTTGAACTCTGTTCACCATTTCTATTTTCTATGATGATAACTGCTATGTCATGTCTGCCTGTATCGCTTTAATTTTGTAAGTAGTATAAATAAATGTTTCTGCACTCCCCCCCTTTTTATGATTATTTATTTATTTTTTTAAGGAACCAGTCTCCACCAAATCAAAGTTCACGTAGACGTACAGAGAGCAACTACGACAGTCGAACAAAGTATTCCAATACAGGACGTAAGATTAAAGGAAGAGGAAGCTTTGTGAGTATTCATATAGAATATTTTCTTTTCTTTTTTTTATGTATTTATTGTAATATCAGGCTAACTTAAGGGAATATGGAATAAATTGAATAAAGCCAACTGATATTTGAAGATGTTAAACATTTTTTTGCTTCCAAGAACCGCAAAGGATTTGTTATTCATATTTAGTTTCAAGTTGCAAAGTTAATGCAGAATCATTTCAAAGAAAAATTGAAAATCAATGAGAAATGCAAGAAATAATAGAAATTTATTTTGGAATTAGTAATTTTAAATAAAATTTAATGACTTCAATTTGTTTAGCTTAAAAATGATTTAATTGATTTTCTCTGAATAAATAACTGTAGGAGATCATACCATAAAATAATTATTAGCAGTTATATTACTTTTAGACTAACAGTGATACCCGGTATTGCGTGGACCAATTTCATTTTCTTTTCTCCACTCTTTGCTTTGAAATACTTGCGTCTACCATAAAATGGTGTTAGTGAAATTGTCACAATTAAAGTTTGTTAGTGGTCTATTTCGTATATGATTTTTTTATAATTTGTATTTTTTACATTTTCAAGATATACTTGAAAATGTTTACATAAGACTTGTACTCACATATTCAAAAATTATTAGTCAAAATTAATAATACTAAATGACTATCGCAGTTTAAAATATTCAATCAATAGACCTAAAAACCACCTGTGCTTTTTAAGGAAAAAAAATTTGTCTACACTTTTGACTATTTACAATCTTGGTGTATTTCATGTGAAGTGTTTTAAAAAAAATTTGTTTTTAATTTTGATTTTGAGATTATTTTCTCTTCCCAGCGGTTTAGAGACCGTAGCATCACTCCACCTCACTGGCGTCGTGAACTGGACAAAATTCGTCCACTGGACAATGGCACAAAGTCTACTGTTGTGAGCAAAGATGGGGCAGGTAGTACTCGTTGGCTGAAAGGAGACAAACTAGATGCTGCAAAACAGAAGTCTGTAAATCGTTCCAATGAAGGCAGCCGGGGTCGTGATACCACAGAGCGAGACTGGAGACGTGGTCGAAGTGGTAGCAGGAAAGAAGAAAAGGAAGAATCGAATTGGAACAAAGAAAATAGCCAGAGAAGTAGCAGTAGAGACCGTAGGGGTCGAAAGAATGAGGGAAGTAGAGATAGAGGCAGCCGAGAAAGAAGCAGTCGGGACAGGGGAAGTCATGATGGTGATAAAGAACGTCAACGGGAAAGAGAACGAGAACAAGATAGACGTCACAGACGGAGTAGCGAGAGAGGTGAAGCGAAGTCTAGTAGTGGTGGTCGAGACCGGAGCCGGGAGCATCGCTCTGAACGTGAGAGTGAACGCGATCGGGACTCCATGAAACATGTCAATGCTACTGCTGAGGAAGACAGGTAGGTTGTATAGTGAGTTAATTTTTAGTTTAAAAAACAAATTAAAATAAAACCTGTGGATAATTTACTGTCCAAACTAAAATTAACTTTGAATAAGTTTCTTAAAGCATAGCATATATATGTGTGGGTAAGTAAATGACGAGGGGGGGGGGGCAAAATACTGAGCAATATGTTTTGTTCCAAGAAGGAACTTCAGACTAATAATGGTTTTATTGATGGAACCGGTTTTATATATAAAGTGTTGTAGTTGTTTGATACAACAAAACACTGATTGCATTGAATCATTAAAGATGGATGCTTAGCTTTAAATTTTAATGTTTAACATATCTAGATGTTTAATTTATAGCTTTTTATATTGTTTATCGCCATAATTTTTAATTATCTCACGTTGTATCTGCTGATGTGCATTGTGGTGCAGTGGATATCGGCTTGGAATGAGAAATCGAAAGCCAAGTTCAAATCCCAGTTGAATTCTTTGCATTCACTTATGCACAAATACCCCTGGGAAAGGTATTAATCCATCTCTTCCCTCCAGTTATGGGTTAAATAACAGGATTGATTGGGTTCTATAGCCTTGGTTGGCAACCAGTCTTCTGCAGAAAGTAATGGCAACTTACTGTGAGATAATCTTCTGTCTCGTCAGTCATATCTCTTTTAAGACATGATTGCCCAAGCGTGTATCATGTATGGCACTTAACTTACATTGTCTCAATTACTTTTATAAAGAAAAGGGACATAAGGTGTGTGACTTTGGAAGTAAATTTACTATAGGAGGTTCCAAAATTAATGCATTTTCAGTACATTTTTACCATGAATTTCACTTAGACTCTGGTCTTCTAACATATCTGTCTGAACTCGGAAATTTTATGTACTAATTATTTATTTATTTATTTTTTTTTTTCTCTTCAATAGGAGTAGATAGGTTTGTCTGTGACCCAGTTCGCACTCCTCTGTATTTTTTTTTTTTTTTTTTTTTAGTAGGTGTTATCCCTTGTTTCCTGTTTAGGATTGGGTTTCCACTTACTTCTAAACTCCGTACTTCTAACTTTTCCATCTGAAGTCTGAAATTTTATTTATTAATTTAATTTTTTTTTCCTTTAGTAGCAGATAGAATTGCCTATCGTCCAGTTCATACTTCTCCTCGGTGTTTTGAACAGGATTATAGGTTTATCACTTGTTCCCTGTTTAGGATTGGGCATTGTTGCCTTGCTTTAGGGTGAAGTGATCTTTTAAAAAATGTGTCAATAGAAAAAGAAATTTTAAGTTTTCAGATGATTAATTGAAAATTTGGTATATATTTTTTTCTAACACAATGTAACTTATTGCCTCTAAAGAATAACAGTGTTAGAGGATCAATACGCTTATCAAATAACCCAATTTGATTAAATTATAATTCTTTATTGTAATGTTATATTTTTATTATGATTTAATTACTTTGTTTTATCTTAATAATTCCTTCATTTGCTTAGTTTATATGAGTTTTTTTGGGGAGTGTACAATTGTTACCACTAATATTTCAAATGACTTAAGTTTCATTATTTCTCAAGAACAAGTTATTCTACTATTTAGTACACTCCTTTTTTCTTTTTTTTCTTTTTTTCTTTTTATATGACTTCAGAAATGCACTTCTTTATTATACTCATTGCCAATTCAGCAGATGGCAAAATCTTGAAACATATATATATATATATATTTTAATTCAGATACTTTAATCCAAGGGAAAAAAGCAGGAAGGTAAATTCCAAAAACCCGATTCTAATTAATATTAAAAAAATTTTTTAATATTAAAAAATGATACAGGAAGAGAGTTCTATGTAATAAAATATTACAGAGCAAATATGAATTAAAAAAGGATTAATTCAATGATGTTGAATGACCTTCATATCGAAATGGTCATTCAACATCATATATATATATGTGTATATATATATATATATAATTTATCTATTTATTTATTTATTTTTCACCTCACATTATAAATATACATAATTATTTGCTGACTTATTCAGACTAGTATCTTCATCTTAGTTATCACAATGTTTCAGCTGTTGTAGCCTTCAGGCTTCTGTTGTAATTAGTGGTCACCTTCTGAACAAATTGGTCTGTATTGATAAGTATTTCTGTCTAAAATTCAGACTATTGAATGATCTACCTTTGTAGTTATGTCCCTTAGGTAAAAAAAATTAAAAAATTAGAATAAAAATGTTTGTAGCAGTTTTTATTTTTCTTTAAAAGAAAAAAAAATTCTAGCAATTGTTTTTTACGAGGGAATACTGAAAAACTCCAACAAACATGCTCTTCCTCAAAAGAAATTTAATGTTTGGTCTAATTATGAAGAGTGCTTTGGATTGAGAACTTTTCAACATTTCCCTCATTCATTACATATAGAATTTTATTCTGAACTCTTATCAGCAAACCAAACAGAAATAAGAGTTGTAATATTTTGTGGCATATATATATATATATATATATATATATATATATATATATGAGAGAGAGTTGAAATCTGATAAGAAGAATAGAATAAGAACAGATTTTACTTGTGTTATAAAAACACAAGAAAAATTAAATAAAAAAACTTAACTTTCTTTTTTACTGGATGTAAATTATGTAGAAATTCAAATGTTTTGTATGTTTAAGCTCTTTCAGCTATACTTTTAGCCATTATCAAAGAACTTTATTTTTACTTTTAACTGAATGTATGTATACAGAACTATAGCAATGTTTTATTTTCCAAAATAAAAGCACTTGACATAAAAAAATATTTGGACAGTTTCTACATAATTTAGGTCCAGAAAAGAAATTTATAAGAAACCCAGAAAAAAAAAAATAAAAAAAAAAAATAAAAAAACCCAAAAAGCTTAACTGCAGTGCCTTTTCAGTCTTATTAAATGAAACATATAGGTATAGGTGTAACTAAGTGTACGTATACATACACTTCCAATCAAAAATTTAAGACCACTTAAAAATCTTTAAAAAGAAATTTCTTTTTTATGGATAGATTTTAAACTCCTCCCACTTAAGGTTACCAATACTACAATCTAAAAGGTTATGGAAACAAAAGGCTACATTCCAAACATTTTATTTAGAAATTTACATTTTTATAAAATGAGGCAATTTACACATGATCAAAATTATAAGACCAGAGACAAAAATTCTACGAAATTGTACAAAAAGTGTATGAAAATATTTAACAACCAAATTTAATAATGAAGTCTACCTCCACTGCTTTTGATGACTTCAAAAATTCTGTTGGGCATGCTAGAAATAAGTGTTTCCATTAAGGTGCGGGGGGATGTTGTTCCAGCTTCTGAAGATGGCTTCACAAAGTTCATTTTTTGTTGAATATTGTTTGCCATTTCGATAAACATCTCTTGTCATTCATCCCCAAACATTTTCAATTGAGTTCAAGTCCAGTGAGCATGCAGGATGTCCCATGAGATAGACCCCATTTTCTTGTAGAAAGGTCAAGGTCCGTCTTGCAGCATGAATTGCAGCATTATCCTGTTGGAATAACCATCCATCCCCAGACAAACGATGGCTCTCTGTCATCAAAGATGCTTTTTGTAGCATGTTAACACAACCAGCCGCTCTCTGATGATCCTGCATCACCTGGAGCTCCATCGTCCCTCTGTAAGAAAAGGCACCCCATACCATTAGGGACCCTCCACCACTATGACGTGTGGAGAAAATTTCAGGAGTGATGTTTTTGTTATACCAATATCGTTGGAAGCCATCAGGACCATTGAGATTGAATTTTTTCTCATCAGAAAATGGGACTGTCTTCCACTTCTCAACGTCCCATCTTTGGTATTCACGACCAAACTTTAAGCGGTCCATCTTTTGACGTGAAAGCAGCCGAGGAATTTGTTTACGCTTTTTATTTACCATGCCTTTTTGTCTTAAGTGTCATCTGATGGTTACGGGACTGCAATCAGCATCTGTGACTGCCTTAATTTGACTAGAAAGTCCCCTGTCTTTCATAACAACCTGTCTTATTCTCTTACTCAATGCAGGAGAAATTTTTGGGGGCCTACCAGAGGATTTTGCTTTTCCATAATTCTCACTGTTCTTTAGAAAGTTGCAAATCACAGTTTTACTGCGATTTACCTTAGCTGTGATCGCCTGCTGTAACAAATCTTGCTTATGGAATTCTAGAATTCTCAACTTTGGTAAGTTTGCTTGCTTTAGGTATGGTAACACCTTTACACAGTGATTGCTAATCTCTAACTGAACTAAAAACATTGGAATTGCCATAGATCTAACAATTTATACCCCTGGTCTTATAATTTTGATCATGTGTAAATAGCCTCATTTTATAAAAATGTAAATTTCTAAATAAAATGTTTGGAATGTAGCTTTTTGTTTCCATAACCTTTTAGATTGTAGTATTGGTAACCTTAAGTGAGAGGAGTTTAAAATCTATCTGTAAAAAAAAAATTTCTTTTTAAAGATTTTTAAGTGGTCTTAAATTTTTGATCAGGAGTGTATACATGTAGGTACACACTGGATGTATAAATATTTATCTGGTGTTTATAGAACGGTGCTCAGTGTAATATAACAGATCTATATTAATAAATATACTTATCTTATGTTTACGCAATCGTCAGGTGTTTGTTACAAACTGACTTTTTTATTTGAATTTTTATTTAGGGACTAGTGTTGCTTAAGATCAGTATGAATTATAAATCTGGGGTGCCATATTTTTTTTTATTTTTTTTTTTTAATCAAATGTATAATTTATTTAGGTTTATACTGAAACCCAAAAAATGGAATATATATATATATATATATATATATATATATATATATATATAGGGTGTGTGCTATAAGTCGCGCACCAAAGCATTTAAAACAATTCTGATAATAATAAACGTTATTTTATTAAAACTAAGCTTAACCAATGAACTGAGAAACACGTTGTACACTCTGGTACAATCACAAATGCTCAAAATGTTCACCATTTGCATTGATGTAAAATTCCACATCACTTCATGTAATTCTTTAGTGCGCGACTTATGGCCCACCCTGTATATATATATCCTTTCATCCTATTAAAAGGAAGGTAAATGGGTGTTAATATTCCCTCTATGTTTACTTTTTTTTTTTAATCTATTGAGTATGATCTTTTCAGATTATCAAAATCTGTTTTCCTTTTTTTTTTTTTTCTTTTTCTTTTTTTTTTTTTTTTTTTTTCCCTAAGGGAGCATTCAAAGGAAGATACAAAGAAAGCTAAAGAAAAAAAGTATGTATGCCACAGGACCTATTTTATTATATCTATCTCTATCACCCTTTCCTCTCTAAATGAATAAAAACATAATTGTATATCTACTCCTTAATCATATCTTGTGAGTGCGCTCTCTCTTGCACACACACACATTCACACACATGTATCGCATACAATTTTTGATAAAATGCAATGAGACTCCGTCTACATTATTTTGCAGAAGTTTTCAGTAGTAACAGCTTGTACTGAATTTCAATGAAATAAGTTTGAAATGCTCAAAATTAAAAAAGTATTTTGGTACAATCTCTCAAATTTGGTTCCTATTTTAAACAATGAGTTCATTAAATCATTTGCTTTTCATTTTTATCTCCTGAGAAGATGTATGAAAAATACATTCCTGTGCCTGTTTATTGAAGATACCAATGAAGCCATCGTAACTTGTAGAGAAAATGAGTAGACAAGCGTCAAAACTAAGTCCGTACAAGATTCCCTTTGTCTTTTCTACATTAAAAAAATAATCTAAAATATTTAGTAAATATTCTAATTATATTGAGTACCTATTATAAAGTGATGGTTAACAAACTCTTTTCACAGATCATTTCCTAGTAAGCCTCATCGTCACCCTCATTATTGTGATTGCAAAACTAAAACTGAGTTAATAGCTGACTGACTTTCTATTGGTGCCCTGATAAAAAGCTAAAATTTAAGATCCACTCTCTTCTTTTCATTTTTTTTTTTTTTTTTTTTTTTTTTTTATTACAACGCAGACAGGTTTTCTCAGTTGGAAGGTTGGCTCATCACAATCTTTCTAGTTTCTATCTCCAGGCTTAATTTTGTCAGAAAACAAACTAAAAATAGGAAATATCTATACTTTGCTTATTTGAAGTGATAATCATTTACTGTCATTTCATAACCAATAGGGTGAATATTACAGGTAACTAATCTTTTCAAATACGTAATTAGTCTTCTAAGTGGTTAGTATATATATATATATATATATATATATATCCCTTTGCTATGATTGGCACATGAAATGCATTTCTGAAGCTTTGTAAAAAGATTTTATGAAAAATGGGACATATCATTTATTGACTATTTTGCAAATTGAAAACTCTTAACAAATTAAATCCAATTGTATTTGCATGTCATGTTACCCTTTTTTTTTTATATCGACGGCTGTCTCTTGTTTGAAAGCATGATGTCAACTAACTTAGTCGAATGAATATTGTGCATGTATTAGTCAGATGATTGGTCACCCCCCCCCCCCTACTTCACTAGCTTTCCCATCTTTTTATATCATGCCAGGCTGTCAAAATATTTTTTTCTAAAGTTTTCATTCCCAGAATGCCTTTAAACTGCTAAGAATTATAGAAAATCCCCAAAAAGCATGTACACCTTACCTGTTTATTATATTAGAAATTAAAAATTAGAATTTTAAACTTTTTTTTTCTTGTTTCAATCCTTATAAAACTAGTTTTAACTTCACATACCACACTGAGAGGATTTTAGGGGATCCCAATCTGATAAATTCTGGATTAAATACTTGTCAGTCTGGTATGTGTTAGAGATGAAGGGGTTTTGTTTTTTGCATTTATATATATTATATTTTATATTTTCTTCTCCCAGGCACAAGAAACACAAGAAACATAAAAAAGGTCAAAAGTCATCTAAGGAGCGAGAATTGAGCTGTAAATCCAGCAAGCGGAAGAACCATTCCGATTCTGACACTGAAATATCAGCCAGTAAAACAAAAAGTCAAGAAGTCAGTAAAAGTAGCCATGATGACGCTACCAAGAACAATAGTCTGTCTTCCAGGGGGGAGATACAGAGAAGTGGCGTGACTCTTCTAAGACACGAACTTCAGAGCACAAAGAAGATTATCACCAGGGGGATGGGGAGAGAGACTCTAGGCGGAGCCACCGGTCTCATTCAAAACAGAGGCAGCGTGAGCACAGCACAAACAGAAACGAAAGCCGACAAAGGCGCTCGTCGCACAGGGCCAGCCGGTCACGTTCCAAGTCTCCATCCTCTCAAACTGATGCAAAGCAACAGTCCAGGAGTCGACGAGAGAGAAGCAGGTCATCACATTCAAAATCACGCACACAAGCCAGGGACCAGCACTCGCGTTCCAAATCTGGTTCCGAGGATGAGCGAAATCAGGCCAGATCCAAATCCGATGACAGGGATGCTGGTCAACTTTGCTCAACTTCGCAGTCAAGACAGAGAAGTGGGTCCCCTGAAGACAACCCAAGGAGTGAACGTAGGAGGAGACGATCAAGAAGACATTCATCATCTTCATCCTCATCATCATCGCACCACCGGGATAGGAGTCGTTCACATCGTCGCCGTAGGTAAGAACATGTTCAACATTATGCCTGGTTTCTTTTTCAGATTATTATTTGTCAGTTTAAAAGTAAGTAACATAGATCTATCTATCGCTCGGTTCATACTCCACCCATGTCTATTGAACAGGTTAATAGGCTCATCCCTTGTTCCTTGTTTAGGATGTGGTTTCCGGCTTTCTCTTTTCCAATCTTCTCACTTTGTTTTTTTTTTTTCAATTGGAGTAGATAGATCTATCTATCGCCCGGTTCACACTCCACCCATGTCTATTGAACAGGTTAAGGGGCTCATCCCTTGTTCCCTGTTTAGGATGTGGTTTCTGGCTTTCTCTTTTCTAATCTTTTTCACTCCTTCGTAGCCCTCTGCACATCAGTGGCGTTACCGCCTTACTCAGAGTGATACGATTTAAAAAACAAAAACAAAAAAAAACTTCTAGCCTTGTATGTTATGGATGGTAGCAGAAGTTCAAAATTAGTTGCTGTTGTGATTCAATAGAGAATAAAACAGGTGACTTTAGAATGAAATTTTGCTTAGGTAATAAGTTAGTGATATTTATATACTTTACACTTGACTTGAAGTACAACTACTTTCTTTTAATAGTTAGTTGAGTAAATATGCATTAGGTGCCTCACCTGCACCTGATGTATCTATATCAGTCATACCACTATGAAATTAGCTCAAAGACTGACACTACGTCTCTCTCAGCGGATCTCAATTTGATACATTTAAGCACATACGGATACCTACCAAACCCTGTCCAGAACGTACTTGTCGATAACACAAATATCATAGCATCATCTACATGCAAAGAGAAAATAATGGAGGCCTTATTAATAAAAACAGCACTAAATAACATCAACTACGAACATATAAACAAAATATCTGTTCAGATATTGGAGGCCATGTACGTTAAATCCAAACAACCCGCACTTAATAAAATCACGTTTAAATCTGGCCAGAACACATTGCAACTGGTAACTATTGCTGTTGCCTAGCGAAGTTTTGTCAACACAAAATAAAATTGTCGGTGATGGTGGATGTTATTGTGTTACTGCCTTAATAACCTCTCTGAAGATGGCTCATGTGAGCCAAAAGCTTAGAACCAAATTAATAAAAAATTATCCAAATGTTGGAGAATTTTTGTCTTTATTTTCAACTGAAATTAAAGCCAAAATATGACGTTTAGAACGGCTCATGATTAAACATAATAAACATTCATTGTCTCTTATATTTAACAGTATATGTTTAGAAAATTATTTGCTGCCTCGATACACTATATATATATATATATATATATATATATATATATATATATATATGTGTGTGTATGTATGCATTTATATGCATGTATGTGTGTAAATATAATGTGTGTGTGTGTGTGTGTGTATATATATATATATATATATATCGCCCGGTTCACACTCCACCCACGTCTATTGAACAGGTTAAGAGGCTCATCCCTTGTTCCCTGTTTAGGATGTGGTTTCCGGCGTCTCTTTTCCAATCTTCTCACTATTACATAGCCGCCTGCACATCAGTGGCGTTACCGCCTTGTTCGGGGTGATACGATTAAAAAAAAAAAATATCTATATCTATATATATATATATATATATATATATATATATATAATGATATAAACTGCGTCTAGAGATTATATGCAAGTTATGAATTGGTATAAAGAGTTGTGTCTTTGATGTTAAAAGTGCTATTATGGTGTTTAGATTCTACTCAGTATTATTAACTTACATATATAGTGATAGAAAACTATTGCTTTTGGTTGGAAAAAATTTTACTAAGTTAACAAAACAGACTAATTTGACTGTCTGTAGTTTATTTGCAACTATTTATTTTGATACTTTTACATTATTATACCTTGTAAAACTAATGTAAAAATATATTCTGAAAAGATTTTAGAACAAATTCATCAATTTCTTAAAGGAAAAACAGAAAAAAACATCTTATTTTAAAAATAAAAGATATATTAACAAAAAATAAGAACCTCCTAAAATTTATTGCACAAATGCTCCTTTCTTTTCAATAACTCTTAGCAGCCTATTGTCAACATCTGGTGTTAGATTTGCAATTTTAGCGGCTGGTAAGTTGTTTGCAGGAGCTTTAACTGCCTCCCAGAGGTCACACTTGCTGTTGAATTGCCTTCCATTAGAATAAATATCTCTCTTGAGGATGCTCCACAGGTTCTCAATGGGATTCAAGTCACAGCTATTTGAAGACCAGTCCATAAGAGAATCTTCAACAGATCCCTTTTTCTTTCAACCAGGATTTAGTAAACTTTGATACATGACTTGGTGTGTTGTCTTGCATAAAGATCATAGATCTATGCTTGGCTAAAGACTGGTTATCAAGCCATTCAAAGAAATATTGCTCTAGAAAATCACAGTAACTTTTGGAATTCATTTTATCCCCGTCTTTCACTTTAAATAGACCATACGAGCTCATTACCAATAATCCCAGCCCATATCATGATCCCACTGCCGCCTTGTTGGCATTTAAAAATATTTTCTTGAGTCATGTTGCTTGCAAACCCATCCTCAAGCCCATCCATCGTGTTCATCGTGGGTGATCCTTGGTTCATCTGTAAAAAGCACTTTACTGAAATCAGTTTTCATGTATTTTTTTGCCCACTGCAATCTTCTTTTCTTTTTGTTAAAATGGGTTTCTTTATTTGATTTTTTTTTACATCAGCAAACTTCCTTAATGCTTTACACCTTGTTTCCCTTGACACCATAGGGGCTCCGGTGGCCTCAAATATGAACGCACTTGATGCATTTGGGTTTCTTATTAATTCTCTTTGAATATGTAATAGATCTCGCTTTGTTAAATTCCTGAATTCAGCCTGAAATTTTATTTTCCTTGGTTGAATTCCCATTTGACATATTTTCTTGATTGTTTGATGATTCTTTTTCAATCCTTAGAAATTTGAAGCGAAGACTTTCCTTTGCTAATTTCTTTGATTATATAGTTTTTTTCATTTCATTGTTACTTATTGTTGTCTATTGAACAGGTGAAGAGGCTCATCCCTTGTTCCCTGTTTAGGATGTGGTTTCTGGCTTTCTCTTTTCCAATCTTTTCACTCCTTCGTAGCCCCCTGCACATCAGTGGCGTTACCGCCTTGATCGGGGTGATATGATTTAAAAAAATAAAAAAGTAATACTAAATTCTAGGTCTTGACACTGCAAATTGCTATAATTACTAAAAAAATACTAAATATCAATCTGAAATTGAAAATTGGGTCTTAATTGCTTTCATGCTTACTTGCTATACATAATAGTAAAATTATTTCATTGGATGAATTTTATATAAAATATTTGACAATACCTTTTTGCATATAATCTCTAGACGCAGTTTATATATATATATATATATATATATATATATATATATATATATAATCATATGTTACACCTAATGGTGTGTAGGGCAGCAACAAAGCTTCACCACCTCTGTCTATCTTGGGCCAGACTAGTCAATGAACCTCAAGAGTATTGCATTGCTTCCATCTCATTCTCCACCATACTTCTCCATGTCATTCTTGGTCTTCACCTCTTTCTTTTGCCACCTGGGGTCCAGTGCATTGCTGTTCTTGTGATTGACTGTTGTTTTGTTCATATTTCCTTTAGTTGTTGATATTTCGTGTGTGTGTATATATACAGTGGGTAGCAAAAGTATTTTACTCATTGTTTTTTATAAATTTCCACAAAATTTGTTCAATTTGAATGAGACTTCAAATATTTTAATAAACATTGTATAAACCTAGAGTAAAATTGAGAAGCATTGTTTTTATGTACTTTTATTCTTTGAGCAAATGGATTTAACACAACATATGCTCTTAAATATTAACAGATTGTGTGTGTGTGTGTGTGTGTGTGTATATATATACATATATATGTGTGTGTGACTATACATGTGTGTGTGTGTGTGTATATATATGTGTATATATATATATATATATATTAGTGTATCGGGGCAGCAGATAATTTTCTAAACATATTTTGTTAAATATAACAGACAATGAATGTCTATTATGCTTAATCATGAGCCGTTTTAAACATTGTATTTTGGTTTTAATTTTAGCTGAAAATAAAAACAAATTGTCTAACATTTGGATACTTCTTTTATTATGCTGGTCCTAAGCTTTCAGCTCACATGAGCCATCTTCAGAGAGGTTACAGGGATGTTAACATAAAGACATGACATCCACCATTTTTTTTACAGTAAAAAGAGCCTTCAGATATTGGAGGCCATCTACATGAAATCAAAGCCACCCACACTTAATAAAATCACATTTCAATCTGGTCATAACACATTACATTGCATTTAGACATATGGTTCTGTTAACATTTCGGTCTCTCACGTGAAGTAATATAATAGAACTGCATTACAAATTTACAAACTGTGCCTGCTATTCGGTGACTTATCATCACATAGCAATGTTTCATGTCAACACAAAATAATATCATCTTTGATCAAATTGGTAGCCGGCACTCAAGAGTCTTTAAAAAAAACCTTATCCCAAGTGGTTATTCGTTTTGGTGACCTTAATTTAACTTATCTGTTTTTCTTGGGTGGTCTTATTAGAATATCTAACTAGCTTCTAGTGGATGAAGAAGAAAGAAGAAAACATTAATTATCTCTTCTCCCTCTCTTCCCTCTTTCTCCGCATTAGTGTTACATGTGTATCTATATCTCTGTGTGTCTGTGTGTGCATAAACAAGTTGCTATTACCACACCAAGCTATAATACTTATATGAAAAAGGATCATACTTTATTAATAAAACTGGATACAAAAGTATCACAATGTTTAAGATTTAATGTACCTTTCGACTGACACTTCTTCACAAAAAAATTGGTGGTAAATTAAAACTAAGCAGCTGATAAGAAAAATTATCGACTGAATTTAAAAGAACTAAATAAGGGAGAGGAGAGGAGAAAAAATTATTTTTCCATAGTTAAGTAATAGCTTCCTTGAACAAGGCCAATTTATACTTGTGTGCATAGGGCAGGTTTTTGCATGTTAATAATAATGAACTCCAATACATCTAAATGGAGTCTGGTCTGTGCCCTGTGCAAGACAGAAAACCTTCAGGAGAATAACTAGTCCTGCAAGCAACAGAATTTGATATATGCTTTTGGCAAGCATATATATATATATATATATATATATATATATATATACACACACACACACACACACACACACACACACACAGTACAGCAAACCATTTCCAAATTTCTGGTCCTGTGAATTGCATCATGGTCCTCTTTTTTCTCGCAGATGATGCCCAACTGACCTTTCTATACTCTACAATTGACAAAATCAAACACCAACAATACAGTATTTACATTATTTGGATTATTCTTCTCATCTTTGTTGCCATTTGTATGATGTTTCGGCCGTTGTATGCTCCAGCATTCTTCAGGTGCTAGGAATTTCGAACCGAACCCTTTATTATGATCACTGGGGTATATGAACTCCATTCCTTGCGGGAAGCCTCAATTAGAAGTCATGAGTTATCTCAAGGGTACATGGCCCAGTGGATATAGACATTTGTTAGTTTCTTACTTGACTCTTAGAGTTGTGAGTTCAGTACCAGGCTACAGCACTGGTGAACAAATAACTTATTGATGAAATTGTTATTTTTATAAAATGTTGCTAAATTTATTTATTTACTTTTTACATCTGTTCTCTACTCCCAACTTAATCTCAGGAAGTTTCTTGAAATTAAATTCTCTCTGAAAAATGTTTTATTAGTTAAACACAGGACTCTTTGGAGAATATAAATCATCTAATTTATTTATTTGTTTATTTATTTTTCAAACAGTTGCTCCTGACCTGAAATTCTGCTTTGAATAGTAAACTACTAATTTATTTATTCATTCATTTGTTTATTTATTTTTCAAACAGTTGCTCCTGACCTGAAATTCTGCTTTGAATAGTAAACTAAAAGATACAATAAATCTGTTAAATTATTTAATTTTTTTTTTTTTAATCATCTCATCCTAAGCAAGGTATTCTACTGCCACTGTTGCACGGGGGGTTACATAGGGGAAAGTGATGAGAAAGAAGGGTTAGTTATAGGAAATGTCAGGAGGAGGGTAATAGACAGATGAGGATACTGAGGATGGGGGTGGAGTAGATGGAAAAAGAGCTTGTGAGAATGGATGCGAGTTAGTGTGATAGGAGATGCCTATTGACCTTACATTTAAAATCCTGGAGATTGTAGCTGTCGGGGAAGCAAGTATATGGAAAGGAATTCCACAGGTGGGAAGTGCATGAAAAGAAGCTGTTAGAGTAGAAATTGCAGTTACACTTTATCGGTTTCACTGTAAAAGGGTGGGACCTAGTTGCTAATCTAGTAGCTTGTGTAAATTCATACTTAGGGGGCACTAGTGATCTAAGTTCATTGGAGCAGAAGCTATGAAAGTGTTTATAGAAGAAGCACAGAGAAGCCACATCATGCCGGTGAGAGAGTGACTGCAGGTGAACTGTTAAGTTGGTATCGATCATGTTGCAGATTCTCTGTTGGATTTTGTCAAGAACCTTGAGGTAAATAGCAGGGGCACCCTACCAGATGTGGCAGCAGTATCTTATGGATCGATTTATTTTCTACAGTTTATCAACCACTTGCTGGAAAATATATTTACAGTGAGATTTTTTTTTCTTTTTGAGATACTGATTTAGTGATACAAGTCTTACTAATTAATCCATAGCTGTGAAGTTGAAGAGGTGGATTCTTGCCTTTTACTAAGGATATTTGCACACAAGTGAATATAATGAACCCAATGGGAATTACACTACCTGCATATTTAAGCTTACAGTACCTGGTCACCTATGTAGGTACTGACCAGGCTCAATGTTGCTTAACTTCAATGATTGTACTGGTGTTTCAACATGATGTGGCCATAAGCATTGAACCTTATTAACTGGTGTTACAGAATCACAAAGAATTGTAGCAGATAACAGAAACCACAGAACTTGAGAACTTTCAACAGCTAAAATGAATTTTACATGTTAACTCGAAGACGGAATAATGATAATCAAGATGCTGATGTTCCACACTACCAAAAATAAAATGTTACAAAGGAAACTTCCATTTATAATGGAAAGAGCAATAACAGCAACTGTACTCTCAAGAAACCTATTTTCCTGAAAAATTGTTTTAAGAGAAAGGTTTTACATATTTCAACCAAAAACAGCCCTCACTGTTCAGTCAATAAATGCTGAATGGGCTAATAATACCAGAATACTGATCAGATTGATAAAAAATGTTTTTTAATTTTAAATTGGAGAAACATGAGTCTTACAAATTCATTAAGATTGTTGATACCATATTTATCTTATTTAACCTCATACCAAATGAAAAGGCATACAAGTTTCATTTCAGCTGAAAATATTCAGCATATACAAAAGCTTTGTCTTCTGAAAGAGTTTCATTTTCACATACAAAATAAGGAATTTTCTTTCACTCTTAATTTCACTTATCCTGCTAAATATACTCGATTCTTGGAATTACCATTTTCACATAAATATGGAATCCAGAACACTAGATTAAAAATTACGTAAGTTTTTAATTGCTTTTATAAATAATATATATATATATAAAAATAAAATAAAATTGAAGAAAATAAAATTGCTATGATTAATGAATTTTTTACATTATAATCTAAATCTAAACTTATTATAAATGGAACTTTGTCTCTGTGTCTGTATATGTGTGACCGTTACCTATAGACTCCGAAACGACTGAACTGATTTTCTTGAAAATTTACATAGTTGTACTATAAGCATCTGCGAGTGTTCTGAGCTCAGTTTTGTGACAAGGTACCCCCTATAAATATTGAAAATCGATAATCGAAAAAAATCGAGTTATAGAAGGAGTGGTTTGATTTTAATCACATTTGATACACTCATAGACAAAGACGTAAGAAACAATATTCAGAAGTTTCAAGGTTGAAGTTCTTACAATAGTGCAGAAAATCGATAATATATATATATAAAAGGCAAGATGTTTGTATGTGTGTCTGTTTATCTGCTTGTATATCTATTTTTTTCATCCTTTTTATTTTAGTTTTTGCTTCGGGTTTGGCTCTAAGTAGGAATAATTGTAGTTCTTAATCTCAGCCATGATACCATTTATGCAGAGGACTTATTTAGCCTTCAAAATTCAGTTTACGACGAAAAAACTTATTTGATGTCGATATTAGGAAATCAAAATTTGACTTACATCCATTCATTTTTCTTTCAGTCTACGGTTTTGCTTTAACTGGAAACAACTATTGCTTTTTAGTCTTTCGTGCCAACGTCCAAAGAGTCTGAGCTCCAGGACCATGGATTAGTTTTAAAGCTTTCATTACACCTGATCAACGCTGGGCTATACTGCTAGTAATTTATAGTTTCAAAAATCTTTTAAAACTTTGACTGTGTTAGGTCATTAAGTGAAGACTAAGCAAAAATTGAAAGGTTTAATCATCATGCTCTAAGATTTATAATTACTTTTTTACTTAAAGTAATCAACAATTTGAGTTGTTTCAAACCAGATTAGTTATACTTCAATCAGCTAATATTCCTCAAATAAAGTTTCAGAAAGTATATTTTATTTTTAGAGGAATCTTTAATAAAGACATTGTGATGAAAAACACCTATTAAAGGGAACTAATCAGCTATTTTAGAAAAGGAAATTAAAAAATCGATTCCGATCAATATAATTTTTATTTGAAAAATACACTACGGAGTATTTTGCTTACTGGAAATAGAAAAATTTAATATTTTAGCTTTCAATTAAAGCGAAGATGAAAGTTTTTTTCATTTATAAAAATTCATTTTAAAACTTTGCTATTGCACAAAAAGTGTAGGTACCAAATTTTGGTTTAATGCAAAATCAAAAGTAATTTTATAAATAAGTTAATGTGATTTCTTAAAAGAATAATATAAATAATACCCACACTTAAGATAATCCATCGAGGGGGTTAAATACTTGGAACAATCCGTTAAGGGCAGTTAACTACTTGTAAAATAATTTGTAAAGTTTCTCATTGTTTTGTGTTTTTTTTTTTATTGATATACAAATTGAAGAAGTATAGTTTGGATTGATGTGTTGTCATATACAATGATGTCTATTCATCTGCAGACATGTCTAGTTTTACATGTACAATCCTGTATTTGTTATGCTCTGTTAGTTATTGATTTACTTATTTTTTACCCAGTCACACTTGGAATCCTTGGGTTTTTTATTCAAACTGACTGACATCACAATTGTTTGTTTTCAGGTTAATAGAGATGTTTTTTTTTTTACCTTGTCAAGTTGGTTTTTCATAATTTACTTGCAGCTTCATACTAAGACTTGGTAGTGCAGCAACAGATAAAAAAATTACAATTTCTATCTGACTTAGTCTTCATATATGTCAGGAATTAATACTTTTTATTTATTGATTAATACAAAAAAGAAAACTAGCTTAACATGGTGTGCTAAAACTTTTCATTCTTTAAGATGAGGTTAACATCTGTTAGAACTAAGAAAAACTGACAATAAATAAATTCTTACTTTGTGCATCACATTTAGCAATTAACTGACTGATAGATAGAAAATACTGTATGTTTTCTCTTTTTTCTCTCTCTCTCTCTCCTCTGAATTCAGCTTTTATTGATTTTGTTTAATAAACGTGTGATTTTTATATAAGCAAAAATTTTATGAAGAAACCCAATCTGGACTGAATTCACTGTTTGTTTACTTTCCAATTCAGTAATGCTTGCATATTTATTTTTCATACTGTTATAACTCTTACATAACCTAAACACAAGATTTATTGTCAATGCCTTTATATATATATATATATATATATATATATATATATATATATATATATATATATTATCTAATAGAATTGACTTATCAACTATTGAAACTTATGTTTTATATCATACAATATAATCTTAGGTGCTGAATAAATAAATTCATTATTATTATTATTATTACTTTAGAACATATACAAAATTGTGCATTTTGGTTTGATATTGAAAGAATAATATCTCATCATGTAGTTAATAATGATGCTTTCTAATGAGACATTGTTCTTTTAATGTTGAAACAAAATGTACAATTCTGTAGTAGTTTGTACATGTTCTAAAGTAATAATAAATATCAATTCCAGTTGAATTCATTGCATTCACTTATGCGCAAATACCCTTGGGAAAGGTATTAATCCGTCTCTTCCTTCCAGTTATGGGTTAAATAACAGGACAGATTGGGTTCTATAGCCTTGGCTGGCAACCAGTCTACCACAGAAAGCAATGGCAACCTACTGCGGGATAATCTTCTGCCCAGTCAGTCATGTCTCTTTCGAGATATGATCGCCCAAAGCGTGTTTCACGTATGACACTTAACTGACTGACTGTTTTGAATGTTCCAATTATTTTCTTTGTTCATTATTCATTTGGAGATATATATATATATTCCCTTCTCTCTATGCTCAGGTGTGGGGGTAATCTGTGAGGAAACCACTAATAATGCTCTCAAATATTTTTTTGCCATCATTTTTGACAGCCAGGGTACACTTTTTTTCTTTTTTTTTTTTTTTAATCATATCACCCCGAGCAAGGCAGTAACGCCACTGATGTGCAGGGGACTACGTGAGAGTGAAAAGATTTGGAAAAGAGAAAGCCGGAAACCACATCCTAAACCGGGAACAAGGGATTAGCCTCTACACCTGTACAATAGACGTGGGTGGAGTGTGAACCGGGCGATAGTTTAGTCTATCTACTCCAGTTGAAAAAAAAAATGAAAAAGATAAGTGAAAACATTGGAAAAGAGAAAGCCGGAAACCACATCCTAAACAGGGAACAAGGGATGAACCTCTATTTTCTCTCCCTCTCATTATCTGACCATAAAACTATTTGATCTAATGTCATTTGATTAATAAACTCATTTTGCAATAATTTTATAGTTATTTGTGTCATACTCAGAGCTTTTTACCAATAAGAGTGCAAAATGAGACAATAGAATCAAATGGAATAAAAAGTTACAATAGGGAAATGAATGGGTAGAATTACAAACCAAACCCGAGTGAAAATTGTTAAGTGGGTAGTGATGAATCATCATCATCACTTAATGTTTGTTCCCATTCTAGCATGAGTTAGATCGGGTTTTCCTTATGGTTCTTTTCCAGACTGACCAATTTTGTGTAAGGCCTGGCTGTAATCTCAACTTTCTTAAATTGTCCTTAATAGGCTGGGTTCATGTTTTACATGGTCTACCTATTTTACGTAATTAAACCGTTATAAAATATTAGAGCGAGTTTTACAGCTGTATGCCCTTACTGACACCAACCAGTTTAGGAGACTGGAAACTCAGTGTTTTTTTATGGTCCTGGGTATGACAGTAAACAATATCCGGCATCAAGGCATCTGATTGGGAGGTTGTGAGGAGTATGGAAACACCTCTTCATTGCTGCTGTTCCCAGATCTACCCTGACCTGGAGTGATAGCACCTGTTAGGGTCCCAACTATGGAAAAATAATTTATTTCCAAACAGGAGTCAAAACACTATGACAGTAGAAAAATAGACTTTTATAGAAAAATATACATTTTTGAAGGGAAAAAAAAAAATTATTGCCATAATACATTTTTGAATACAAAACTAGAAAGCATCTTCAGTTTTCTAAAATAATAATAAAATAAATCTTTCATCAAAATCTGACTACATCAACCTTCTCACTATAACCAAACATTAAAAAAAATATCTTTAAACGTTACCTTTTCGGCATTAAATAACCCACAGGGGTTGATATGCTGTTAAACAAAACTCAAATTTAGTGATTTTATTGAGAGACCATCTCTAGGAAAATTACTTACCAAGGTTAGAGAGTTCAGCCTACCCTATTATACACAGTAGTGTAGGTGTAGAGGTTTTTATTTCAGAGATTTTTTAGACAAGTTGCCATCTAAAGCTAAAAACTAGGTATCTCCGCACATTTTCATAACCTAAATTTAAATTGTAATTCTAAAAATAAGTTATCTTCAAGCTTTAAAATTAGCTTTAATTGAAAGTCAAGAGATTAAATTTAGTAATTCCAGTAAGCAAAACACATAGGTGTATTTTAAACCGAAATTATATTGATTGGAATCTAAAATTTTTCTTATTTAAAAAAAAAAAAATTTTAAATATACCGCCATTTTTGATTGATCGATACATTACATAAAGAGTAGCCAAATTTCTGTTTTAAAAATCTTGCAAAAATAATTTTTATAATTTTTTAAATTGAAACTTACCTTTATCTGATTTCAAACAAGTAGAACTTGCTTACTGCCTGAAATATAAGATAAAAGCTTTTCTTAACTATGGTGATCCTAATGTTATCTTAGGTGACAAATGATTTAATGACAGCTAGAAGCTGTCAAGAATACTAACTATGGTAACCATATGTGACAAAATAAAACGTAAATTTTTCAAATTTTAATTTCTTTTCTTTGGTTTTTAACTACACAGTAAAATTAAAAATTTAACATAATATTTTCAGCAATTATATAATATATTATAGAATTTTAGTTTAGCTTTATAGCCTGGCATTTGAATATGCTTTCTGAATAATTAAAAATTAGAAATATAAAAATTTTCTTTTAATATAATTTTACAATTTAATAAATGAAATTGAAATAACCGAGCAAAGTTATGAAATATTATGCTATTTATTAATATTTTTATTATGTATTTTTCATATTATTTAAGTTATAATTAAGTTTATGGCATGGTAAAAATATCTAATTTAATTTTTATAGTACCACAGATGTCATAATTAAATATATACATTTGGTTACAGTACACTATTATGTCATTATGTATTTATCCAATACCTTGTGTTTGGAGAGAAAAGACATTCAGGCATGTTTTGTGGCCCTGAAAAGGGTTGTTTGTGATTGTTGTTTGTTTTTGATTCTTCAATTGGCTGTTCAACCCTCCTCATTGCTGAACTGCTTTTCAAAGTACAGGTCCTGTATCACATAGTTGGCACCAACTTCATATTTGTTCAGTTGATAGCTATCAGCTACATCATCAACATAGGAAATCCTTATAAAATGGATCTATAAAATTCCTGATGTAGCCAACATAATCATGATTTACACCATCAATTGTCCAAATATATTTTATAGTTTGTCCAACTATTTGGCCATTTATCATTGAATCATGTGACCTTTTAATGATAAATATCACATACCGCCACCCGTACAAATAAGATACGGGTAATCAAAATGCCCACAATTAAAATGTTTTGATTATTTTAAAAATCCAATGGCTAAATCATTTGTGTTAAGCTTTTCAATTTTTAGTAAATGTAGTCTTCATGCTCAAATTTCATACCCTAGCCATGAAACTTTATATATTATTATTTTTTTGAAACTTTATATATTATAAAAAAAAATAGTTAAAAAAAAATGAAAATAATTTTTGTAAAAATTCATTATTCATTGAATTTTTTTTTTCTTTTCAGACTATGATATGCTTCATTCATATTGTTCATAACAGCAACTAAAAGCTTATCCAAATAAAAATTGGCATAGTTATTGCATTTTTCACGATTCGGACCTACTCTTTAGAAAATCAGTTAATATTGAAGAAAAAAAAAACAGTTGATTAGCATTCCCCAATGACTCCTGAATTTAATTATATTAGGTTTATTGGAGCCCAAAGTCGAATTTTTAGACATTTCTGGAAATTAATTGGTGGTGGGGTAACGTATATAAAAAAAAATATTTTTACTAATATTTTTTAAAAAATAATTATTTCAAAATTGATTTCACTCAATTATGAATAAGTCCTGAAATTTTCATCAAAATCCAACCATTATTTGATTTTTGCAAGAATTTCCAAATTAATGTCTTTCACTGTCAAAAAAGTGGATTGTGTAATATTACACTTTTCTTTTTTTTTTTCTTTTTTTTTTTTTATGTAATAAACTGTGCGTCAATTTAGGTCTCACACTGACAAAAGAAAAAAAAAAGATTTTCTACCAAAACTTCGAATGTGCTAGAAATAATTAAAAAAAATACTTTGATCTATCCTCTTAATGATAACATAAGCATTTTGCAGATAATATTTTGTTTTTATTTAGTTTCGGGCCTTTTTCCTTTATACTGTGCTGTTTTTTCTGTTTTTTTTTTTTTTTTTTTTTTTTTTTTTTTTTTTTTTTTTTTTTTTTTTGAGGTAATTACTAAAAACTCTCACCCAGCCTAATGCAGAAAAAAAATATAACCAGTTAGATTGGCTAGCCAGATGCTATCTTTTGTGCATTTTAAGCATTAGAACATTCATAAAATTAACCTCGGCTTTTGGTAATGAAATACTGATTACCTATAAAACCATTTTCTGTTTATTTCATCTGCTGTACTCATTAAAAGGAAGAAAAAAAAATCTAGTCCTTGCTAAAAATGATGTTAATGTTTTGTTCACAGTCGCCGCCACTATTCTCATTCATCAAGTTCTGTGGATCATAGTCCACCAAGAAGAAGATCAAACATTGCTGAAAGAAGAAAGAAGCTATTCTCTCGAGATGCACTTCAACATCAGTTACTTACATTTCAAAGGTAATTATTGTGACAATCGTAACACAACAAATGGGGTGGGGGGAAGCCCAAATTAATTATTCATAAAGTATTTAGAGTGCATGAAATCAATATCACTTTATCAGGGTCTTCATTTTTATTCATTGTTCATTTATAAAATCCCATATATGTTGCATATTCAAGGCAAACTTGTGTTCAGCCTTTCTTTACCTTATATTTCTTAAAATAACATATGATATAATTGCATTTTATTTTTAATTTTTAAATATTTTATTTCATTAATATGTCTATAAATTAAGGTTAAGGACATTTTATAGTTACTTAGGGGCACTTTGTAGTCAAGTGCTGTCAAATTAAAGAAAATGGCTTTTTTTTTTCTTCTTTTTTTCCTTATAAAAAAATTTGTTCGAAAATTGTGTATTTTTTAAATATTTTTATACAAAAAAATTTTTTTTTTAATAAAAAAATATTATATATAAAGTTTGACTTATAGCAAGAATAAAGCATTAAAAGAAGCAATTTTTTGAAGTTCAATGATATTTAAATTTGTTAAAAAACATTTTATGTAAAAATATCAGAATATCTCTTAGTAATTTTTTAGTCATGTTTTACTATAGGGGATCACTGCTTTGTACTCAATTTTAATATTAATAAAATTTCACTAGTAATAATAGTATTAAATCATATTCTAAATTCTCATATGATGAAACTGAATAAGCAAAAAGATTGAAATATTTAAAGAAAAAAAAAGATATTTATTGATAAAGCTACTTTAATATACACATATTTTAGAAATTTTATGCAGTGACTTTAAAGCCATTGTTATAAAATAAATGGTTGCAATTGTCATTTATAGAATAACGTATGCAAATCATGCCTTTTAGTAAGAACTCTCTCTCTTTCTCATATCAACTGCACTTTCTTTTGCATGTTGGTATAGATACATAATAAATAGATTGTTGATGAAGTGAACCTACTTTGCAGAAATTATCATACGACATGTAATTTTCAAAGTTTTATTTTAAAAAATATATACATATTTGGCTCTGTAAATAGATATTTTCATTTACATTGATTCCTCTGTTTGGATCACTTAATATTAATAGAATCTTCTTGGGATTTTACCTAACTGTCACTTTCTGTTTGGAAAAATATATATATATTTATATACAAGACGTTAAAATTTCCCTTCTCTGATGCCATGCGCCGATGGCTTAGGGAGTAGAGATTCCGACTGACACCAAATCGGTTGAGTTTCAGTCCCGGCCAGAAGCAAGCGGATATGTCAAGCCACACTGATGAGCTGTGATACAGCGAAATGGGCTTGTATGTGGATGACTAATATATATATATATTTTCATTCCCTCCTGTCATGCTCAGGGTGGATAACCTGTGAGAAAGCAGCTAATAGTTCTCTCAAATATTTTGATGGCAGGGGTACACTTGTTAAAGAATAGTTTCTCTAATTTATTAGTAAATGCCACAATTTGTCCCACCACAAATGCATGTGGTTGTAGAAAGCTAAGATTACAATTATATACTCCCAAGATAACATGTTAGATAATTATGCAATCCACTGATCCCTTTTTCATTCATAGTTCACTCAGCTCTGTTACTTTTCAAACAGACTTTGTAAATACATATCTAGCTACACACTCCTGGATTGTTGTATTTCACAGCTGATTGGATTAATCACAATCAAAAATGCTGTTGCTGATGGGTCTCTCTTATATTTTTATTTCTTTTAAACAACAAAATTACTTTTTAAACAAAAACATACGTTGCTTTAAATGTTAAACTTTGTCTTGTGGTAGTGAAAGAATCCAATAATAACCCTCTTAATCAAAAGATAGTTACTAAGTAGATTCTGTCATTGCTATTTTTAAAGGTTTAGTTAAACTTTTTTTTTGTCTCTTTTTTTCCCTCTCCAGTAAGGCAAAGCCTGTAATTGTTAATAAATTTGTTTGTTTTTATTGTCTTTTTGATTATAGAGATGTTAGAGAAGGTTGATGTCATTCTTTTATAAGAATAAGCGTTACCAAAAGGACGGTCTTGTGTCATTGTTGCCAATAGCTGTTCAGCGAAAATTGCTCAGCAGTATTAGCAAGAAAGGAATGATGTTTGATTTTCAATAATTTTTTTTTTAATTAGATTAAAAGTTGTCAATATTGTTCACTCACTTCAACAGAATTTGGTTTGTAGACAATCAAAAATTGTTGTCTATGGAATTAATTCTTTGTCTCTTGAAGCTGTAGCATCAAAGACATTTTGACTTGAATTGCTAGCAAATTGATGAGTTATTGAAAAATTAAAAAAAATATTGGTGCTAAGATGGAAAATAAAATGTATCGGGCTTGTTGCAATGGATGCAATTTACAGGAATAGGGGTTCTACTTTGGATCTCAGGTAAATCCCACAGCTCTTTTTAGTGTCTTTGCTTTAGTGATTTGTTATGTTATTCTATGTGCAGGATGGAACGGGAGAAGTCCGAGAGTCCACCCCCTACCCATTGGAAACCTGGTCAGAAGCCCTGGAGACCCAAGGCAAAAAATCCAGAAAACTCACTGCTGTAAGTTGTTTCGCTGTCTGTTTCCTGTGACACATCTTTTCTTTTTTGAAGCGTCCTCCCTTCATCTCACCCCAATGGCTAGTCTTGGGCTCTCTCTAAATTCGATGTTGTTGTTATTGTTGTTGGTGGTGGTGGTGATTTTTTTGTTTCTCTCTGTTTAATTAGATATTTGTTAGTATTGCGAGTTTTTAGTAATTTTGTTTTAAAAATATTTCTAAAACATAAGTTCATGCGCACTTTTTAATTTTTTCTTTCTTTCCATGACTTTGAAAATATTTGTTACATTTGTGGTTACTTAATTGAATTGTAACTTTCTTGCTTCTCATTTAGATCCCTGTTTATGTTTCTAAGTTTATGAGGTATCTATTGTTCCTGCTTTTAACATCTTTTAAATATACATACACACACACACACACACTAGCAGTATAGCCTGGCATTGCTCAGGTGTAATGAAAGCTTTAAAACTAATCAATGGTCCTGGAGCTCAGACTCAGCCTAAAGAATATTTGTGTGAAGTTTGGTGAGAATCGGATAAAAATTGTGGACATACAGACAAACAGGCACACACACAAACATCTTGCCTTTTTATATATATATATATATATATATATATAATTGATTTTCTGCACTATTGTAAGAACTGCAACCTTGAAACTTCTGAATATAGTTTCTTATGTCTTTGTCTATGAGTGTATCAAATATGATTGAAATTGGACTACTCCTTCTATAACCCGATTTTTTCGATTTTTGATATTTATCGGGGGTACCTCGACACAAAACCTAGCTAAGAACACACGCAGACTCTTATAGTACAACTGTGTAAATTTTCAAGAAAATCGGTTCAGCCGTTTCGGAGTCTATAGGTAATGGACACACACACACAAAGTTCCATTTATAAATAAGTTTAGATATATAAATCCTTTCTTTGCCCAGTTTGAAATGATATGCATGGGAGTCATTTAGCATAAGATGACATGAAAATGAAGGCTTTACAGGATGTTCTCTTCATTTTCTGTTTTAATATTGCCTCTCAGGACGTTATTTTTCATCTTTAATTTTTTTTTTGTATGTCATAAACTTAGCGTCCAAAATTAATTTTAAAAATAGTGTTAAAAACAAAATATTTTTCTTTCTCAGTATTATAATAAATCTGAAATTAATAATTTTTTTTCTTTTTCTGTAAGTCTTGTATACCTAGCTCTATACAGGAATAAGATGTTCCTATTCACTTCCATGTGTGGATTCTATTGGAAAATAGAGTAGAGTAATTATATGGGTGTGCACTGTGGTGCAGTAGATATTGGCTCGGAATGAGTTTGAATTCCAGTTGAATTCCTTGCATTCACTTATGAATATTCTTGGGAAAGGTATTAATATCTCTTTCTTCTAATTATGGGTTAAATAACAGGACAGATTGGGTTCTATAGCCTTTGCTGGCAACCAGTCTACCACAGAAAGTAATGGCAACCTACTGCAGGATAATCTTCTGCCCAGTCAGTCATGTCTTTTCCGAGACACGATTACCAAAGAGTGTATCACATATGGCACTTACTGACTGACTGAATTATACTGACTAGCAGTGTAATCTACTTCATGGGTCTTGTATTTGTGATATACTCTTAGTATATGTACATTCAGTGTTGTTTTTTCACCAAAACTGAAGAGCCCAGTCTACCCTGTGACTTAACCTATAGCTGATGATAGAGATTAGTCTGGGTTCATGCCTTTTCCAAGGACATTAATGCAAACAGAATTTGAACTTACTGATTCTATTTTCTGTTCAGCTAACAGGCCACCTGCATCTCTAAAATTCAATTTTTAAAATTGTAAATTATAGCCAAAATCACTTTATTCCTTCAAAAGTGGGGGAGTTATTCAAAATGATGCAGACTTGGAGCAATCAATGAATCATAGATACCATTAAACGTTTAAAAAAAAAAATATAAAGGGAACGGATTAATTAAACAGTTCATTGGACCCTATTTTAGTTGTGAATTCTTCATATCTGCTTTACTGAATCCCAATACATTGTTTCAAGATTTTCACTTCATTTCATTATAAATGACTACACGGTACATTAGTAATAATTTTATTTTATTAATTTTTTCCTACATGTTTTAAGGCAAAGCTTTTCAACTCGCATCTGTGTTAATTAAAGCCAGGTTACGATGAGATTGAATTTGTGAGAAATATAAATTCCACCTTTGTTAGCAGTACTGTTTATCAGGTTTGCATGTGTTGAGGGTGAGTGAATTCTCAATCAGTAGAGAAGTTTTGAGCTTTGGTGGTGCATAATGGTCCAAAAACCTGAAGCAGAACTTAGTGAAAACTTCAGAGTACTGATTGAAAATAATTTTAAGAGTAATTGGTAAGGAAAAAAACAAATAGTGTTTAGTTGATTCATTTTTGATTACATGATATTGCTTTATCATTATGATGAGAAATTAATTTTGTCTCAGATTTGTCTCAGATAATATCTAGATGCATATGAGAGAGAGAGAGAGAGAGAGAGAGAGACCCCACCCCCACTCCCCAAAAATCACCAATATTGTACTACCATTTCTGGAAGGTTATGGTGAGCATCTGATGGAACGGGAACAATTGTTTGATTATTTTTATTTTTTTTTTTTTATTAATCATCTCACCCCAAGCAAGACATTCCACTGCCACTATTGCGCATGGGGCTACATAGGGGAAGGTAAAGAGAAGGAGTGGATAGACATAGGGAATGTCAGGATAAAGGTGACAGATGAGTAAGGATAGCGAGGATGAGGGTCGGGCAGATGGGAAGAGTGCTTGATAGAATGGGAGCAGGTTAGTGTGTTAGGAGGTGTCTATTGACCTTACATTTAAACTCCTGGAGATTGTAGCCGTCGGAGAAGCAATCGTTTGGAAGAGAATTCCACAGTCGGGAAGTGCGAGGAAAGAAACTGTTGGAGTAGAAGTTACGGCTGCATTTTATCGGTTTCACTGTAAAAGGGTGGGATCTAGTTGCTAATCTAGTATCTCGTGCAAATTCGTATTTAGGGGGCACCAGTGATCTAAGTTCATCGGAGCAGAAGCAGTGAAAGTATTTATAGAAGAGACACAGGGAAGCCACGTCTCGCTGGTGGGAGAGAGACTGCAGGCGGTCTGCCAAGTCGGTATCTATCACATTACAGACCCTCCTCTGAACCTTATCGAGAAGCCCGAGGAGAACAGCAGGGGCACCCGACCAGATATGGCAGCAGTATTCAATGCATGGGCGGATAGTAGATTTGTAAATGTGCAGGATAGATTTAGACGGAAAAAACTTCCGGGCCCTACACAGAGAACCGACTTTCATAGCAGCGGATTTAGCAATGGATTCGATATAGTCATTCCATTTGAGGTTCGCTGAAAGTGTGAGACCAAGGAGGCGTAGTGTTTTACTCTCTGGGAGGCAAGCCTGGTCCATGCTAATGGGAGGTAGGTGAGATTGTCGATGATGGTTAATTGACAGTAGCTTCGTTTTAGAAGCATTAAAATTTACTAGCCATTTCTTACCCCAGTCCAATATGGATTGGAGGTCTTTTTCAATCTCGGCTGCGAGTTTAGCTTTGACGCTTGCACCAGATTTTTGTTGGAGGCGAGAGTATCATTGTTTTCTTCAAAATGATAATGCCTATAAAGATATAATCAAAATTCAATGCCCATTTCAGTAAACAGAAAATGTCATTTGGTTACTTTTTTTTGAAAAAATTATGAATTTTTCTGAAAGTTTCTCTAATTTGACTTTTTAGCCATGTGAAGTTAGTACACAAATTGGTCTTAAAATTAAAATGCTGAGACACTAAATTTAATTTTAGTAAAGCCTTTGTACATATATTCTTCTTATGCATGCACTGACATGCCCCAAATCCTTGAATAGGATTCCATATTGCCTGGGATGGGCTGCATCTCACCATTGCCCGGATATCACTATCTGAAAAAACCTCTTGAGAAATCTTGAGTCCTGCTTTTTCATTAAATGTCTACAACCTCCTGATATTTCTAGTTGCAGGATCTTTCATACACATAGACTTTTCCACACAAATAACCAATTAGGCAGTTTGGGTCTATTTATAGAGTGCATTATCCTACTGAAATAACCTATCATTATTAGTGTACATGGGGTCGATGACCACAGGTAGCAGTCATCAATCAAGGATTGTACATCCAACCCATTCCATTTCAAACTATCATGACACTACCAGCCTACACAGTACCTTGTTAATACCTGGGGTCTGCACTATACCAAAAATTTACTAATGCTACCTGTCTGTTTTATCATAGGCAGTTCTTGTCAGATTCCTCTAGTCATGATCATTAAGGATGCAGGGTTGGCTACTCTGTTGTCCACTGTGATCACTAATACTTTTCATCATGCATTTCCAGTAATGCCATTGATTGAGAAATGCTAAATGTACCTATTATTTCAGAAATGGAAGGTCTTATTCATCTGACTCCCATTATCATGCCTCTGCACAACTGATATAGTTGTAAGCCTTTCCATGACATCAAGGTGGTGCTACCTAATATTAAACCATGACTTTTAGCACAGAAGTATGTGTGTGCATGTGTGAGTTCTTGATTCACCTAATTTCGTAAATAATTATATTGGCCATACAACAATGAAACTGACTCAAAGACTTGTGCCTCATCTCTCATAATAGAGCTCGACTCAATCTCATTTAAACACACACGGAGACCTACCAAACCCTTGTTGACAACACAAATATCATAGCATCATCCACATGCCAAAAAAAAAAAAAAAAGCATGGAGTTAAAAATGGAGAAAAGAATATGGAGGCATTATTAATGAAAAGGAAAAGCCCAACACTCAATAATATCAACTACGAACATGCTAACAACATGCTTACTGTGTTTGGTACCTAAAACACTCATGCTACTCTACAAACATATATACACTACATACATTCTGTTACATGTAAAATAAAATCCATCCTCAATAATGGCTAAAAGTATAGCTGAAAGTGCTCAGATAAGCAAATATATGGACAATTTTTATATAATTTATGTCCTCGAAAGAAAAAAAAAATAAGACGCATGAAAAATTATGTAAAAAAAACTTAACCATATTACCTTGTCAGTTATTTTTAATGAAACCTGAATTAGAGATAGATTGCTGCCCAAATAAAAAATACACACACACACACACACACACACACACAATGTGTAGCAGAAATACTTCCCACATAATGGTAAGATGTTAGTAGCAGTGGTGTCTACATCTAGCTAATGACTTACCATTCAGTCAGTTACCTGCCATACGTGATACACGCTTGGGTGATCATGTCTCAAAAGAAGCATGACTGACTGGGCAGAAAATTATCCTGCAGTAGGTTGCCATTACTTTCTGCAGTAGACTGGGTGGCAACCAGTCTGTCTTGTTATTTAACCCATAACTGGAGGGAAGAGATGGATTAATACCTATCCCAAGGGTATTTGCGCTTAAGTGAATGCAACAAATTCAACTGGAATTTGAACTCGGCTCCTCAATTTCTTGTTTCAATTTCTCTGTGCACCACAATGCACATCTACTTACCATTATTTGGAAGGTATTTCTGGGAGACATATGCCAGAGATATTTCTGTCACACCTTGTATTTGATGGCATAGACCCCCCCCCTCCACTTTCTTGAAAAGGATCTACTGTATTCTAGATATATTCTGATATTTTTCCCCTCCCAGATAGACTATTTGTATAACTCCCAAATATTGTAATATAAAATTGAAAATAGTGTGGATTAAATGTCATCAAAACAGTATATAATCTCTGGGTAGGTAGCATCTGTGATATTAACTTTAATAAAGAAAGAAAGAAAAAAACTATGACATTTGATGACTGATTATATGTTTGGTTTTTCTTTCTCCTTCAGTGATAACCTCAGTCCAAGCAAGACCTATTCCAAAGACGGAGAAGCTGACAGTGATACAGATGTAAAAGATTCATCTGGAGCTACTGCTGGTGCCAATGCTGAGACTCCAAAATCTCCCAAGTATGCCCTGACCTCAGACCTTACCCCGCTGCCCCTACCACAACAGCCTGCTCCCACTTCGGCAAGCATAAGCAGCAGCATGATGTCAGGTGAAGGGAGCAATATTTCTTCCAGTGGTAAGATCCAGTATAATCTGGAGGACCAGCCTGAACCTGTCGTGGCCGCAGTTATTAAGCCAGATGATCGCAGTCAGATGAGTACATTGTCCTCAAATCGAAGCAATTCCACTGCAGGTTCTGAGAGTGATACTGATTCTGATGGTAGCAGTTCTGGAAGTCGACATTCCTCGCCTGAATCAAAGACTGGCAAATCCCGACGTTATTCTCGGCAAACTGCATCTGGTGCTGACAGGAAACCTGCCAAAGAAAAGGTAGAGGTGAGTCTCTCCCCCCCCCCAAAAAAAAAATTATTGTTGGAAACCCACATCAAGGCTGTTGGTTGCAACTTAGAAAGCTGAATCTAGAATTTATATTCTTACCATTGCATAATTTGTCATAAGAATAATTTTTTTCTTTTTAAATGAATATTGCATTGACAATTTTTTGAGAATAACAGTGATTTTTCCAGATACAAGTGTGTGTGTGTGTGTGGTTTATGGTTTCTCATTCTGTCCAATCAAATAACACTTAGTACATGAACTCTTTCTCCTCTAACTTTGTGCCCCTAACGAAATAACACCAAAAATTTCTATTCTGGGTCATATTACTTAGATTCCCCCTTTTTTTTGAAAATTTGGAGAAAATTTAAACAAAACGAAATCATGGTCTAAAGGTATGGGTATTTTCACCCGTCAAAATAAATTATAATTTATAGCCACTTTAGATGATGTGTTGAGTGTTATATATATATATATATATATATATATATATATATATGCAGCAAGAATTCATCCAAACAAGTTTTATTAAATGCAACCAACTGTTTATTTTTTATTGTATTTATCTAATTTTCAAATGAGGCCTTTTATATTTGTATATTCAGATTAAAATTGTGGATATACTGTCAAAATTTTTGTTCAAGTACTTTCATTCATTTCAGTTATTTTCAAGAACCATTTGTCTGTGTGGTGGGCAAGTTTTCATTGGCTATATTCTGGTATTTACAAAGCTGTAAGTTTAAAATTGTCAATGTTGGGATTCTATGTAATGGTCATGGTTCTTGAAAATGACAGATGCTAAAAAAATTACTTGAATGAAGGATGAGTAATTTATCAGAAACTATAGGTAGCATAACATTTATCAAGGTGGTAAAAGAAATTAGTGGGTTGACTGCAAATTCTGACAAATTCTCATTACATTCATTCTTGCACTGATGTCTTTGGGAAAGGCATGATACTATTTCTGAGCTCTCTAGCATTGGGTGGCAGCTAGTCTAAATGAAAGATAACACTCAATTCCAAAATATGAGGAAGGTAATGTGAACCCACTCTACTACATTTCCCAAGAAATCTTAGCAATTCACAGCTAATAAAGAAAAGGAGTATTTAAAAAACCCTAATCACCTATGTTCTGTTAGGATATGGCGTTCTAAAAAATAAAAATTTGTCCAATTGACTTTGTTTATTACAAAGAGTTATTTGGGTTTTATGTTTACAATTCACATAACCCACTGTATCTTGTTTACTGTTAGGCATTTTTAGTTTCTTCATGAAAATTATAAACTACTGAAAAGTTCTCAACCCAACCCACTTTACAAATGGGTCACACATTAGAAATTTTTGAAGTGCTTTTTGGTTAGCCTGAGAACTTTTTTGTATGCACCTAGTAATTTCCCCATCAGTCCTATTTGTCTGCCAGTGAATTTTCTCTGAAAACTATAAAATATTATAAATACAAAAAAAGTGGGTGGGAATCTGTTTCCTGTTATTGAAGAAGAATTTGCATTCTCTTGATTTTTTTTATTTACAGGAAAAATTTAAATGGCAACCACCTCCTGATCCAGAAGATGTGGATCATGATGAAGAAGTAAATCTCCATAACATTCAGGTGAGCTCAATTGATTATATCGATACCTGTTAAGGTGAATTGAATATGTGACTTATTTGTTCTAATTTTAATTCCTAAAATTTTTTGAGTAATTTTTTAATTTTAACTTTTAAAAAAATGTTTTTAAATTTTGTTACTTTGAGAAATAACAGGATAGCAAAATATTCAACCAACTTTTCACAATTATCAATTGTATTTCCAGCAAAATTTAAGGAACATTTTTGTTACTCCTATTTAAATGCAAAATTATCTGTTATTCTAAAAAATAGATTGAAGAAATACATGAATGATCATCAATATCCAGATTTATAATGTAAGCATTCAAATCATGGTTTTGGAGTTGTGTGTGCTTGTGTAAGATTCTTTTTGATCACTTATGATCTTAAAGGATGTGTGTTGGGTCTATAATGGATATCGGCCCAGACAAAGAAATCAGCCTGAGTTCAAATTCCAGTTGAATTCATTGCATTTGCTTATGTACAAATACCCTTTATTATGCATAAGCAGATACTTCCTTCACTTCTCCCTCTCGCTATAAGTTAAATAGCAGGACAGATTGGGTTCTATAGCTTTGGTTGGTAACCAATTTACCACAGAAAGTAATGGCAACCTACTGCAAGAAAATCTTCTGCCCAGTCAGTCATGTCTCTTTCAAGACATGATTGCCTAAGTATGGCACTTAACTGACTGATGATCTTGAAATTTCATAAATGTAAAAGTAAAAATAAATGAAAAATCGTTTGGGGGGGTCTTTTTAGTTATTGATTTATTTTTGTGAAAATTCCAATATTAGAATAAATAATGTAGACTGTTTTTTGAAGTGTAAAAAAATCGATCAACTGTGATAAAATACTTGATCTAAATCAAGGCACATTATTAATGCTCTCACTTTCATTTAAACCTTTCACAGTTTTAGGAACTCTACTTAAGTGTTTTTAAATTAAACAACAAAGATGACTTGTTAAAATGATCCAATATATTTTTGTCACTTTCTTAAAATGCTTGTGCCTATTGGTAAATATTTACTCTTTGTAGTTACCACCTGAGGTTGGCCCTTCTGCTGTTCGGCCGCTTCCTTCAAATGAAACCAGTCAGGAAGCAATCCCAACCAGTCATATCCCAACACCAATGTTGACATCACCCCCACTGCCTGCTGTCGAACAAGTGATGGAAGCTACAGCACAGTTTTCAAAGTCAGTATTGTTTTTGTCTTGTCTTTTTTCAGTCTAACATGAAACGTTTGAAGGGAGAGGAAGAAATTGTCTAGGTTTTGTTTTCTGAAATATCCTGTTGAAAATATATGCTTCCTGCGCATAGCAAGTTGTAGTCAAGCAAATATACGTGGCTATACTTTTTGTATAGGTGTGTGTATATATATTTATATAGATGTATATGTATGTAATCAGGTTCTATTAAAAATGCCGGACAAGGTATTGTGGTTAAGTTTTTTTATGTAATTTTTCATGTGATCTTATGACCCCCACTCCCAGGAGATAAATTATATACAAATTGTCTAAATGTTTTGTTTCTTTCGAGTGCTTTTAGCTAAATTTTTACCCTTTATCGTGGATGAAATTTATTTTACGTGTGACTGAATATGTGTAGTGTTTATATGTGTGTAGAGACCTGCGTGTTATATTTCGAACAAGGTAAGCATGTTGTTGGCGTGGTTGATATTATTAAGCGTTGGATTTTCCCTTTTTCATTAATAATACTATCATTATTTTTAGCCTCTTTTTGCATGTGGATGATACTATATTTGTATCATCAGCAAGTATATTATGAATAGAATTTGGTAGGTCTTTGTGAGCATTTAAATGAGAATGAATTCAACTATGGTCTGAGACATGCAATGTTAGTCTTCTAGTCGAGCATGTGGTCATGTATCCAATGTAATTATTAATGGATTTTGATTGATCAAGAACAGTTCTTCAAAGGACATGTAAATTCATAAAAAATGTTGGTTCTTTGTAGTTTACATCCTGCAGATGAATTATTTTTGACAATGAGGTTAACAGTTTTAAATTTTGTGTAATCGATAATTTTTTTTTTTTTGTCTAAGTTAACAAGAGTTGCACATTTACAGATGATGTTTCAAAGTGATGATTTGTCATGTTTATAATTGCTGTGCATTCGGTTTTTGTAGAAAATATTAATGTTGTCTTTTTCTGTGTGTTTGTTGTTATTGGACATATTTGAAAGAAAAAAATCTAATATGGTGGTCAATAAGATGGTTAGGGAAGTTGTTGTTCACAAGTGTTTCTTTCATGTTATGGAGTTTGGAGAAAAGTGGGTGACAACATGACAAGAATCTTTACCAGTGATTTTTTTTTTTTTTTTTTTTTATAATGAAGTAGGGAAAGTATTGTTATTAGATTCAGAACCTCCAAAAATAAGCTCCCGTTTTTGGATGTTCTCGTGGAGCTTAATAATATTTTCACTACTTTGTAGTGTGTGTGTGTGTGTGTGTGTGTGTGTGTGTGTGTGTATATGTGTAATATATATAATCTCCACGGGAAGAGGATTGAAAGTTTTACGATTTTGAGTTCCCTGGCATTTATTTTTTTATATAAACAGTGCTCAATATAATAAATATTGTAGAGCTTAATATAATCATATAATTATGAATTAAATGTACATTGCAACACAGAAATTTCTATGTTCAAGATAGAATCTTGTTATCAGACAATGTTGGATGTTGGTTGTGAAAATGATTTACATTTAAAAAAAAAAAAAAGTTTTTTTTTTTTTGTTTTTTTTTGGTTTTTTTTTTAAATGTAAATCATTTTCACAACCAACATCCAACATTGCCTGATAACAAGATTCTATTTCAAAACATAGAAATTTCCATGTCACACTATACATTTAATTCATTATATATATATATATATATATATATATATATATATATATATATATAAATCTCCAAACATTTTGTGGATACTTGAATTTGAAAACACCGTTTAAAATGAAGAAAAACTAATAACTCGGCATTTGTTTCAAAGTAATAAGTCGTTGATTAAAAATAATATTCATTAATTTCTTTATATAAAGAAAAGGAATATACAGATTGTATCAAGTAACACATTAAACAAATAGTGAGTCTTGAGACCACAGAATTAATTCAAGTTTGTTTTGCCTTGTAACATGTTTTTAATTGTTTCATATTTCAATGTCATCATATTTCTAATCTTTCTAAGGAAGATGGATTATGCACTTCCTTATTTCAACAAAATTATGTTTTTGATATTTCAGAATTGCCATAACTTTTTCTTTTTACAAATACAAAATTCCTATCCATCTGTCAGCTGAAAAAAAAAAAAGTCTCTTTTAGTTTTAACTAACAGAGAATTTCCACTATGTCATCATAAAAGTTCACTACATAGAGATGAGCATTTTGCATTTTTATGTGTTTATTTTATTTATTAATATTTATTGTGTAACAAAATATAATGCCATGAATGTGAGGTACTTGGTAACAATGAAAACTCACTACAGTAGTAACTATCTCTAAGATGAGTTTACTAACTATTGCTCCATGGTGAGACACTTGTATGATATTTCTTCTGTAGTGTAAAAAAAATATACTTTTATACATAGACATTTTATTTACATATAACTAATTGTTTTTCTTTTTCTAGACTCAATTCCTCAGCTTTACTGGCCAGTATCCCCACCCCTCCAGAACCTGCTTGTGGCCTAAAGAATGTTCCATTACCCCCTTCAATACAGCCTGCCCCAGTTCTGTCAGGTTCAGTTACTACAACTCCCAATGTCTTTTTACCATCTACTGATGATGATAACAGTAACAATGCTCAGAGTGTATTAGCTCAGTCAATGAAACCACCACAGCCAGGTTCCCCACCTTCTCCTGATGGCCCCTCCTCTGCAAAACCAGGTGCCACTGCCAAGGAGGAAACTGAGCCCAAAGAAATACCAACAACTGTGGTAACATCATTAGCTTCAGTAACGACAACCGCTTGTAGCCCCGATCAAACTTCAGTCTTGAAACCTGATTCTGCCCCGCCAATAACAGCAGACACCTTACCTTCTGTTTTGGAGAAGCCTTCTGAGGTCCTGCAAGTTAGGCATGAATCTGCTTCTAGTGAATCTGATCATGGGGCAGGAGGTGATGCTGATGCACCAGAGAAGAGCAGCACCACCACAGCACTTCAGGATATAAACAGTGTGAGCAGCCCGCAGGCAAGCAAACCCCCAAAAGAAGTGGATGATAGGGAAGAGCAACAACAGTCAACGACTACAGCACCAGCAAAGCGTTCAAGCACCCGGAGCTCGAGCCGCTCTCCTAAAAGTCAACTCGGAAACGTCGCTCAAGCCGCCACAAGAGTAGCAGTAAGTCAAGGAGCCGTTCTCCTCGTTCTACTCGCAGGCACTTTCGTTCTCCAAGTCGAGTGTCACCTGTGCGTTGGCGGCGAAATCATTCACCCCCACCATCTTACTCATCTTCACGCTACAATAGATCTTCAAGTCGGGTAATTCGTTCCTCTCGGCAGTATTCACCTCCACCTCCCCGGTCGGGTCGACTTTATGGAAAAGGTGGTAGTTATCCCTCACCAAGATGGAGGAGGCGACGTTCTTCACGGTCTAGAAGCAGGTAGGTTATGTTCTCGTTCTGATGTTGGTATTAAGTTTTATTTTAAATTTAGTGATTGAATTCTGTCATGGTTCACTAAAGTGGGCACGTCAAAATAATAGAAAAAATATCCCTCGAAAATCTTTTTTTATAAGTTGCCTTAAATGTAAAGACTTGATATGCCTTTAAACAAGCATCAGTCAATCAGTAGGCTATGAATCTAGGTAAACTAGCTGCATAATAATTTTGTAATGCTAAATAGTGTGTGCAGTGGCGTCTTATAAGCTATCAAGTTACAATAATAGTATTCAATTAAGATGCTACAGTTGTAGACAGGCATACAACTCATAATTTTTTATTTATTTATTCAAAACTCTTAGGATGTTGGATCAATTGTGTTGCAGATTCTGAATTTTAATTGTCTTCACTAGGCACTATAGTTATACATTTTTTTTTTTTTTAATCAATTTGCTCCAAGCAACACAGCAATGCCACAAGGGGTTTCCAAGAGTGAAAGAGAATTAAGTCTTTAGAAGGAACTGAAAACCCTATCCTAAACAAGGAAGTGGGGTTTATTTACTAAGCATCTCCGCTAAGGGGAGTTGTGACACAGCCGATATAATGTGTGGAACCCAAGCATATGCTGGTCAAAATTTACCCAGTTTCTGCATATGAGGTAACTGGGTACTAAGCTTGTCATCTCCTACCTAATCTTACACATTCACCACCAGGTGGCAGATAAATATTTTGCTGAGATTCTAAACAGGGAAGAAGGGATAAACCTATACATAAACCATTATGGACACCATAAATACTGCAGCCATAGTAACAAGCCCAACCCTCATCAAGCAGTTTTCCTTTTCCTAGACTAGTTGCAAATCAAAGCTATTTACCCATAGTTGGTGAGGTGGGGGGAGATGGATTCATGCCTTTCCAAGGATTTCCCTGTAAGAGAATGTAATGAATTTGACTGAAATTTAAACCCTAGTTTCCAATTACTTAATTCAAACCACTGTCCGTTACTCTACTGTATCTCCTTAGAATTTTGTTTGTTTCTCTCATTATCACCAACCTTCTTTTTTTTAACAGAAAATATTTCTAGGTAGTTATGGTATTTACTCCACTTGATATTTCTATCTTTCTAAATTTTTTTAAAAACCTTTTCCAATATTAAAAAAGAAGCGAAAAAATATGGCCAGTGAAATTGAAGAGTTAAGCATCCTACCATTTTGATGTTTCTTTTGTGTGTGTTGAGAGAGAATCTAATTTTTTTTTCTTCAATTGTTATTAGGGGACCTCCATATCGCCACAGATCTCCACCCTCATCATCAACCTCCAAATACAAACGTAGCCCCTCCAGAGACACATCAAAGTGAGCTAAATTTTATTTTTTTACTTTATCTTTATAGCAACACAGTCAGGAGAATTCTTATTTTAAAAGATGTCCTTTTACTAAGATTTAAAATTTGTCAATTTGACACTCGACTTCCTTACCTTATTTCTTTTTTGTTGAATTACAAAATCACTTCAGTATTTTTCTATACTTCTGAGATGAGGTAGTATTTACACTATTTACATTGTTTGGACTATTGTCCTCATATTTACTATAATGTTTATGACATTTCGGCTGTTGTACCGTCTGGCTTTCTTCAGGTGCTAGGAATTTCGAACTGAAATCTTTATTATGATCACTGGGGTATATCATTCTCATTTCATGTGCGATGACACTTCTGGTAGCTATGTAGTTACCTCCCTTTAACTTTTTGGCTACCAGAAGTGGCATTGCATATGGAATGAGAATGATATACTCCAGTGAACCTAATAAAGATTTCAGTTTGAAATTCCTAGCACCTGAAGAATTTCATTAGATGAAACATTGTCGACAGTTTATTGTTCATTTTTTCACTTGGACTTTCAGCTTCCTTTTTTTGCATTTAATCCCAACTTTTACACGTTCCGTCAATCTGCAGCAGCAAGTAAGCAGCAGAGGATTGGAAATCAAGGCTGTTAGATAAAATACTGTCAACCATTATTATTAATGTCAAAATTAACAATGGTTGACAGTATTTACTTTCATCTTACTTTTTATTTGCTTTTTATTGCAATTTGAACCTCTGCTGTAAATTTTTGCTGTATGGCACGAGACATTTTGTGGTCCTTTCTAGCCACATGCTTTGTGAGAGAATATTAATTGCGACAATTTTTTTTTTTTTTTTTCATATCACCTCAAGCAAGGCATTCTACTGCCACTATAGTGCAGGGGGTTACATAGAGCAATTGGATATAGGAAATGTCAGAAGGAGGGTGATAGACGAGTAAGGAGGTACATAGGAAGAGTGAGAGAATGGGTGTGAGTTAGTGTCTTAGGAGGTGTCTATTGACCTTACATTTAAACTCCTGAAGGTTGGAGCCGTCGGGGAAGCAAGTATGCGGAAGGGAATTCCACAGGTGGAAAGTGCGAGAAAAGAAGCTGTTGGAGTAGAAATTGCGGTTACATTTCATCGGTTTCACTGTAACTGGGTGGGACCTAGTTGCTACTCTAGTATCTAGTGCAAATTTGTACCTAGGGAGCACCAGTGATCTAAGTTCGTCAGAGCAGAATCCGTGAAAGTATTTATAGAAGAGGCACAGGGAAGCCACGTCACGCCGGTGAGAGAGTGACTGCAGGCGGTCAGCTAAATCGGTATCGATCACGTTACAGATTCTCCGTTGTATTTTGTCAATGACCCCGAGGAGAATAGCAGGGGCACCCGACCAGATGTGACAGCAGTATTCAATACACGGGCGGATGGTAGATTTATATATGTGCAGGATGGATTCAGGTGGAAAGAACTTTCGGGCCCTGCACAGAGAGCCGACTTTCATAGCAGAGGATTTAGCAATGGATTCAACGTAGTCATTCCACTTGAGGTCCGCTGACAGTGTCAGGCCAAGCAGGCGTAGTGTTTTACTCTCTGGGAGGCAAGCCTGTTCCATGCTAATGCTAATCTGTACAAACAACCATTAACTGATAGGGATTTCCATCAGTTCACTTGTATGTCTCAACTGTGAATAAGAGAAATTTTGACCATTTTTAATAGATTAAAAGTTCTAATCATTGATTAGACACTGGACACACTTAGACCTTCATGACTGAAAAAAAGCAGTGTATCAAGAAGAATTTTTTTATTTTTCCCATTGACATTGTTATTATTCTGCCTTCACTTCTCGGCAATGTTTATTGTTTTAAAAAGCAATGATTAGAATTGTAATAAAACCTAAACTTATGATGAAAGTGAATTTACACATCCTTATTTAAGAATTTATGACAAAAATATTAATCACTATTAGGTTGTTTGTTTACAAGAATATTTTTATATTTACAACATTCTAACATCTAATGCAATATTTATCATTTACCAATTTATAAATAAATATAAGAACCATTTTTCATTCATGAATTTATAAATATTTACTAAATCAAAATGTGTACCAACTGTAAGAAAATCATATTTACATTTTATAAAGTGACTTGATTGGCAATTAACTGATGTTTTGTCAACCATTCCAATTAACAATATAAGAGTGTACGTAAATAAAAAATTTGTATAAATTGACTTTTATCAGATGTTTAGGTTTTATTACAATAAAGTAATAAACATTGTCAAAGAGTTAAGGTAGTTAAAATAATAGCAGTGTCAAGGGAAAAACCATCATTTTAACACCTTTTTTTTTTTCTCACATAGGTCCAATCAGCATTGAATTTAACTTTTTTTATCTTGTTAGGGTTCTGTTCAAAACCTACTACAATATTATTTGTTGGGAGTTGTTCTAGTTATTTTGATAGAATCTGATAAAGGTTTCTTCACTTGTTTCTCTAAAAGGAAATGCTTAGTTGGATTGTATGTTTAGGTTTGAAATAATGACATGAGATTTAGGGAATAGAGTTCAAGTGTGACTTTGATTTTGTTTTTGGAAAACAATTTAAAATTGGATTTTTTAAAAAAATTTTTATAAATTTGTATCACAAAAACAAAATCAGAAAAGTGAAAACAAAGATAATATTGTGATTTATTTTCTATAAATAAATAGAAAAACAAATACTAAATAAAGACAATCGTTTTTTTTAAAAAGATACAAATTAATTCTGTGTAATTTCTTAAAATTCAAATAAGCAAGTCATATTTGAATTTTCTACATTTTTCAAAATACTTAATACCTTTTCTCTGTGAGACTTTGTCTACTTTGTTTTTGAAACTTGAAAACTAAATTTATTTGCAGGAATCGTCGCAGGCGAGATTCTCCAAGCCGCAGTAATTCTCGAAGACGGTAATGATTTTTCTGCAATATATATTTGTTTAAAATTTTCTATATTTATGGGAGAAGAATGCTCAACATTTTATTTACTTTGTAGATTATCTAAATATTAAGATTAATTACTTTCTTCAGTTTTCCTATATCACTGAACAACTAAACAAAACAATCTCTTTTCATTGAAGAGCTTCATTGCTGTTGTTCCCAGATCCACCCTGACCTGGGGTGGTAACACCTTGTTAGGGTCTCTACTGTATCCAAATAGTAAATGCTCAAAGATCAAAATAATATGAAAGTATAAAAATACATTTTCGTAGTAAAATGACAAAAAATACATTTTTATTGCAAAATGGCTAACAATACATTTTATCTGTGGTTGAAGGTATACAATTACATTCGAAATCTATTTAATTATTTAGATTTCAGCATTAAATAAGCCATAGAGGTTGATATGCTGTTAAGGAAAACCAGCATGAAAAACTTTCATGACATCCATATATACAAAAATGTCTTAAACAAATCCATATTATAACTTCAACAAAAGTACTGCATGAGACGCACATACCATTGTCTCTAATAATTATGTCTACACAAACATGCATATGCACAAAAGCTGAGTATCATCTACCATGTATTCATTTGTGAAAGTAGAATAACATATATCCTATTTTTATTACTTTAAAAGCTCACAAGAAAATTAAATTTCAACATTAAATGACCCATAAGGAGTTGATATGCTGTTAAACAAATCAACAAGTCAGGCTTTTGATTGATTTCTAAGTAATCAAAAGAATAAGATTGTTTATATATTTCTGTATACAAATAAAATTTATTGCTGAAGAAAATGTCATAAAATCTTCATAGAGTTCAGTACTGAATAAATTTGATTTTTTTTTTTTCTTGTTTTTCTTTTTTTCTGCTTTTACTTTCTTTTTCTTTTTTCTCTTGCTTTTTCTGTTTTCTTTTCTTTTTCTCCCTTTTTCTTTTTATTCTCTTTTTCTTTTTCTTTTTTCTTTTCTTTTTCTCACTTTTCTTTTTGCTTTTCTTTTTCTCTTTTCTTTTCTCCTTTTTTCTCTTTCTCTTTTTTTCTCTTTTTTCTTTTTTTCTTTTTTCTCTCTTCTCTGTTTTCTTTTTCTTTCACATAATACTGTATCATCTACATTTTCTCAGAACAATTCTTGCTTTAAACAAATAGACATTTCAAACATAGAATTTACAATGGCATAATTAAATCAATAAATATCAAAATTGACTTTTTTATTAATTCAATTTCTTTTAGTTAAAAGAAATTTTTAAAATTCTTTAAAACTAAGATCATGGAAGATAACATTATCTACTTGCATTTATTATTTTGGTCATCTGACCATATAAACTATTTCTGAAGGCTGTTAACATTATTGGCAATAAATATTTTGACAAATTTATTTGTTTTTTTTTTTTAATATATAGATTAAAAATTGATAGGCACTGAATTCTTGATAGTGTATAAAGTAAAGGAAGCTGCGTATATAAGTCTGTCAAAAAAGAAAAAAAAAGTAGTTTTTAATACTAGTTAAAATTTAAGGTGTTCTCCAGTAGTTCTCAACACAGAACTGTTTAAACAACTTTTATTATAGCTCTTTGAATTCTTTGATGCTTTCTACACCAAGAGTCAAAAGAAACACAATTGTTCTTTAGCCCTTTGCCGGTCCTGTGAATCATATGTGATGCACAAGACACAAGATTTTCACATCTGAAAATGCCCTGGACAAGCAAAGGGTTAAAAGGAAAAACAAAAGCAATCATTCAGCGTTATTGATCCCCATGTTAACACAAGACTAAACACACAATTCTTTTGACTGTAGTCTTTGAGCTGAGAAAAAATAGCAAATAATTTTAAAAAGATAACCAAAAACAAGCAAAAAAAAAAAAACAAAAAAAAACTGTACAGTTAATTCAGAAATTCATGAGAAAGAAATTCTACCTGGTTTCTCCTTTTTTACGTGCAGTTTTCTGCTTATTATATTAAGTTCACTTCATAATTAAGTGCCTTGCATACATACCTGGAGAACCTTGACATACATACTCCTATGACCTGGAGAACTATGCCAGCATGAGTTTTGACACAACCAAGCCAATGTCAATGTCAGACATAACCATAAACACCTTGTGGAGTAAACAATGATCAAAAATAAATGTCATGGACATAAACTATCCGGTTGCATAGATAGGCACACATCAATTGACTGATAATTTATGTTGCAAATGCAGAAATCGCTGGTGTAATGGATCAACCCATTCTAGTTAGTGGAATATACGATTTGTTATATCACATTGCTTGTCACATGATAATTGCTGATAGAGAAAAATAAAAGCAGCAATTTTACGCTATTCAAATATGTTTGGTAAAAATCGTCTTTGTTATTAGTTTATATTTTGAGTGATTTCACACACGCAGATGTTTATTTTATTGGCTTCATCTATGTAGTTAGATGAAGGATCCATTCATTTACGACTCGGTGGCTACTTTACTGTGGTTGAGCCACCACCAAAGTGTGCTCTGTAGAGCTCGGATCTTGACACTGAGCATGAAGATATTGGCTTGCATCAAAATTCTAATCTCAACATTTCTGACATGATTCAAAGGAATATATATATATATATATATATATTGTTTTTTTTTAATCGTATCACCCCGAGCAAGGCGGTAACGCCACTGATGTGCAGGGGGCTACGTAATAGTGAAAAGATTAGAAAAGATAAAGCCGGAAACCACATCCTAAACAGGGAACAAGGGATGAGCCTCTTAACCTGTTCAATAGACATGGGTGGAGTGTGAACCGGGCGATAGAATATGTAGTGAAATATTTAGTATCAGTTTGGCTGCAGGAATTTTTCTGCCAATTGTGTAATGATGCTATTCATGATTATTTTCATGCTCTGGAAAGGAAAATGTTTTTTAGTCAAGAACAAAAGAATGAGTTTATAGCCAGTCAGTTGAATGCCATATGTGATACACGCTTTGGGCAATTTTACGCTATTCAAAGATGTTTGGTAAAAACATGTTTTGAAAGAGACTTGACTGACTGGGAAGATTATCCCGCAGTAGGTTGCCATTGCTTTCTGTGGTAGATTGGCTGCCAGCCAAAGCTATAGAACCCAATCTGTCCTGTTATTTAACCCATAACTGGAGGGAAGAGACGGATTAATACCTTTTCCAAGCAAATTTGTGTGTAAGTGGATGCAAAGAATTCAACTGGAATTCAAACTCGGCTCCTCGATTTGTTGTTCTTAGTCAATATCCACTGCACCACAACGCACATGAGTTTATAAACATTTTTTTTAGGTTGGAAAAGAGGGCAAACTTTTTCATTTTATTGTTGTTACTTTTTTCCATGTGTGTGTGTGTGTGTGTGTGTGTGTTCAAACTCATCTTTTGTGGTGGATCAAAAGTTGTCTTGCCACCACCACCATCTTCTCTTGCTTAGTGTTTGTTCTCATCATATTTTCTTTGATGAAAGGTGTCATAGTACATGAAGTCAAGTTCAATTTTCCTTGAGCACTTTTTGTTTATTTTGAATTCATCTTACTGAAATATTCAAATGGTATCCAACTTGTGGTAAGAAGCAGCAGTAATTTTCCTTAATGATAATGTCTCATCCAAGATTTTCAAAGAATTCAACCGCCTTAAAATAATAATTTTCTAGTTCCAATATCAGGATTTTCTTCATTTTTTTCTCCTTTATTGTTGCAACTTTTCTCTTTCTTAACTCCTTGTTTTTCTTTGTCTTAACCATGAATTAATGTTCATACTCGATATGATCCATATAGATATTTATCTACGACTTCTTTATTGTCACTCCTTTCAGTTCCAGCCGCTCATCTAGTCGTGGCAGGTCATATTCTCGAAGCAGCTCACGATCACGCCGACATAACACCAGGGACAAGCGGAGCAGCAGCAGTGGTCGTAGGCGAAGACAGAGAAGAAGTGGTGGCGGTGGCAGCAGTGCCGCTGGAGGGGGAGGTGGGAGTGGGACAGGTGGTGGCGGTGGTGGTGGAAGCTCCAGCCGGAGACGCAAGAGCAGCAGTTCCAGTCGCAGCCATAGCTGGTCATCCAGTGACTAACCAACTGACGGACTGATTCTCCTAACCTCACCTTGCCTACTGGTCCTAATTCTGACCGCACCCATCCCACCCCACTCATACTTACCCACCTACTGCCTGACCCACTCCCTTTCCCTTCCCAATTTCTGACTGACAGGCTGGTGCACTGGACTCGACTTTCCCCTCTCCCTGACCCTTGCCCTGTCTCCCAGCTGTAGAGTGTTGAGGCCCGGAACACTGCCGGACAGTAGAGTGACCACTTTTCTTAATTTAATGGCTTCTCTTTATTCTTTTTAATGTTTTCATTATTGAGGTTGGAGGAAGCTTTTTCATGAAATAATTATAATAACAATAAAATCTTATGTTTATTATAAAACTGTTCTGTTTTGTCTTTTGATTAATCGCCCCCCCCCCCCCGCCCCCCACCAAAAAAAGTTTTGAGTTTACTTTCATTTCATTTAGTCTTATTTTTATTTTTGATTGAGTCATATTTAAAATTTATAATCTAACCACAAATTGTATAGACATACGTTTTGAAATGTCACTTTTCACAATATGTATATCATAAATTTCACTTGTGTGAAATGAAATCAGTTCAAATGCCGCTTATTGAAAAGCATGGAACATTTGTTTCAATCCAGCATCTTTCCTTAGGCTAGTGGTGCCTTAGTTTCTTCAAAATACTCTTTTTAAAATAATCTCCTCTTCCAACAAACTTGTCAGGTTCTTCATTTTGTTCAATCTAAACTTTCTCCTCTCTTCAAAAGTAATTTTCAGTTTTGTCCAGAAAAGTTGCAGGAGATTCCGAAGTCGTCTGGAAACCGGTTAACGCTAAGGCAATTTTATTGAATAAATATATTTACCAAAATTACATAAAAATATCTTAAAATGAGATGTCAGTGTTATTTTGGGCAACTTAGATGACAAGTTATCAAGCATTTTTTATTTTATTTTACCGCCTGTGTTCCATAATAATAGTTCTGTTTTAAGGTGTACAAATATTATGAGGCAAAGCTAACAAACATACATATATAATTTTTTAAAATTTATTTGATTAAACATTATTTTTATACAAGTATCCATTAAAATAATGTTTAAACAAATGAATAAAAAATACATCAGGGTTAATTTATGAATTTATTTATAAAATTTCACACACACACACACACACACACACACTCTCCTTGCCTTGTGAAATTTTGCAAAGTAATGATAACAAAAGAATCATTCTATTTTCATTTGGTAATAAATACTAAAACTAGTATAAAATACATCATTTCTTTAAAAAAAAAAAAAACTGGGGTGGTCTAATGATTATGGCTGGTAGTGTATATTATTCTATGTTTAAAGCACAAGGCATTACACAATCATTAGGTGCATATGAACTGACCCCTTTTTCAGTTTGAATTTTTATTTTTGGAGCTAGTATTGCTTAAGGTTGTTATAAATTATAAATCTGGAGTGGAATTTTTCATTTAAATATATAATTTAATTAGGTTTATACTGAAACCCAAAATGAATAGGAAACTAAAACTGGGAGTGTTAAAAAAAAAAATAGGGAAGTATATATTTTGGGGGGCCCACTTTATTGTAGGGGAGATCACTTATATTTGTGATGAAGCTGTCAAAAAAAATAAAAAAATTAAAATAAATCTGCCTATGTACACATGCATGTATGCATAGACACAATAAAAATATGAAAGTGAAAATTGATGAATAAAGTAAAAAAAAAATGGGAGCTACATAGTTTAGTCAGGATCTAAGTATGTATACAAATATTTATTTTCTAGACATATGCTATTAAATATAAGAGACAATGAATGTCTATTATGTTTAATCATGAGCCGTTCTAAACGTCGTATTTTTGCTTTAATTTCAGTTAAAAATAAAGACAAAAATTCTCCAACATTTGGATAATTATTTATTGGTTTTCTTCTAAGCTTTCGGCTCACATGAGCCATCTTCAGAGAGGTAGTTTAAACTGAATTATTATAAAATCCACCATCACCGACGATTTTATTTTGTGTTGACATAAAACTCCGCTTGGCAACGGCAATAGTTACCAAAAATAATAAACGCAGTTCTTAAGTTTGCGATGCGGTTTTATGATGTCACACCGCGGGATAGCGCGAAATGACAACAAAACCATCTAGTCAAATGCAATGTAATATGTTATTTCCTGTTTTAAAGTTGATTTTATTGAGTGTTGGTTGTTTTGATTTGATGTACATGGCCTCCAATATCTGCAGGTTCCTCTTACTGTGTGTATGAGTAAGGATCACCATATTGTTGACCAAAATCTGTCTGATATTACCTACATGTTTATGTTTTTCAGAGAAATGTTGTTTAATAGTACTCTGATCAGAAAGATGACATGTAAGTCTACGGGAGAGCGTGGTTGTGATAAAACCAATATATGTACTAGGTTTTTGATTAGTATCAGAGATGCAATCTCTGAATGGGCATGTAAATTGGTACACTACATTGGTTTTTTGTAAAGAATTTAGTTTAGTGGCTGTTGGGTTATTATAGACTATGAGGTCAATTGTTTTAAACTTTTTATAATATATAATGAGTTTAATTTGATTATTACTTTCGACTGGTTTAACATTTCTACGTATTATGTTTTTGAGAGTTTTTTCATCTTGTTTATAATTATTATGTATTTGGTTGCAATAGTATAAGTTAATAGTATAAGTTAATAGTATAAGTTAATAGTATAAGTTAATAGTATAAGTTAATAGTATAAGTTAATAGTATAAGTTAATAGTATAAGTTAATAGTATAAGTTAATAGTATAAGTTAATAGTATAAGTTAATAGTATAAGTTAATAGTATAAGTTAATAGTATAAGTTAATATTTATTTCTATAGCTGCATGTGTCCATTAATTCACTTTTGTTTGATAAATTAGGGTTTTTTAGTTGTTTTAAGATGTGTTTTTTAAAAGGCATAAGTTACATTTAAGCCTAATTATACATTTAATAAATGGAAAAATGTCACCCCAGATTTCTGATTTCTGACATAAGCAATGCTAGTAACAAAAATAAATATTCAGATTAAAAAAAAAAAAACGGTCAGTTCATAAAATGCACTTGATGATTGTATAAGGCATGCAACTCAGTCATGTTTTAAGCATAGGATAATATGTATATTTATTATTATAACATACTTTATAGCTCTGTTATATTACGTTGAGCACTGTACTATTAACATCTGATAAATACTTATATATCGGTGTGTACCTGAGTTTATGTACAGCTATTTACATATATATATATATATATATATATATATATATATATATGAGTGGTTACAACGTTAACATTCTAACCATGAAATTGGTTTTAGTCTCATCGTTGTCGATTTGTCAACGGAGTGGCTTCTTAATAATCTCAGCCTGGGAAGACAATCTTGCCATGTGGCACTGTTGTAAGCTTCCTGAAAATCATACCACTGTTTGACAAGTCTCAAGTCATTGTAAAAATTATTACATGCATATTTATAGTGGCCTTGTTAAACTTCACCAGACTATGCACTTTTTCCCCAGAAGCTCCCTATAGGTGTTGAAGAAACACAAATATGCTAGAGCAGGAGTATGCAATAGACATTAGCTAAGCACCCAAGCAGATGGCAGTATTCAGGAGTAGGTCCCCCCCCCCTCACTCTATGAGGTTTGACTGATAAATAAGGTCTTCTATCAGAAGTTGTTGCCTGTACGTATACAAACACAATTTGGCATTCTCAAATTCCTGGTCTTTCTCAAATTTTTTGATGCAATTTGAAGTACCACTGTTCAGGTTGGTCAAAAGCAAGCTAGAAACATTTGTGGAGAGAACATAAAAAAAGTGTCGAACTAAATGGTGTCTGTTGAAAAGTACTGTTTTAGAAGAAAATAAATTTGTATCATTTTGATACTAGTTTTATGCTATCTGGTTTAAAAGTTGTTTGGTAGGATTGTAGACTTTATTTATCAGTCAATGTTTCTACATGTTACCATAGATAAAAAGATTTCTTTATTGAGAACACTGACAACAGGAACTGCCCTGACTATCCTGTTCATCTTAGATATACCAGAAACCTATAGCTAACTCATTAGTACCCAAATTGATTTTCTTGAAATTTTTGCCAAAAATCTTTAATTTGTACAAATTTAATACTAAACATGAAAAAAATTTTCATTGCATTATTTTAAGAAAAAATAAATTTTTAGATTGGTCCTTATTTTGGGATCAAACTTATAGAGCATGGTATATTTGAGCAAAATTTCATATATTTCCTTGGCTTTATAGGACAGCATTCATATATACTATATATAAATATGAGAGAGATAAGCACTGCTTATCAAAAAAGTTTTTGCGTGAGTGAAAGATGAAACTATCCTTCTCAAGATTTTCACTCTATACTGAAAACTAAGTCATCAGTGTTGCCAATATACATCAGATAGCAGGTGATATATTTTGAAAGACACTTCATTCTTTATGATTAACCAAATATATATCTAAACTGCAGGAATTGCTGAAATATGGTAAATTATCCTTCTGGTCCTTTAAAAAAAAAGGACCATTGGTGCAATTGCAAAATTTTTTCCTCTTTTAATCTTTTGTCCTAGATTCCAAGTCATGTTGATATACCAAGTAATGAAATACCAAACAAACTAACAAGATGCCACACCAGCACAAAGATATTTGTACAGACTTTAGAAACAAAAATTAAAGAACCGATTAAAAGAAAATGGCAAGCAGTGTGGAACTCAAAACTTAAGCAGTCTAATATTCAATCAACTCAAAATGGCTCTCCGACTTCAGGAAAATTAAATGTGAGGAAATAGTTTCATCCAAACAACAAATAGTACATACCTGTTTAAAGAATAAAGCTCCTTCATAGTGAAGCAGATATCAAGTACTCGTTGAACTTATATTCATAAGTTGCTATCATTTCAGTTAAACTCAAAGTATTATCAAGCAGATTATATAAAAGGATGCTTTCGAACTGTTGAACAAAAATTACATGAAACCTTTAATATAATTTGAAAAAATGAAAAAAACAAACCTTTATACTTCATAAGCTTTCCCACTAAAAATAACAGTTCATACTCTAATAACCAACTTGTACAAGAAGCTGAATACAAAATAGCTTGTGTTAGAAACTCGCATTTTTAACTAATTAAAAAAACAAACTTTCACCAACTAATCTGTACCAAAGATTATCACTGATCTACATGATATCAAGCTACACCCAAAACAACCCTGACTCAAAAACTTTATCACTGTATGTAACTTCATTTGATGTACAAAATATCCTACTACTGAAGGTAACTGATCCATGAACAATAGTGTTTGCATTTCATTGGTGTGTTGTCATATCCTGCTATGGCAACAGAAAACAATATTTAGTTAAATTAGCAATAAGGATAATGTAATTGAGAATCATCGAAAAAAAAAAAAACAAAGTCGAAAGGGAATTCAAATTAATAATGCAGGTTGCTAGAGGTTAAATAACCTTTAAGTGATTGAAGAGCAGAAATCTACAAATAGAGAAACTGGAATTAGCAAAGCAGAACTGGAATTAATATTAGAAGTGAGTCCTGATTGAAACATTGTGGTGCATTGGATATCGGCTCGGAACAAGAAATCGGGGAGCCGAGTTCGAATTCCAGCTGAATTCTTTGCATTCACTTACGCGCAAATACCCTTGGGAAAGGTATTAATCCGTCTCTTCCTTCCAGTTATGGGTTAAATAACAGGACAGATTGGGTTCTATAGCCATGAGGGCAACCAGTCTACCGCAGAAAGCAATGGCAACCTACTGCAGGATAATATTCTGCCCAGTCAGTCATGTTTCTTTCGAGACATGATCGCCCAAGCGTGTATCACGTATGGCACTTAACTGACTGACTGAATATAATAGTTGAGATCATGATTAAGGCTTCTACTGGTCATAAAGTGGGGGATCGGTTTTCTATTGTTATGAAGTAATAAACTGATCCCCCATTAATTACTACTAAATAATATAATACATTTCTTCCCTTTCAAGACATGAGTCAAATAACAAGACAGATTGGGTTCTATAGCCTTGGATGGCAACCAGTCTACCGCAGAAAGCAATGGCAACCTACTGCGGGATAATCTTCTGCCCAGTCAGTCATGTCTGCTTCGAGACATGATCCCCCAAGCGTGTATCACGTATGGCACTTAACTGACTGACTGACTGACTGAAACTTGACATTTTGATACTAAAATTTCACCCAGCAAGATCTGCTCAAGGGAGAGGGTTACAGTAAAAATGGTGATGCTGAACAATTTGTCTCGTACATGAAAAAGGCAGTAGGAAGTTAAGATTATGAAGATACGGTGAGATAAGGAGCCTTAAAGAGAGTAAGTTTGTTTCAGCCAGTGGAGCAATCATGCAGGAGTCTTCCAAAAAGTGACTTGTGGAGATGAACATACCTCTCCAGAGTGCTACTTGGACGAGTCCAACTAATACAGATATTAACGTCGATGATCATCTGGACAGTCAGAATAAGTAGACAGAATTAGAGCCAGCTTATATTCCTGCCTACAGAATTCAGCAAGACTACGTCGACTCCAAGCAACTTTATATTTCTTGATTGTTATCTTTGTTCATTACAATGAAGACAACACTGGTGACAAGGATTCAAATTCAGACAGAAAAAAATCTCTCTTAGCATAAATAGCTGGCAAAGAAAATACAGATTTTATATGGTGGTGGGCCGGACAACTTTTTCTTCCTAAGTTATGTGAACAATATAATATGGTAGAATTGAATTTAATTTATCAGAGCAGCATCAAGAATACATTATTACAACAAATGCGGATTGAATATCAAGAACAAATAAAGGAAGAACGTATTGAATATCAACAACAGTTAAAAGCAATCCTAGAAATGCAATGAACAGGCAATGTGACAATTTCATTATAACCAGACTGAGTCGCTAACTTAATTAGTGAATTTAATTAAGTCCCAGAAGAAAATATTACATTCTTATCGTGCTTCAGAAGTTACAAAGCCATTTTTAGAGAAGAATTTAGAGGATGGCTGAATAAAAAAAAAAAAAGTATGTCTTCTGTTAGAGAAATTTTGCTCTGCTGAACATGAACAATATCTGAATTCCATTTTGCCAAATACTCCAGAAAAAGTCATTCGACAAAACAGTATCGATATCAAAAATTTTTGGTGAAAAGAATTCACTTTTTTTTTTTTTAATACACGTGGGCAAGTGCATAAACTTTACTAAGGATGAAGATTAAATTTTTCTCATATATGCCGGTAAAATCTACTGTGAGTGTGAAAAATTTAAACTGGATGAACTATGTCCTGACACATTTAAATGTTTAGTCTTTGTTAAAGATTTAACATCAAGCAACGATGCAGAAATAAGCTCTCGATTTCTCACAAAACTTGAACTTGATTAAAAGTTAACGCTACAGACTGTTGCGGAAGAGTACCAAAATGTCAATTTAAGACACGATGCAGCTAAAATCGAATAAAATTGCACATCCGAAGTACAACTAGTTCAAAAAACATAGTAGTACAAAAAAAAAAAAAAAATCTGAAATAAAAATTCTACCAAACTTACCTAGGCTATGGTATGCTTCCTTTCAGAAAGGAGTATTCATTTGAAACCAAAAAATGCTTTGTAGAAAAATAACTCACATAAGAAGCTGCTGTAAGTCGAAAAGCAAACGAAATACACATGAACTTGCTGAAAGTAGTGCTACCAGCTAAAAAACTGAGGTAGATAGACAAGTTCCAATCCCGCTTATGCGAGGTCTACAGGGATTTTTTGCCTGAACCTACGTACTCGGAATGACCCATGAAAAAATCGGACTTGTGCTACATCTCACCTTTGTGGGAAGGCTCGGGCAAATAGCGAGTCAGAGAAGAAATAGAAAAAGAGAGTTAACATCTTCCTAACTACAGAATTAACAGTTAACAAAGCAAGGCCTTGATATGCCTAAAGTTACGTGGGACTAAAAATGTAAACAGTATTTACATTATTCGGACTATTGTCCTCATCTTTATTGCCATTTGTACGACGTTTCGGCTGTTGTACGCTCCGGCCTTCTTCAGGTGCTACGAATTTCGAACCGAACCCTTTTATTACAATCACTGGGGTATATATAATTTTTAGGACTTATAAATCTAAGATTTATAAATCCCAAAAATTCAGTTGTTCTAGTCATTAAGGACACATGATTCAGTGGATATAGACGTTGGTTAGTTCCTGACTTGATTCTTAGAGTTGTGAGTTCAATATCATGCTACAGTAGTGGTGAGCAATTAACTTGCAGGGTTAGAGGGAGATAACTCAATACTTCCAATCGAGAAGGATCGCAAGGAACGAGGATGATATACGTACGTCGTACAAATAGCAACAAAGATTAGGACAATAGTCTGAATAATGCAAATACTGTAAATACTACCTCATCTCAGAAATATAGACAGAGTGAACTATTATTAAACGTTGTACAAATGGCAACAAAAATAAGGACAATAGTCCGAATAATGTAAATACTGTAAATACTACCTCATCTCAGAAATATAGACAAATAAAATGATCTATTATTAAACGTCGTACAAATGGCAACAAAGATTAGCACGTCTATTGAACAGGTGTAGAGGCTCATTCATTGTTCCCTGTTTAGGATGTGGTTTCCGGCTTTCTCTTCTCCAATCTTTTCACTTTTCCTTATTTTTTTTTTTTCAATTGGAGTAGATAGACTGAACTATCGCCCGGTTCACACTCCACCCACGTCTATTGAACAGGTGTAGAGGCTCATCCCTTGTTCCCTGTTTAGGATGTGGTTTCCGGCTTTCTCTTTTCCAATCTTTTCACTTTTCCTTATTTTTTTTCTCAATTGGAGTAGATAGACTGAACTATCGCCCGGTTCACACTCCACCCACGTCTATTGAATAGGTGTAGAGGATCATTCCTTGTTCCCTGTTTACGATGTGGTTTCCGGCTTTCTCTTTTCCAATCTTTTCACTTTTCCTTATTTTTTTTTTCAATTGGAGTAGATAGACTGAACTATCGCCCGGTTCACACTCCACCCACGTCTATTGAATAAATTATTCGGCCAAACAGAATCAAAAGCAGTTTATTACCAAATTTTTAAAACTCTATTCATAAGAATGTGCGTTGTGGCGCAGTGGATTTCGGCTCAGATGGAAAGGCGGAGAGCCGAGTTCAAATTCCAGCTGAATTTGTTGCATTCACTTACGCGCAAATACTTTTGAGAAAGGTATTCATGCATCGCTTCTCCCCACCTACGGTTTATATAGGTAACCAAAAACAACGGGCACTTTTTATCAATCTAATAAAACCAAGAGTGATAGAAGAAAAATGTTTTATTCAAAGTAATTGAAACCTTAAAACATGCCATTTAAGAAAAAATGATGGGATTTTGATTTTTTTTTTTAATTACGTTTTGTAGATGGCGTCTTCCTGTACGATTGCATTTTTGAAATCTGCTGTTGAGATTCCTCATTGGCCGCTGCAACATCTCACCTAGGATACTGTGAATTTAATCCCGAATTCTCTATTTTAACTCATCCAGAGTTCTTGGTCGAGTCGTGTATACTTTTACTCTTAAAATAGCCTCACAAGAACAATCACAAACGGACAAATCTGGCTATCTAGGAGGCCATGGAACATTACCGAATCTTGAGATCACACGGTTACCGAACAATTCTCGCGCAGTCGCCAATGATGCCGTCCAGTGTGTGATGTCGTTCCCTCCTGTTGAAACCAGGTTTCTTGAACGTATGAAAAATTGTTCAATTTAGGTGTCTCCACGTAACTATTCGGAGTGACAGTGACTGAGATCCCCTGTTCATTTTGAAAAAAATAAGGTCCGATGATCCCTTGTAATGAAACAGTACACCATATTGTCACAATATGTCGCGTTCATGAACTTCATTAGGATTTGTGTCTGCCCAATAACAGGAGTTCTGCTTATTCACGTAACCTGTGAGATGAAAATGGGTCTCATCTGATATCCATAATTAGCTTAGAAATTCATTTTGATCCATGGTTACTGAAATGGCAGAGTGTTTACTTCGTGAGGCCACTGCTCATGTCTGCCAATACACACTTAAAAAAATCCCGTTTTTTGTCACTCTGTATAACACTTCAGATTGGGTTCTATAGCCTTGTCTACCGTAGAAAGTAATGCGAACTTACTGTGGGCAAATATTCTGCCCAGTCAGTCATATCTCTTTAGAGACATGATCACCCAAGCGTGTATTACGTACGGCAACTAACTGATTCAGAAGAACATTTAACCTGCCTCGACATGATATTCTCTTTTGATCGATATAATCGTCTAAGCTACCCTAAAATGCATTGTTAATTTAAAACGTAACTGGAAAAATCCAACACTGACAAATGTGCAAAGTTTAAATAATCTTTTATTATCAGTCTTATTTGTTTACTAGTTTATACAGTTTGTGTTATCACGAGAGGTTTCCATGACACTTCCGCTGATGTGGACGTACTTACACTCACATCAACTGCTGTTGACATACATATACGTTTTCAAGACACTGTGAATGTCAGTCCCTAACGTTTATATATACATAGTTGCATACAGAACTACGTATCCCGTGACGTGTTTTTGTTTATCATTTCACCGAAGGCAATGAAGTCACTAAGACGCAAGCTGCTTACTGAGTGTGAGACAATAGGAGAAAAAGAAAATATCGTTAAAAAGAGAGAACAATATAAACAGGAATTGGTGGAGTAAGAAGATAATGATGACCGTTGCATTTAAATTGTTGCCAATTTACTATTGAGCTTAACAGAGGCAAATGTGTAAGTGAGGGTTGTTATTGGTTGGTTGTTTTGTTTTTATGGCATATCAACCTCGGCAGGTCATTTATTACCAACTAAATTTTATTTATTTATTGCTGGTGATACCTTTTTCATTCAACAATTTATTGTTGTTTTGATATAAGTTTTGTGTCTAGTAATACTTTTTTCTTTTCGAATATCAAGAGTCATTGGGATTTGTTTTTAAGGGAAGGGTCCTCAAGTCCTACCCTTGTTATTTAACCCATAACTAATTGGAGTAGATAGACTAAACTATCGCTCGGTTCACACTCCACCCTCGTCTATTGAACAGGTGAAGAGGCTCATCCCTTGTTCCCTGTTTAGGATGTGGTTTCCGGCTTTCTCTTTCTAAATTTTAACACTCTTACGTAGCCCCCTGCACATCAGTGGCGTTACCGCCTTGCTCGGGGTGATATGATTAAAAAAAAAAATCTGGAGGGAAGAGACGGATTAATACCTTTCCCAATGGTACCAGTGCTTAAGTGAATGTAGGATATTCAACTGGAATTCGAACTCTGCTCACCGGTTTCTCTTTCCGAGCCGATATCCACTGCACCCCAACGCACATCCGTCACTAAACGCTTACAGCACCTGGTATTAACAAGCGGTCACCCATCTAAGTACTGACCAGGCTCAACGTTGCTTAACTTCGGTGATCGAGCGAGAACCGGTGTATTCAACGTGATATGGCCGTAAGCCGTATGTGAGGGAGTTTCAAATATATGTTGAGTCCGTAGTGAACAAAACAAGATCTAGATTTAAAATTCAAATGCTAAGCACTGACTCATTGATTCCGTTAGAAAATAAAAAAGACTCTAATTTACAAACTTTGCTTCGTGGTGCAGTGGATATCGGCACGGAACGAGAAATCGGGAATCCGAGTTCGAATTCCAGTCGAATTCCTTGCATTCACTTACGCGCAAATACACTTGGGAAAGGTATTAATCCGCCTCTTCCCTCCAGTTATAGATTAAATAATAGGACAGATTGGGTTCTATAGCCCTGGTCGGCAACCAGTCTACCGCAGAAAGCAATGGCAACCTACTGCGGGATAATCTTCTGCCCAGTCAGTCATGTCTCTTCCGAGACATGATCGCCGAAGCGTGTATCATGTATGACACTTAACTGACTGACTTAACGCACACAAAACTCGTGAAATTTCACACCTCGATACGAAATGTTTTTCAGCCAATAGAATACTAAGAAAGTTCTAAAAACAAAATTTCAATTAATCTTCAATTATCAAAAACAAATTATTTTATGGACCCTTTTCGCGAGCCAACTCGAGATTGTTTGTCGTCCAATGGAAAGCCCAGAATCACATCCAGGAGTGAGTTCTCAAATGACCTTTTCGAGCTCCACTAACGAAATAAAAGATTCGACTGTTGCCAGAGAGAAAGAAAACGAGCGTAATTAACACGTAACCTTGTTAAACGTCGAGCGATCTTTATTATTATCATCTCTATCATTCTCTCACCTCTTTATTCTCACGGTTCACCCGTCTGCCTTTTCTTATACTTGATAACTACACAGAACCCTTTAAGACTGAGGAAATACTTCAAAGACACTCCTACCCAACAATAACGCTCATACATACACACATACGTTCATGCCTACGTACACATAAACTCATTCCTGAAAGGACTACTACAAACATTTTAAAGACTTGTATCAACCAAAATACATTACTTTTATTTGTAAAAACCTTAATTGATTTATATGTACATAAATTTGTTGTTTCTATTAACAATTTGATTTTCTTGTTTTGTACCCCTCTTATAGTGGGCTATATAACTAACAAGACCAAATCAAACTAATCTGTTTCAACACAGATACACCTCACTATAAGTGATAACCAACTATAAGTCCAAGCTCCAGGGGTTCTTCTCCCTTAAGTATTTCCGGGCGCCTGAGACGTTCTCAAAAGGCGAAGAGGCTTGGACAATTTCGCTACGGTATTGTTGTTAAACGCTCTTTAAACCTGTCACATTCGGTAGCGACGCTGAAAAACGTCTTTAAACTTCATGAAGTCTAAGTACCGAAAACTAACAGTAGTTCGAATTTCAGTTGAATTTTGTGCATTCACTTACGCGCAAATACCCTTGGGAAAGATATTAAACCGTCTCTTCCCTCCAGTTATGTGTTAAATAACAGGACAGACTGATTTCTATAGCCTTGGTTGGCAACCAATACCTTTAATTAATTAACACCTTTCCCAAGGGTATTTGTTCGTAAGTGAATGCAACGAATTCAACTGGAATTCGAACTCGGCTCCCCGATTTTTTCATTCCGAGTCGATATCCACTGCACTACGAAATTAAAATTAATGCTTTCAGGATTTTACAACTCTGGCATAATTTTTTCGTATTCAACATGTGAACTTTTCAGCCTTCACCGGTTTCTGCTTTTGATAAGAAAATATGAAATGAATGCTTGCAAGATTTCGAGAAACGAGAGACCATCCTTCAGTCAATCAAGTGCCATACGTGATACACACTTGGGCGATCATGTCTCGAAAGAGACATCACTAACTGGACAGAAGATTATCCCTCAGTCGGCTGCTATTAGTTTCTGCGGTAGACTGGTTGCCAACCAAGGCTATAGAACCCAATCTGTCCTGTTATTTAACCCATAACTGGAGAATTAATACATTTCCCAACATCCATCCTCGAAAATGGATAAAAGTATGGCTGAAAGCGCTCGGATTAACACAACATTTGGACACTTTTTTAAAAATAACTTATGCCCTTAAAAGAAAAAAAAACTTAGCTATCACACCTTGTCTGTTATTTTGGATGAAACCTGCATATATATATATTTATGCTCTCATACCCTGATTGAGCACTCTGGAAAAATGGGAGACTTTGAAAACAGTAGCTACTCCGGCATATACGCATCGCTCATTCAATAATAAATTAGAGCACTCCGGCTATTAGGCGTGTATAATGATATACGCATTAAAAAGTCTGCCTTCTTCTACGTGGCCCAGAGGTAGAATCGCTGACTGACGCCAATTCGGTCGGGTTTCAATCCTGGGTTAAAAGGCGATCGGAGTTTAACCGTACTGATGAGCTGTGATACAGCGAAACAGATCTGTCTGCGGATGACTATATATATATATAGTCATCCGCAGACAGATATATATATATATATATATATAGTCATCCGCAGACAAAGTAGCATTATTTGGTGAAAATCAGAGTGGAACTTCTGCAATACAACTGGAATATGAAAGAAATAAGTGTTTCGACTTCGCTGGAAGTTGCCTGACAAGTCGCAGCGGTAAAGGTCTGAACTGGTAGAACTGTAGAAGTAGGGAGATGGTTAATGTTTATTAAATTAGCCTTGTACCAAACTTCCTACAACTTACAGATTTTATCCGAATCATCAGAAGATGGATTTGTGGAAGAATAAAAGTATACATTTTGTATGTTTAAATAAAAATTTATAAATAAAAAAGAATAATATGAATTAGTAGAAGTTAATGTTCAATGAAAAACAGTATTAAGAAGTTAAAGGTATCAAGAGTTCGTAGAGTTTATGTGTACGTAGGCAGGAACGTATGTATGTATGAGTGTTTATCGTCGGGCAGGATTGTTTTTGAAGTTATCACTCAGAGTAAATGGTGAAAAGGAAGGAGTTGTGAGGTGAGAAAGATAGAGACAATAATAACGATCGCTTGACATTTGTCAAGGGTATGTGTTAATTACGCTCGTCCTCTTATCTCTCTGGCGACGGTCGAGCTTGCTCCGTCTTTTATTTCGCTTGTTGGGGCCCCGAACAGGTCATTTGGGAATTCACTCCTGGGTGTGATTCAGGCTTTTCTATTTTGTTTTTAGATGTTTCCTAGTTTTCTATTGGCCGAAAACATTTCGCATCGAGGTGTGAGATTTCACGAGTTTTGTGTGTGTCAAGCAAAGTTTGTAAATTCGAGAAAATTTGTTAATTTCTAACAAAATCAACGAGTTAGTGCTTAGCATTTGAATTTTTAAATCTAGATTTTTTTTTTCACTACAGAACTAAAGCATCGAGCTCAGCTGAACATCTAATTTTTATAGTACAGGGCTGCTGGGGATTGAACTTAATTCATCAGATTAACAAAAAATTTTCACTATTAAATGAATTGAGTCGGGAAGAGGGAAAGGAGAAACAAAAACAATTTTGTGCACACATCTCATTACGACTTCCTGTTAAATTCGATTGTTTCCGCTGTCCTATCCTCTCTGGCTTTCATAATAGTCGATTACATCTGGGCTCACCTCAATCAAGTCGATTTACAGTCCAGGTGATTATCTACCGCTGCAGCATGAAAATAGATGACATTACAACAGATAAATGCTACACAGAAGGCCGCCATTTAACATATCAATTACCGCTAATAACAGATCTGCCTACGGCTAATGTCTGATTTAAGAGAAATAGTTCTTGAATGCCAGAGTCCCAAGCGTACACTGCTATGTACGTGCGACGTACCTTTTGTCTAAATTCTCAGCAATTCACCAGTTGAAAAGGGCATCCTTATTAGAAGACCTCTCACCTCTTCGAATCCTCTTTCTTTCTCTCTCTCTCTCTCTCTATATATATATATGTCATCCACATACAAGCCTGTTTCGCTGTATCACAGCTCATCAGTGTGGTTAGACACATCCACTTGCTTCTGGCCGGAATTGAAACACGACCAATTTGGTGTCAGTCGGAGTCGCTACCCCCTAAGCCATAGGCGCATGGAATCAGCGAAGGAAATTTTGACGTGTTGTATATAAGCAGTGTATACACACGCCAGTCACCAAAAGAACTCAATTCATTTCTGAAGAGTAACGCATATATCGCAGAAGTGGAAACTGTTTTTAAAATTTTCTTCTCTAGAATAGAGGAAAGAAAATCCAAGTCTCTTGCCTTCCTTGGTAAGATGAAATCCGTGAACTTATTGTGTTCATATGTTCCTAATTTCCTTAAGGGAAGCCTAATCTTTTTCTCATTCGGCCACGATTTACAGTCTATTTCATAGAAATCTTGGTATCTATGATAGTATCTCTTAAACGTACTATCCTCATCGGGATTGTAGATGAAATTCTGGATAGGCTTAATTTTTTTAGCGATAACACATTCATAATATCCTTCTTTCGAAAGAAAGAATTTCAACTTGAGCTCTTTTTTCAATGCTAATCTGTTTCTTCCTTGCCATTTATACTGTAGTAATATGGTTTACAAAAATAAATTATACCGTAATTATAATATCTGAATAAATCTTAATTTTCAGCAAAAACTTGATCCCAATAAGAGGAGTCAAGTAGCAAACTGAGTAAATGTTTACTTTAAAGTTGAAGAGAATATTTTTTTTACTTGACAATTGCATAAGAATAACAAAATATACAAACTCGGCGAATTTGATTCTGCTAAAAATTTGGTGGTCCCAAACTTATGGTCGGTAGTATATATATATATATATATATATATATATATATATATATATATATATATATAATTGTTTCACTCCAAGCAAGGCAATAATGCTACTCGTTCGCAGGGGGCTACATAAGAAGAGAGTGAAAGGTAACGTCAATATAGAACGGGTAAGAGAAGGATGAGAATACTGGTGTGAAGAGAGTTACGTGAGAGTAAAATGAGAGGAGCAAGATTTCGTGTGTGTCGGGGAAAGGATAAGAAATGATGGACAGCAAGGAGATAAGAGATGGCGATTAACGTTGCATTTAAATCTTTGGAGATTATAGCAATCAGGAAAGCAAGTATAGGGAAGGGAGTTCCACGAACGGGAAGTGCGAGAAAAGAAACTGTATGGTAGAAAAGAAGGTTACATGTAACTATTTTGGCAGTAAAAGGTAGGACCTACTAGTCAGTCTAGTAGTTCGAGTAAATTCGTGCAGAGGAGCTAAGCTCGTTGGAGCAGAAGCCGTGAAAATATTTGTAGAAGAGATAGAAAGAAGCCACATCCTGCCGGTGAGAAAGTGACTGGAGTCGAGCTGCCCAGTCGGGATCGATTACATTGTAGATTTTCTTTTGAATTTTGTTGAGAACTACGAGATGAATAGCGAGGGCGCCTGATCAGATATGACAGCAGTATTCAATGCACGGGCGGATGGTTGATTTGTATATGTGTAAGACGAATTCAGACGAGAAAAACGTCCTCAACCGACATAGTGACCCAACCTTCCTAGTAGTAAATTTAGCTATTGATTCAATGTAGTCGCTTGAGGTCAGCTGTGAGAGTGAGGCCGGGGAGACACAGTGTATTGCTTTCCGGGAGACTAGTTTGATCCATGCTGATCGGGGGTGGGATTGAAGAGATTGTTTATGATAGTTGAAGGATAGCAGCCTCGTTTTGGAAGCATTAAAATTTACAAACCATTTCTTATCCTAATCCACCACAGATTGGAAGTCTGGTTCAAGATCAGCATCGAGGTTATCTTTGTCCGCCTTGGCGGATTTCTTATTGGGGCGGTAGTAAATTGCGGTGTCGTCAGCGTAAATGCCTATTTGAGATTTGATCACATCATGGAGATCGTTGATGAAGATCAGAAAAAGCGTCGGGTCAGATGCAGTGCTACTCAAAATGTGGTACGCGTACCGACGACGGTACGCGAGCCATCGTCTGCCGGTACGCGGAGATTTTCCAGAAAAGAAAGAAACAGTAGTAAAACTCTTTGGCATTATTAAATTCAAGTTGCTTACGAAGTATTAATATTAACTTTAAATATTTTTCTGGATTTTTAAAAATGTATACCCTCGAAATCAGTGGCCATAACTAATATAGCACAAATATGGTACCGGTCAATGGCACACTGGGAAGACCTGTTACGTCAATGATGACTGCCCTTAGAATGAACAAGCTATCATGTCCTCATGTTTATTACAGATAGTCTCAAAATGCCCCTGAAATAGTACATACCTCAACAACAACAACAACAACAACAACAAAAATTCTGGGGGTTCACAGTCCCCCCTATTACTCAGGTGGATTGGCTTGCTTTGCTTGCCGGCCCCTGGCACACTGAAAAAAAAAAAACAAAAAAAAAAACAAAAAAAATCTACCCGGTCCGCCACATCAGATTGTTTGAGAAGCACTGAGATAGAGCCATAGGAGACACCCGCGTTCGTATGATAAGATCTGGAGGCATGCCTGTTCAACACGGCTTTCATTACGCGGTTTGATAGGAACGATTGGATCAAATCAAACAAGCATCCAGTCATGCCTTGTAGCTTGCGCAGAAAGCCAGCGTACCAGACTCTGTTAAATGCTTTAGAGATAACCCGGGCAACAGCTCTAACTTCACCGTTCATATCGAAGGCCTGGCATATGAATTCGGTAATGGTCGTTAGCATATCAACGGTTGACCTGTGGAAGCGGAAGTTGTACTGTCTGTCGGAGAATAGGTTATGGACTGTGAGATATTGAACCAATTCAGTACTGATGATAGCCTCGAACACCTTGCCAAAAATCGAAAGGAGGCTGATAGGGCAATAATGAGAGGGATCCGAGGGTTTTTCTAGAGTTCTTAAATACAGGAACCACCGAGGAGGACTTCAAGCAGACAGGAAAGCAAGAAGCAGAGAGGCAGTAATTATAAAGTTTGGAAAGGACAGAGGAAAGTTCAAGGGCACATTTCTTCATGAGATTAACTGAGATGCCGTCATCTCCGCATGCCTTATGGCGGTCAAACTTTGAAATTATGTTGGAGGCCAGAGAGGGGTTCATGTATACAAAGATTTATAAAAATAAAGAAAAAGAAAAAATCAGCCAATCACAAGCGGAACCGCTCCCAGAAAATATCAAATTACATCGGGCTCTTTATAAATAAGAATAAGAACCGGGATTCAACATCAAAAAAATATACAGCTCCGACGAGTGAAGACGTCATCAGGGTGTCCTCACGAAATTTCGAAGTCGGCATGAACCTGCTCATTTAAAGTGACACATTCTTTGGATTAAAACTATCGAATTTCAACCTCCACCCCGTTAACGGGCACTTTGCGACAAAAAACTGCTTGTCAAAGTACCTTTTATCAGTAAAACTACTGAAAAGCAATAATCTTGGCGCAAAAGCTATCACAATTCAACACTATATATATTCTTTTTATTACGTATATTTTGTGTACTAAAGTTCATCCAATACAAGGTCCAAGAGCTACTCAAGGTAGAGGGTTACTCTGTGAAATTCTAAGTAAGAAAGAACAAGCGTTAGAAGTATGGAGCTGAAGCAGACTTTAAAAGTAAACCTAAAATAAAACAAGAGACAAGGGATGAACCTCTACTCCTGTTCAAAAGACCGGAGAGTGTATAATGTATAACTTTCTTGCGTGTATATAAACATAAATCTGCGCTGTGAATGAGTAAATAAATCAGAAGTATTATTTTATATATGGACATTATATAGAGACTTCTCAAAAGTAATATTACAATTTAGCTAATTAATCTCCTCACGAACGGATACCATTTCTGTGAAACTCCGATGATTTACTTAATAATTGTTCAAATCCTCCTACTACTTCTTGAATAATATTTCTGTGCTTCAACCACGAAATACGCTATGGATTTAGCGGCTTGGTTGCGGAAGTAGTTGCTTGGGGAGGCACTATCCTTTGGGCAAAGGAGCTTGGATCAGTTCCACCACGGGATTCGTGATGAGCAGCGCACTTCATCGAGCTTAATTCGTTACCAGCCCGTCACCAGGGTCTCTGGTACAGTTGGTATGACATCAGCTTAGTAACCAAAACTATCTGGGTTCAATTCCTGGTAGTGGATGAGCACTGCTGATGTGTCCCAAATATAGGAAGAAACAGCCGTCCATTGTTTTCTGCATTCTGTTGAGGTCGAATATAAAGCTCGATGATTTACTTAATATATATATGTTTGAACATTACTTTTAATCGATACTCGTATTTGAGTAGATATTCTGTTTTTAATTAAACAGTATATTTATATATTTATTTCTACCATTTAATATACTGTTTGATTAAAAACAGAATATCTACTCAAATACGAGTACTGATTAAAAATGATGTTCAAGCAAATAATTTCAATATGTCGGTTGTTAAAGCGAAACAGGCTTGTATGCGGATGTCTAATATATATATATATATATATATATATATATATATATATATATATATATATATATATATATATATATATATATATACCAATTTTATAAATGGAAATATTGCATGGAAACAGAGAAGAGATTTGATTTTGCATTTAGCCAGTTAAGGAAATTAAAATCATTTCGGAAATGGTTATATAATTTTCTTACTTTCAAGCCATTCTGATAATGAAAAAAGAAATTTATCTTTAATCCGAAAAAAAAAAATGCTGAGAAAATTAAAACGTTTTGTTTTGGATTAAGAAATGTATTAACGACCTTTTCAAAATTCACTCTTTTTCATTCTTTTTTCATAAGAAATGCCAGCTTATGGGAAAAGGAAATAAGTTTCATTATTCATTTAAACAAACACAAATATACACATGCATAAATTTTCTCTCTTTCATCTTGGATTTGATAAAGACTTAACTGGCGAAATGCATAATCAATCTCTTCCCTTTTCATGCAATATTTCCATTTATCAAATTGGTAACTTTAAACTCTGCCAGGATTTCAATATCTTATTAAATATAACACACACACACACACACACACACACACACACACATATATATGAGTGGTGTCTTCAGACACCACTTATGGTAGAAACCTAGGTCGCGTAATAACTCCTTTACAAATGGAAAATATTCAAAAGTTCTACAATATAATTGTATTAAACACTTTTTAATACAAATATGTACTGGTCTAACCTTACTATGTCTAGAAACTAAGTAAGTAAACAATCAATCAATCAATCAATATATATATATATATATATATATATATATATATATATATATATATATATAGATCGATAAAAAACAGCATAGTATGAATAAAAAGGCCCCAAACTTAATAAAAACGAACTTTTTCCATCAAAATGTTTATATTATTAAGAGGAAAGATCAAAGTATTTATTTATTTATTTTTTAAATTTTAAATCCCTTATAACGTTTGAAATTTTGATAAAAAATCTTGTTTTGATTTGAGTAATCAAATCGTTACGAGGTTTTACAATGGAAAACGTAATATTACATCACTCAGTTCTTTTTTCGGTGACAAGCACATTAATTTAGAAATTCTTGCAAAAATCAAATAATCGTCGGATTTTAATGAGACTTTCAAGACTTATTCACAAACAAAAAATGAAATTATTAATGAAATTATTATTTTAAAACATTTTCTTTACATGTGTTACCCCACTTCACGTAAATTCATGAAAGTTCAAGAAATTAAATTTTGTCGCGATAAATTGTTCTATTATTTAAACGTAGGACTCATTGGGGAATGTAAATCATCTTTATTTTTTTTAAATGGATGACGGGATATACTTGATAATGGAAGAATTATTAAGCATATCCCATCATCAGTAGAACGACGCATTAACACGCACTCCTCTAACAAAGAAATATTTGATAAACACAAGGTAATTTACGACAGAATCCTTAAAGAAAGCGGATGTCAATCATCAAAAATTAACTTTGTGGAAAAATTCAAAAACTCAAAAAGCAAAAATAGGAACAGGAAAATCATATGGTATAACCCTCCTTTTAATCAGTCATTTAACTTCACGCTGGGACATAAATTTCTTAAACTAATAGGTAAGCACTTTCCTAAAAATAACCCTCTAAACAAAATTTTCAATAAGAATACAATAAAACTAAGCTATAGCTGCTCCAACAATCTAGAAAAAATAATTAAAGTACATAACAGCAAAATATTAAAAGCACACAACAAAAATAACTCCAACACTAATATCAGTCTGCCCCATAATAACAACCTCTGTAACTATAGAAACCCTAACCAATGCCCCATGACTAATAAATGTTTAACGAAATCCCTGGTATATATGTGTTCGATTTCATCCATGGAGAATCCTAAAGATGAAAAGTATATATAGGAAACACCATGAACGTATTTAAAAAGCGATTTTACAATCACCTCTCATCCTTCAATAACAAAGAAAAACCAAACATGACGTCTCTCTCCAAATACTTTTGGAAATTAAAAGACGAAAATAAAACACCTAAAGTTAAATGGAAAATCCTCAAACAAGCAAGAACAGATAAATCAATAAAGGAACCATGTTTTCCTTTGTCTTCAATAAAAAAATGAAATCATTAAATATATGAATAGCAACAAGCTTTTAAACCAGAGGCATGAAACCACAGTAAACTGCAAGCACATTAAAGAACTAACCTTACAATCTTGCTAAAAATACTTACGAAAGCCAGAGCTAGAACCCTTTAGAAATGATACAACTTCATATTACTAACAACACTCTTACACACACCACAAACCGTGATCTAAAAAAAAAAAATTTTTTATAGATTATTTATAAAAACTGTGTTTAAATACACACCTTAAATTTTACCTATTACCTTAAATACAAACACATCTATTACCTATTTATCTATTACCTTAAATGCAACATTAAATCTTACCTCCTACATTAAATTCTACTTATTACGCACCCATTACCTACTTACCTATTACCTTAAATACTAACATTAAATTTTACCTCTTACATTAAATCTTACCTATTACACACCACAAACTGGAATCTAATTTAAAATTTAAAATTTAATAAGAAAAATCGATTTCGATTTCCTAAATCCAAAATTAAGGTTAAATATACAAAATTAGATTAATTATAAAAACTATGCTTAAATACCAAAAATATTCTATAGTTGTACAAATAAGCGGTAAGTCCAATCCCACCCCTTGCATCTCCCTACTCTGCTCCTCTAAGAAACACAAAGGATAAAGCATAGTCACAAGACCATAAAACTTATAATGCTATCTGCTAATGTTAAATCAGTCTACAGGATTCCAAGACACTCATTAATCAGCTGTGTTCACTACCCACACCACTTTCTTCAAAATTCAAACGGACAATTCACAAGACTTGTTCCCTTATCACTGCACCCCACCAACATCCCACACACAACTCACCAAATATAAGAAAAGTGGCTTTCCATTCCTGTCCACACCACCTGATGACACATTGTAGTTTCAATGTCGAAACAAATGTACGATTTGTAGTGGATATATAAAAAAAAATTGTACATGTTCTAAAATATAATTTAGAATATATATATATATATATAACACATCTTCGTAACAAATTTTATCATAAATATTCAGGCCGGTAGAAATAAATATACTGTTTGATTAAAAACAGAATATCTACTCAAATACGAGTATCGATTAAAAATAATGTTTAAACAAATAATTTCAATATGTCGGTTGTGAAAATCATTTCGTTACTCTTCGGGATTTTCCGTAACATTATCTGTTTACATTTGTTGACATTACGATACATTTCAGAACAGAGATGGTAATTTTCGTAGAATGGAAAATTGTGTTATATAGGCTTGATTTGACTACGTTTGGACTGTGGTATCATTCGTGGTCGAGTGGTCTTAGACGCGTCAGATCAATTGGTTCGAATCCTGCCGAATGACACACCTTTTCGTAATAAAATGTATCGTAAATAATCAGGCCGGTAGAAATAATACTGTTTGATTATAAACAGAATATCTACTTAAATACGATGATCGATCATAAATAGTGTTCAAACAAGTCATTTCAAATTGTCGGTTGTTTATAACCAAGTTTCGTTAATATTCGTTAATTTCCGTAACTTGTTTACATTTGTTGACATTACGATACATTTCAGAGCAGAGATGGTTATTTCGATGAATTCGAAAATTGTGTTATAGGCTTAATTTGATTTCGATTAGACTGATCGTCATTCGTGGTTGAGAGGTATAAGACGCGCCAGATGACATGGTGGCTTCCCCTATGTGGATAGAGGTCGCAGACACACATTTTCGTAATAAAATTTATCGTAAATAATCAGACCGGTAGAAATAAATATATAATACTGTTTGACTATAAACAGAATATAAACTTAAATATGAGTATCGATCAAAAATAAGATTCAAACAGGTCATTTCACACACACACACACACACACACACACACACACACACACACACACACACACACACATACACACACACACGCACACACACACACATATATATATATATATATATATATATATATAAAGAGAGATAGAAGCATGCTCGTTGTATTTAATCACTAAATGGCCCAATGAACACTTTCTGCTCCCTCTATTGAATAAAACTCATTTAAACGAATATCAGTACAAATATAATGAAAAAGTGAGAAAATCAGTTGTCAATTGTTAAGACCTCTTTAAAAGTTTACAGAAAATTTCGTCTACGAAATATTGGAGTTGAGGTACTGCATATAGCATCAATTAAATATCATTACATATTTAATAGAAATGCAGTTAAATTAAGTTACAGTTGTACTTGTAATTTAGAAAATTATATAAAAAGACAACATGCCAGGACTTTCAAAGATAACGTGCAGCAAGATATCGTTAATGATGAATGTCCACTTGATGGCGTTTGTAAAACCGAAGAAGTTATTTACAAAGCAGAAGTTCAAGATATAAATTGATAGGGCAAATTATACGTGAGATGTACTGAAGGCAATTAAAAAAATGGTATAACTGCAAATCAACATTTTGGCTGGAAAGCTTTAGGAATTCTAAAAAGCTAGCAAACTATGTGTGGAAATGAAAAGAATAAATGACAAAATTCCAATAAGATCTGAAGAAAAGTGATATCAATCTGCAGACATCATCACCGCTGCAAGGTGATGATGTCTGCAGATTGTGTCAGGAAGAAAAATTGGCTATAATATCATTTTCAGAACGAGAAAAGTTACTAAATTAAAGGTCCAAAATAATGTTTGGGTGGATGTAGACTAGAAAATGCATTTTGGAGTTCGTACAAGCCAGGGTAAAAGTATTTTTTAATCGTTTTACCCCAAGCAAGGCGGTACCGCCACTGATGTGCAGGGAGCTACATAAGAGGGTAAAAGTTTCAGCAGGAGAAGAGCGAATACAAAAACAATCCAGTTCCAGGGTGTGTCAGAGAAAGGGCAAGAGAAGGATATGAACACAGGAGTGAAGACAGTTATGAAGTAAGAGAGAAAGGAAAAGAACAAGATACACGGTATGATGTAGAAAGAGTGAAGAGAAAGACGAACCAACTACAGGGGGTGAAAGAGAAAGGGCAAGAGAAGGATATGAACACAGGAGTGAAGACAGTTACGAAGGTAGAGAGAAAGGAAAAGAACAAGATACACGGTGTGATGTAGAAAGAGTGAAGAGAAAGACGAACCAGTTACAGGAGGTGAAAGAGAAAGGGCAAGAGAAGGATATGAACACAGGAGTGAAGACAGTTACGAAGGTAGAGAGAAAGGAAAAGAACAAGATACACGGTGTGATGTAGAAAGAGTGAAGAGAAAGACGAACCAGTTACAGGAGGTGAAAGAGAAAGGGCAAGAGAAGGATATGAACACAGGAGTGAAGACAGTTACGAAGGTAGAGAGAAAGGAAAAGAACAAGATACACGGTGTGATGTAGAAAGAGTGAAGAGAAATACGAACCAGTTACAGGAGGTGAAAGAGAAAGGGCAAGAGAAGGATATGAACACAGGAGTGAAGACAGTTGCGAAGTTAGAGAGAAAGGAAAAGAACAAGATACACGGTGTGATGTAGAAAGAGTGAAGAGAAAGACGAACCAGTTACAGAGGGTGAAAGAGAAAGGGCAAGAGAAGGATATGAACACAGGAGTGAAGACAGTTACGAAGGTAGAGAGAAAGGAAAAGAACAAGATACACGGTGTGATGTAGAAAGAGTGAAGAGAAAGACGAACCAGTTACAGAGGGTGAAAGAGAAAGGGCAAGAGAAGGATATGAACACAGGAGTGAAGACAGTTGCGAAGTTAGAGAGAAAGGAAAAGAACAAGATACACGGTGTGATGTAGAAAGAGTGAAGAGAAAGACGAACCAGTTACAGAGGGTGAAAGAGAAAGGGCAAGAGAAGGATATGAACACAGGAGTGAAGACAGTTACGAAGGTAGAGAGAAAGGAAAAGAACAAGATACACGGTGTGATGTAGAAAGAGTGAAGAGAAAGACGAACCAGTTACAGAGGGTGAAAGAGAAAGGGCAAGAGAAGGATATGAACACAGGAGTGAAGACAGTTACGAAGGTAGAGAGAAAGTAAAAGATCAAGATACACGGGGTGATGTAGAAAGTGGATAAGAGATAGAAATTGACATTGCATTTAAATTCTTGGAGGTTATAGCCGCCAGGAAAGTAAGTATACGGAAGGGAGTTCTATAAGCGAGAAGTGCGAGAAAAGAAGCTGAAGGAGTAGAATTGTCGCCTGCATTTGGTGGATTTAACTGTAAAAAGGTGGAACCCTGTTGCCAGTCTGGTTGCACGAGTAAATTCTTGTAGAGGGCGCACCAGTGACTTAAGTTCGTCGGAGCAGAAAATGAAAATATTTGTAGAAGAGACAGAGGGAAGCCACATCCCGCTGGTGAGAAAGTGACTGACATCTAGCTGCCAGGTCGGGACCAATTACATTACAGATTCTCCTTTAGAGCCTGTCGAGAACAATGTATGTATAATACCGTTTCGGTAGTCTTGACTAAGTCCCCACCACCTTATTTTAAACTTCCTGTAATGCGTTCAAAAATTCTTGTTGTGTATTTAAAATAAAGCGTTAAGAAATCAGTTAATTTATAACGCCTGGCGATACCGAAAAGTTGAAACCCTGGTAGCGTAATCGGCTGATCTTCCTAATTTTAATATTTAAAAGCTCTGCATGTTAAATGCTCATCATTTATTTTTTTCTTTAAATGTGTATTGAGCACATTTTAATACGATTGTTTACTGGTCTAATTTGATTCTGACCAATTCTGTTTAATATATATATATATATCAGTCAGTTAAGTGCCATACATGATACACGCTTGGGCGATCATGTCTAGAAATAGACATGACTGAATGGGCAGAAGATTATCACACAGTAGGTTACCATTAGTTTCTGCTGTAAACCGGTTGCCAGTCAAGGCTATAGAATCCAATCTGTCTTGTTATTTAACCCATAACTGAAGAGATTAATACCTTTCACAAAGGTATTTGCGCGTAAATGGTTTGGCGGTAAATACCAAAGAATCCTATTATTATTAAATATTAACACTGATCCAACCAGGGGGTTCAATGTAATTAAATTTATTTATTTACAGAACCAATATTGTTTTGGTTTCGCTGATGAGATGGGTGGTTAAATTTACCCGTCGAAATGGCCATCCGATATAAGAAAAATTTAGTATATATATATATATATATATATATATAGAGAGAGAGAGAGAGAGAGAGAGTTTAAGTACAGTACGAAATGAAACGGAGAATTCATTTGGAAGACTTTATTACGCCAGGCTACCAAGTACTGAGGACCTGCTAACCTAAAAAAAATCAGCATTCAAAATCATGTGTCTTTTTACTTATCTAGGCCTGAACACCGTTCATTCAAAAACAAGTAAATAATGTACTTTGTTTTGTTTAGCTTTCTAAAAACCCACGGTGATAAGTTACCCGGTGAAGATCGAACTGACTACATCAAAGAAAGGGCCTAAGGAAGAAAATCTCTCACCACCGCACTATAGTAGGCGCCCGCATTCCTTTACATTCGAACTGGCGGCTCGACTGCAGCCACTTCCCCATCGTCGAAATGTGGCCTCCCTCTGTCTTTTCTATAAATACTTTCATGGCTTCTGCTCGGATGAGCTTAAGTCACTGATGCCTCCTCAACAGGTGTTTACTCGTGCAACCAGACTGGCAACTGGGTCCTACCCATTCACAGTCAGGTTAGCCAAATGCAGACGACAATTCTACTCCTGCAGCTTCCTCTCTCGCACTTCCCGCCTGTGGAACTCGCTCCCGTATTCTTGCTTTCCTGACGGCTACCACCTCCAGAAATTTAAATGCAAAGTCAATACTCATCTACTAACCACTGGACTCTAGCTCTCTCCCCTCCCCTGTATAACCTTCCCTTTCTCTCCACCTATGTATCTGTCATCGCACCTGCTTTCTCAGCTTTCTGTTGTTCCTTTCTAACTAGTTTGTACTCCTCACTCTTTTCTAATTAATCTTTTTTACATTTATGTAACCCCCTGCACATCAGTGGCGTTTCCGCCTTGCTCGGGGTGAAATGATTAAAAAAAAAAAAATAAATAATATATTCCAAAACATAACGACTCTTAAAGAATTAAGCAGTGAATAGTAAGGGCCGCATAAAATCGGGTCATTACGCTCTACACCCGGAAATAAGGCTGATGCGTACACTTTGCCTGACAAGAAATAACATGCAGTCCAAATTATTCTACTCAGAGAAACCATACCAAAAATTCACTGACGAAAAGTAGGCAATTAAGACGCGATTTCAATGAATTATGCGACATTTGGGCGACTGGAATGAATCAGGTTGAAGCTTGTTACAATGTAGGACTTGATTCAAGTAATGTTGTTTTATTATTGTTCACCAATTATAAGGTTCAAGAGCCCCTTAAGGTAGATAGTTATTAATGAGGATGTTGTAAGCGCGTCAAGAGAGGAAGTTAGAAATGCATATTATGAAGTATAGAATAGATAACGGCTTCAGATTCAGCTATCAGGGAAGCACCCTCACGGGAGTTCATTTCAAAGTACAACAGTTCTGCGAAAGTAACTGTCCGAATTTCCTTTTTACCAATGGAATATGAAAAGAATGAGCATGATTCGATTTAGTGTATGTGGCATAGCGGGTCCTAGCTGTGAAGGAACTGGAATCAAGAATAGTATTTCAACCCGGACATCTATCATTAAAATAGCGATACAGTAGCTAGAGGCTAGCCACGTTTCGTCTTTGACAAAGGTGCGGTAGGGTGGAAAATAATTTATTACCCACAAGGCCGCGAAAACGCTTTTGAACTCGGTCGAGGCCTGAAAGAGAGGATTAAGTAGCGCCGTCCTAGGTGGGGTAGCAATACTTCATTTTGCTAGCATTTTATTTCTTCAGTATTTACATTATTCGGACTATTGTCCTCATCTTTGTTGCCATTTGTACGACGTTTCGGCTGTTGTACGCTCCGGCCTTCTTCAGGTACTAGGAATTTCAAACCGAGCCCTTTATTACAATCACTCGGGTATATCATCTTCATTCCTTGCGTAAAGCCACGATTGAAAGTCATGAGTTATCTTCCTCTAACCATGCATGTTACTTGTTCACCTCTGCTGTAGCCTAGTATTGAACTCACAACTCTAAGAGTCAAGTCAGGAACTAACCAACGTCTATATCCACTGGGCCATGTGTCCTTAATGGCAACAAAGATGAAGACAATAGTCCGAATAATGTAAATACTGTAAATACTATCTCATCTCAGAAATATAGACAAATATTTTATTTCTTCGTTATTGAAAATACAGGTTTTATACATTTCACTGAGAATTATCTGTTCAAAAATTTTTAGTTTTTTTTTTAATTTAAAAGAAAATGTGTTGGCATTATACAGACATTTCTTATTGTAACACTGTTTTTGGTACCGAAAAAAGAAAAAAAAGAAGATAAAGAGAGAAGAGAAGGAAAAGAAACAATAATTTAATATATTTTCTTTCTTCTCAAACCGCTAGAGCTACGTCAGAGATATGTTTAGACCATCCAAGGGAGATAGATAACGTTTTTTATGAGTATCGAATTCCTGTCACAAAGTTTTAGTGATCATTATCGCAAAAAGTGAGTTTTATTGAACATTTTAACGACCATTGATAGACGCGACCATTATCTAAGGAACAGGGCATGAAAGATTTTAGTGACCTCCCCCTTGGAACAGCTGCCTTTTGCTGAGAAGGAGAGACAGAATTCCCGGAAATAAAGTCTCCTGGTGGAATTTTGCGACGCCGACAATTAAAGGAGTAACATGATTTTCCATTTCGACCGAAGCTAGATGATTTCTTACAACGAGTGAAATGATAAAACACAGATACGAAACGACCACACACCGAAAGCGGAGAAGCGAAAGGAACAATAATTAAAATACAAAACACGTCCCTCGGACGGTGGTGGAGGGCACTTACACAGAAGAGAAAGAGGCAGGGTTGATCAGATGACCAATGGAAAAAGGAGCCCAGATGGATTTCGGGAAAGTCGGAGGAATGTTTCCTGCCCCTGCAATAGTGGGAGGCACTCACACAGGAAACAGGGAGACGAGGTTGATCAGGTGACTAAAAGGAGGATCCCTTATTGATAATTTGAAAATGCTAAGTGTACCCAAAGTGTGTCACAGCCACTCCCGCTAAATGCAAAACTCAATATAAGCAGATGAATAGATGAGTTTTCAGACAGTTGAGAGGGTACAGTTGGAGCGATTTAACACGAGAAACGGGTTGTCATGTGACCGCCTGCCTTAGAAGAAACTCTGACTTTAGCTTGGTGCCAGACCAACTTTTGCGGAGTAGTTTTCGCACTGAAGCTTATAATCGTGCTATGTCGGTTGCTAATCAACTTAACGCACCCAAAATGTTAGGAACTTGGTAACCTTCTACTGTAAGCTGACTCCTTAGTATTCGGCTAACTGCCGACTAATATCAACTGCCTTAGTCCAACTATGTTCAAACTGGAACTAACTAATAGTTCTACTGAACTCCAATAGAACTCTAAAGAACTCTCTAGAACTTCTAAGAACTCCTAAGAACTTCCCAAGAACTTCTCGAGTTAATTTCCTGTTAACTCTTATTAATATAGGAGGGAGGGTACATTATCTGAGGAATAGGTGTGTTTCACCATAACACTAGATTATCAATGCAGCGGATTTTCGGCGACTTTAAATCCAGACCGGCTTTGTGATCGATCAAGCAAAACGTGGGAAGAGCCCAGTTTGGAACGAAGTGATCGTCTATCGATCGACTGTGAGATTTTGGGCGTCGACACGAAAGACTAGTGGTGGAATGGGTTCACATTATGAACAACTCGTCGTCCCGAGATTTTCATATGTAGAATTGTTATAGCTGATATTAAGGATACATATGTTACATCACTTGGCTTTTTCTGTTACCCTTAAATGGGAGGTGATAGTACGGAAACGAATATTGCTAAGAACTACAAATGATAGGAAATTGTGGAGGGTCATGACTACACACGTTCTAAAAGAACACAGCGTATAAAAGAAAGAAAAGTGATCGTGTAAAATCTCAGTCTGTCTGTTAAGTACCTCAGGCGATCATATCTCTTTCGATTCATGACTGACTAGGCAGATTGTTCCGCACTAGGTTACTATTTCTTTCTGCAGAAGACTGATTGCCGACCAAGGCTATAGAACCCAATATGTGCTGCTACTTAACCCATGGCTGGAGGGAGAAGAGATCCAACGGAGAATCTGTAATGTGATAGATCCCGACTTGGCAGCTCGGATACAGCCACTTTCTCACCGACGCAATGTGGCTTCACTGTGTCTCTTCTACAAATACTTTCACGGCTTCTGCTTCAAGGAACTTAGCTCACTGGTGCCCCCATATATGAATTTACTCGAACTACAAGGTTAGAAACTAGGTCCCACCCTTTTACTGTGAAACCAATAAATTGTAAACGCAAATTCTACTCCAGTAGCTTCTTTTCTCGCACTTCCCGTCTGTGGAATTCTCTTCCATTTACTTGCTTTCCCGACAGCTGCAATCTCCAAGAATTTAAATGTAAACTCATCTCATATCTTACTAACCTGCATCCTCTCTCTCATGCTCCTTTCTCCGTTCACTCCACTCTCATCAGTATTCTTATTCTTCTCTTACTCACTTCCTGACACCCCCTATAACCTGTCACTCTTTCTAATAACTTTCCTCCTATGTAACCCCCTACAAAACAGTGATAATAAAATGCCTTGCTTGAGGTGATATGATTATAAAAAAAATTCATACCTTTCCCAAATGTATTTGCACGTAAGTGAGTGCAACGAATTCAGCTGGAATCGAACTCTGCTTTCCGATTGTTTCACTGAGTCGATAGCCATTACACTACAAACCCCATCACAGAATAGGATGTGTGTAGAATCTATACAACCTAAAAACATGGACAGCTTGTGTGGATTAAACGCCCACAATTATGTTACAATAATTTCAATCTATGTACATTCTATTTTCTCTGTTAAACGCATTTACTTCACCTAATTTCCACCTTCTCCAGGCCAGCAATTTCTTTCCTCTGTGCTGGAGCAATCTATCCACGAGATGATCGATATTCTTGATTGATCTACGGCTTCCGGTCGGACAGCATATGGTCGCCATGTGTGAAGGAAGTTCGGGCTTCCGGTCAGTTCATTGGCTGTTCGCTCGCCACACCAGATGCTCGGGAAGCCAATATTGATTACTTCATCATGCAATAAGCTGCGCAGAAAAGAAGAAAAGATGGCGGCAGGAGAAGATTTAAATTTATATGTTCCAGAAGAACGTTGTTTTCGCAAGTTGTGTATATAAATATTTACCTCGTCTTTCCACTAAGACGTGGATGTGACACAGGTTTAATATGAGGAGCCCGAACGCGTACGAACTGGCAAGAGCCAAAAATTGCTCAGTCCCCGCAACCGGTCGCACTGGCTTCGAGGTCGTTCACCGATCCATCCCTTTAGCGCAATGGGGTGGTACAGTCTCGGGACACTGTTCCCCGGGACCGGGTACCTCTCAGTGTAATTTTTCTAAGATGCGTGTCTATACTCGGACAGAGATACAACGGAGTCGCACTAAGACCGAGGACAGATGATTTTCTAAGCGTTGCTTAGATGTGGCACAAGGCCGTGAGTATAGGTTACCTGGTGAGCATCGAACTCACTACTCAGTTGCAATAGGTTCTAGCGAGACATGGTTGCAAAACATTACACCACGTCGAGGTGCCCATCAGAACGAGGACAGAGATGCAATTGAGAGATAATTACCCCCACCAACAAAAGTAGCACGTTGTGTATATAGATGGAGACATGAAGTAGCTTATTCGAAATCTGAAAACGAGGCTTAATGACCAGCAGATCTCATCGACAGACGTTCTTTTAGGACAATGTGTTTGACAAATGGGTACGCGGTACGTGTAACGGAAAGTGTAATCGGTGAGTCGAAATTAAATTCTGGGCTATTCTGATCAGTTTACTTTCGCACAAATGCTCCTGGGAAATTAATTTAATTTACAGACTAGACTGTGCTGTCTAGCCTTTGGGGCAACTAGTCTGCGAGAAGGACAACTCTGGTAACAGCTGTGATGGACAAATAATTTAGAGAGTTGAGTTAAAGGGAGATAACTACATGGCACCTAAAAGTAGCATCGCACACCGAATTAAAATGATATACCGCAGTGATCGAAATAAAGGGTTTGCTTCCAAATTCCTAGCATCTGAAGAAATCTGGATTGTAAAACGGTCGAAACGTCGTAGATTTGGTAGTTAAGATGAGGAAGTCAGTCCGAACAATTTAAACTATTTTCCAGTCTAGTTATGCATAATCTTTATTTTTCTGGTTGATATTGTGGAATTGATATAGTTTTTGTTCTTTGGTGAAGCTGTTCATGATTTCATAGTGGGAAATGACTTAAGGAAATCTTAATATACAAAATCAGATTTAGAAAATCAAATGTATCCATTAGAAATGGTGTCTTATGCATTAGAGGCAGTCATGCAGTCGTTATTTACTAAATGCAATTTAATTTTGGCTAGAACTCAAGAAACAAATAATCGGTAATCATCTGAGCGTCCATCTTGCTTAATTTAGACTCCAAATAGCACATTTAATTTTTTAAAAGTATTTCTTGCCATTTTGCACAAATATTCTTTGCATGGTCATCAGCAAAAAGACGACCCCAAAATGCCAACTACATAAAGTTAAAACTGCGGAGAAGCTTTGTATGAGATGAATTACTTTTCACCTTAAAACCTCTTTACCCTAGACGAGACGTTGTTAGCCTCTCGCTACTTCATTTTTTCAGTTTCTAGCAAATGTACAGAGGAGCAACATTTTTGAATTCTACTCATCATTTTGCGGCCTCGGCCGAGATTCAAAATCTTGTCAATAGCTGAATACTTGATGCTTCGTCAGAGCTACCAAGGGTGTTTTTATCGTGACACCATCACTAGATGGGTTGCCTACCACGGCTTAAGAGGGGCCCATTCACCCTCATTAAGAGAAGGATATCCCGCGCCAGTTTCCCAACCTGGTGTTTTTTACAACCTCGCGGTAAAAAAGATATTATACATAAGCTACTATTTGTAGAAAACAGTATTTTTTGAATGTTTTTTTATTTATTTTTTAATTTTTTTTTTTTAACGTCGGTTGCAACGCCTGTTTCTCTTTGATCATTAAACGTATTATACATAAACTACTACTTGTAGAAAACAATAATTCAGGCCTTCACTCGCTATGACATATGCATCGGGTCGACCTATAGTCTCCTATTGGTAAGGAGAAAGTTCTTTTTAGACACCTTCTTCTACCAAAAAGTGGTTACTTTGTAGAATGGAATCCGGAGACGATGCTTCCCTGATCTTTACGATCTAAACCTCTTCAAGTTTAGAGTCAAACGTTATCTTCTTAAATAAGTACGTAAGTTGGTCGACTTCGCCATGGGCGATCCGAAGGCTTTTTTTTCTACTGCTGCTATCTTGTGGTAAGGGTGGGCGCGACTCCTACCCCTATATTTCTCCACTTACCCTCGGTCCTTCCCTTTCTTGATGGAGGTAGAAAGGGGATCACCGCCCCCTATGGGATGAAGTTGAAATAATAGATAAAGAATGCCACTGGAAACTACATAAACTTAAGGAATCAGCACATATGCTAGGCTACAAAAATCTCCTAAGCCGACCGAGCATAGAGATGAACACAATATAGGAACCAGTAATACGGAATGCCAGAGAAAATCATTAGTGTCAAATTGCAATATGAGCTCTGGCAAAAAATACTAGAGAAAACCATTAACATCAAAAATTATTAGAGAAAACCATTAACATCATAAATTGCAATATGAACTCTGGTAAAAATGGTTACTGAACATTAGGTTTATAAGTCCCAGAAATTCAGTTGTTCTTAAGGACACATGGCCCAGTGGAGCCATGACGTTGGTTAGTTCCTGTGACTTGACCCTAAGATTTATGAGTTCAGTACCAGGTGAACAAGTAACTTACAGGGTTAGAGGGAGATAACTCATGAGGCTCTACGCAAGGGATGAGAATGATATACATAAAGGTTTCGGTTCGAAATTCCTAACACCTGAAGAAGGCCGGAGCGTACAACGACCGAAACGTCGTACAAATGTCAACAAAGATGAAGACAATGTCCAAATAATGTAAATAGTGTAAATAATACCTCATCTCAGAAATTTAGACAAGTGCGTGTTTCAATTTGATATTTCCTACAAACTCAAAATATATGATATATAGTCTTCGTTAGATATGCTCAGTAGGCGGGGTAGGGTACCTGTGTGCCCTTCGGATGTCATTTTTACATCTTACTATAAACGTCTCACGAATTCTTTAGCAAGAAATTATCTTTTTTCGAATGTACAAATTGTTTTAAAAAGCGAAGATAAGAATTTCAACAAAGTATGAAAGTGGATTTATACATTTTCTATATTCCTGAACCAACATTTTCTATATTTCTTGAAGCAACTGAAATGTGGTTCTACAGAAGGATGCTGTGAATATCATGGATCGAGCATGTGAGCAGTGATGAGGTCTTAGAAATGATGGAAACGAAAAGAAAATTAATACTGAGCATCAGGAAGAGACAGCTGAAGTTCCTGGGACATGCAATAAGGAAGGAGGGCTTGGAGAATCTGATACTAGCAGGCCAGATAGAGGGAAAAAGAGAGAGGGGAAAGCAACGGATAACATATTTGAAGGACCTAATCGGGTGGATGATGGAACGAGGGTTGCATGGGGTAACAGGAGCAGGCGTGCTAAGAGCCATCAGGGATAGGGAGACGTGGAAAGCCATGATCGCCTACGTCCTGAAGAGACAGGGCACGTAGAAAAGAAGAACCCCCTGCGAAATAGTGGCGACTGCGCCTTGCTTGGGGTAAAATGATTAAAAAAAGAAAAAAGTTTTCAGTAAATTTGTGTCTCTACCCTGTCGTATATTCTTTTTCACTCGTTTTGTCTCAGCTTACGACATTCACTGATTATATACTTTACCGTCTCATCTCATTCTCCATGCAGACGACATATTACTTTTTTTTATTTGCTTTTGTTTTCATTGGATTTTGTTGAGCTTCGCCTATTATTACGCTATAAGAAGAAATTCGAGATTGTATTTAAATGTGGTTATAACGAAAGTGTTAACTTGGCCATTTCTGATTATTTTATTATACACAACCGTTTTACGCAGTACTTATTTCGACTAGCCGCGTTACTTTGCTACTTATGTAAATGAAAAAAAAATCTTAGTTGGCAATAATATAAACGACAGATGGCTATAAAAAGTCTCTGTTGATTATTTATTTGTTTAAATAATACGCTGGCTATTATTTGCCTCACGTGCCAATAATTGTAAGTAAAATGATGCGCTAAAATAAGTAACCGAGTAATCGTTTTAAATTCCCCGATTATCGGTACCGTTTTTATAGTTTTATAAATTTTAACCCCCACCTCTAAAGCGTGCCCAAGGGTTTCCACGATCTTGGTGCTTCTT